>JAJQZP010000046.1:816773-1197176 GCA_025403435.1 Artocarpus heterophyllus
ATCAAGAAAAATGTTTTAAATTATCACAAAAATCATAACTTGGTCTATGATTTATGCACTTCATGAGGAACTTTATCCTTATTTTCCGGAGGGAGTTATACACTGACTAAATCAAAATAAGAAAGGAATTGTACGATTGAGAGTAAGAAATAATCACAGTCAAACAACAAGAAGAACAAAATTTGCTCTAGGAAATATCAAAACTTACGACAAACTTGCGCGTGTGTGATGTGTTTTAAGTGGTTGAGCTTGCATATTACCATACAAGGCTGTTAGAATAGTCCAGGATTCAAAGCTTTTAGCTTTTAGCGCTTTTTTTTTTTTTTTTTGACGTCCACGTGATTATGATCTCAAACCAATTCGGAAGGCTTAAGGAAAGAAATATGTATAATTGGAGGAATTCCAATTCTAGAGAGTTGTTATTTAACGAAAAAAAAGGGGAAGTTTCATGTAATGATATACCTTTGAAAAAATATATTTATTCATATTATGTTTGAAAAAATTACGTCATATTATCGCTTCTATTATATGTTTAAGTTATGTTATATTTAAGCATATGTAATATTTATAAAAATAAATTTTACAGGGGGTCGTCTATGAAAATTTCTACATTTCTAAACTTAATTTACACTCAAAAATAACTCAACTTTATAAGTGGTATTAGGCCTAATTAATATTAAGCATGATAATCATCTGATAAAATCTAAAAATATGCTCGGTTTTGTGTATAAAAATCTTAACCATTAAAAAGCATTTCTTATGTTTTGAAAATTATTCTAAAATTATTGCGCGAGTTTTTCAGGGAGTTATAAAATTACAAATATGCCTTAATAATCAATATTTAAACATCAAATATATTAAATATTAACAAACTAAAAGACGACTAAAAAATCTAAAAAAAATAAGAAGAAAGAAATCCCTTCATTTTGATCTTTTAGAGCAGTTTTGGTTATCGTAAGGAAAAACAAGCAAGCAATACTTTACTAACGATTTTGGTCACCAAAATCCTCGCTTTTGGCTCTTATGATGGCATTCAGTGCCTTTGCTTGAAAGATCATCTGGTCTATTGACGAGATAGGAGAAATGAATCCTTTTTTATTATTACTAAATAATTAATCCCTTAAAAAAACACATGGTTAAAACAATAATAACATATTAATGCTAAGAAAGTTGTTGAAATTTTCAGATCTTAACTAATTAAAGGTTTCAACTCGTTTCAAACCTTCCAAAAAATTACACTACATGATATTTTCTTGAATCTTTTAAAAATATTTTAAAAATAACAAAATAAGATAGCAATTGTTATGATGCTTTCACATATTCTACTAATAAAATAACATAATAAATATCATAATAATTGTAAATTATGCTATTAATATTCTAAATCTTTGTTATAATTAAAGACTAGGAAAATTGGACTATTATGTCGAACTCGTTTCATTTTTGTAATTTAGTTTCATTAAGGAATTTCTCGCTATTTTTTTAGGGAAAAGAGATTTCTCATTATTTTAAAATCAAATATATTTTCCTTTTCGAAAAAAAAATCGAAAGTGTTTAATGGTGTAATTAGTAGGAACAGCTAAGTGCGTGTCAAAAACGAACAGTGAATAGACCACCAGCCGTTGGAAAGCGTGTTGGAAAGTTCACAAAAACGAAGGACAAGTGGCAACAACCATGATCAGTAGAGGAATAAGTAAATGCCGACCCTCAAGTGGAACAACGTTAAAAAAGTGGGTCCCACCATTCTGGGTCATTATTTCTCAGTTTTTTTTTTGAAAGCTTGGAAAAGATTGCCATGCAGGCGACGCGTGGGGTCCAAAAATGGAATTATTTTTGCCCCTTGCAAAAAAAAGAAAAAAAAAACTTCCAGTGTATGTTCCTCACAAAAATAAATATGTTAGTAAAATTATAAAAAAAATAAGTAGCTCATGCAATTTTTTCAAATAGTTTTTTTTTTTTAATCTGGCTTATTTCAATTCAAAGTGTAAACAGGTGATATATCTATAAAGCTTGAATGAGGGCCCATTTGGGCATTATTTTTAGAGGCTGCTTTTAGTTTATATAATCGCTATAACAGTTTAAGATATTTGATAAATCCTGTTTCTAAACAATTGTTTTTAAAACTGTTAAACATCAGCAAAAATTGAGAAGCAAGCTAAGGGTTGCTTTTCACAATAGCTTTTGCTTTTATAATTTAAAATGATTAAACTAACCTTAACAATAATAAATAATTTTCAATCTACCTCTTATTATTTAACAATAGAGTGGTTTTTTTTTTTTGAAGGATTAGAGTGATTTTTTATTTAATTAAAATTAATAAAAAAAAACGTATTGTTTAAAAAAAAAGCAAATTAGCTAATAACAAGATCCTCTATTATATGCTTAGTAAAATATGTCTATTTTTTATCTTTATATAGCTCCACAATAATTTTATACAAGTTTACCAAACATATGTAATTCTACTTTTAGTTCTCATAACAACTTTAAAAAAAATTTATCAAATGCCTATTTGTTTTTGGTCTACAGTATAGCTTAGCAACAACTATAGCCAAATTAGCCCTGAGTAAGATAGTCTCAATAATGAGTTCTATTTTTTTCTTTTTATTTGATTTATATAATTTTTGTAATAAAAAAAAATCAAAATGTCTTTAGCTAACGTATGTTTGTCTACTCTGTACTCAAGCATTTTATGTTTGAAATTTTTTCATTAAAGTGATACAATAATCGTAGAAATGTAATTTATCAAATTGACAGCCTTTTTTTTTAACTTATCGGAGTGTTTTTTTTCCTCCTTCTCTGGAAAGCTTAATAATACGTAGTTAATCAAATTTATTTCGCTTTAAACTACATTTTGGCTATTTAGCAATTCCTCTTTGCTACTCTTTTGTCGCCATTCCCAGGAAAAGAAAAAAAAAGGAATCTTATTAACATTCGCATAATCATTTCCGTATCAAAACTATTGCTTTGTACATCAATTAACATTGGCAGGGTTTCCATTTTTACTTTTTGGAGCTTCAAAATGGTTGGTTAAACCAATGAGTGGTTCAGAGCTGAAAACTTGAACTGTCAACTCCGGTTGATGCCCGCAGCTCAACAGGACTCAAGTCATTTTGACCGATAATTTCCTACACCACACGACAAAATGACTTAAAATTACATAAAATAAATAAAATTTCTCCTGTTTAGTATAGTAGTAAAATCTACGATTCTCATCACAAATTCAGTTATGAACAGTATAAAACTCTAATATGCTACAATAACAATAAAAAAAATTACTACAGTATCAAGCTCTACATGCTACAATAAAAATGGTTCTAACTACCTTTCAAACACCAAAGGATAATCTATTTAATATTCATATCAATTTCTACATAACACACATAATAAATTGGTGGATTTCGGAACAACACGTTTGACACGCGTGTTTTGTGAATAGCTATTTCCATCTGTTTGTTATAAAGATTTGAAAAGTTAGATGTCCATGTTAGTTACAAAAATCATATACTTAAATTAGTAGTAAATTTTATGTTTAGTTCTAAAATTTCCTATTACTTTTGACTAATAACTCATAAATGAATTTTTGTTGTCACTGTTACAACCCAATTATTGAAGGTGTTTATGTGTCGTATCATGTTACACATATAAAAACCGTTTTATGTTTGCGTATAAATTTATTAATGTTGTGTTTGTGTCGAGTCTAATTATGTTGTGTCCATCAAAACACAACTCACATACACAAATTACTGGCCACCCTTATTATTAGAACAATTTTGCTTAAGTTGTGCTCTCTTTCTAGTTATCCAAGGATAAATTTTTCATCCTGCATGTGTAACACCCGTATTTTTAACGGGCATAATTTTGTAAAATTTAATGAATAAAATGTGACTATTTAAAATTACTAAGTTGTTTATGATCATTTAAAAAAAATACCATTTTAGTATTTTCTTACCAAGTCTTCCTAAGAAACATTCAAAACTTACCAACACTTACTTCTACTAATCTTGTCTCCCTAAATTATTGCTCAATTATATAGACTTCTTCTCATTTTGCTAAAGGTATCCGAAGGGGACATTGAATTATTTTCCGTCAATTCATAGAAGACATGGAGATATTTCTCAACCACCTAATTAATTATTTCCTTATCTTCTTCTATAATTCACTCCAATTATCCCCTCAATTATGTTGGCATTATTTGCTAAAAGTCTTCATGGGAGACAAGATGATATTTTCCTTTAAGACTCTTTTGTTTCTTCTTACAACTTTTCCCCGTAAACATCTCATTCCTCTTAAGCATTTTGATATCTTTTTATTTAACTATCACCACGTTCTTCTCTAGTTCTCATTCTCTCCCTTCTCACTTCAAATTTCTAACTAAAGACATAGAGCACAAAGCTCTCTTTGTGGCCAAGACAATTATAATTCCCAACGATGATCGAGGCGGTTTTAAAGTTAATTCAAGCTTGATTGATAACCCAAACTTTGGTGCTTTTCAAAGAAGTTTTGAGGTAGGTTTTCTTTAATCTAAACTTAGTTTTTAGTATGCATTTTCTCCATGTTTAATGCATAAAAATACTTTAATGGCACTAGTAGACGGGTTTACACATAACTCACTTATGAATGTGATTATACGTTGTGCTTTAGTTTTAATTGTCCTTATGCATGCCTTAGGGTCAAGGATGTGTGGAGCTAACGTTAATTGATTCCAGGATTAAAAGATTGTTGATAAGCTTGAAAGGTAGGGATTCTATTACTCATTTTTGTGAGGTTTTTATAGAATTAAAATTGATTGTTTTGCCGCAATATATATATATCTATGTTGAACTGATATTATATGAGTATCACATATGAAACTTTGACATGGACTCGTCTTGTATTGTACGGCGAGGAACATAATGAATTGACACATGTTATAAATTGAGAACATGGTTAGGAAAACTGACTCTATTAATAATGATTTAATATAGAGAAATGGTGAGACATGAAGAGGGCGGCGGTTACGTCCTTGGGCATGAATACCCAAAAAGGTAAAATAGGGGGAAGGTGATGACGCTTCCTTGGGTTGAAAGTCCCAAACACACTGTACAGGAATTGATTTGGTGAGGACTCGGGGCTTGATGTCCCCTCACCGGAACACCCTTGGAATGTTTATGGGGTGATCAAGTGCGCCCATTTGGGTTTCGATGAGTTGAGTGATACTCAATTTAACATGGATACCTAGGAACAATGATGATTGGTAATATTTGTATAAATGTGTAATTATGACACTTGGTAATGATTAACTACGGTATCCATAAGATGTGATCATAATAAACCTCATAATCTGGAATATGATGTAACCTACTAACCATGCAGTTTTTAATGTGGTAATGGATAAACCATAAGGTGAGTCATGATTTCCCTACTGGGCATGTCGATGCTCATCCCTATCATATCTTCATATCTCAGGTGGAACTCAGTGCAACATATTTGAAGAGGAATAAACGAAAACAATCCTGCTGTTTTCGTGTTAGAAGACCCTGTTTAATTACAACTTATCTACAACATGTAAGAGTTGTATTATTTTTTTTTATGGCTGTGTTAAGTTATTTGGGAATTGTACTATGGTGATGATGACTGTAATTATATATATTTGGTGCTACACTAAAAACTGTGGTTTGTATTTAAAACGTTTATTTTTATTTTTCTTGTTGTTTAAAGACCCATGGGCATTGTTTAATTGATTTAAATAATATAAAATTTAAAATTATTTTTATTTATTTAAAACTGTTAACCCCCACATAGGGGTGTTACAGAATTTTTGGTATCAGAGCCTAGGTTCGATTAACCTAGGGGGTATAGCACCACCTTAAAAATTAATCTTTGGGAATGGTTTTAAAGTTAGGTGTTAATGTCATCATCATTTGGTACTGATCCTAGTTAAATTTTCGCAGCCAGTAGAAACTATGCCACCAAGACGTCAAATGCAATCGTCTGAGCTGTCACAACCGGTTGAACATGCTCAAGAAGTTGAGCAACCGGAACCGATGGAACAAGCTCAAGAAGATGAGCAACTACGACATGCAACACAATCCCCGCCAGCTGCACCAGAAGTAAATAATTTAGGACAAATTCTTCAAGCATTACAAAATGTGCAAAGACCTGTGGAGGTTCGTGATCCCGAACAACGACATCTAACTCTGTTGAAGGAGTTTATGAAGCAGAAACCACCCACATTTAGTGGAGAACCTAACCCGGTCATAGCAGAACAATGGCTAAAGGCAGTCAAAAAGAAGTTGGACACCTTGAGGATTCCACGGGAGTATTGGGTTAGCTTTTCAACATATATATTTGAGGGTAAAGCCGAAGAATGGTGGGATCTTCAGAAAGACGACTATGACGTGCCGAATCTTACATGGGAGCAGTTCGAAACCATTTTTCGCAACACCTATATTCCTCAGAGCCATAGGCAAGCAATGATGCGAGAATTTGAAAACCTGGTGCAGGGAGATACAACAGTTGCTGAATACCATGCTCGATTTATAGAATTGTCTCGCTACAATCCCGGGGCTGTATCGGATCCAATGGCGAGATGCGAAAAATTTAGAAATAACCTGAGGCCGAAAATCAGACAAATGATAGCTGCTGTTCCATCAACAGATTTTCTTGATCTTGTAGCTGCGGCACAGCGGGCAGAGACAGAACTAAATAACTCCTATGGAGAGTATAAGGGTTCTGGTGGGCGTCAAAGGAAAATAAGTAAGAAAGAGAAGTCACAAGGGCAAGTCATTCAGCATAGTGGAGTGACTATTGGTGGTGGATCTTCTGGCAGTGGTCGTTTCCAACCGTATGCTTGTCATAACTGTGGACAAGTGGGACATCTGAGGAGAAATTGCCCTAACCGCCCTACACAATCATCCTTTGCACCAAGGCCACAAGGAAGTCATTTTGGCTCCACTGTTTGGGGAGGGAGTCAAAATCGTGGAGCGCCTCAGCAAAACACTCCAGCTTCCCAAGTCTCAGTAACTCAACCTCGAGGGTTCCAGCCTCAGTACAACTATCAACAGCGGCCACAGGGTTCCAATTTTTATGCTAATCAGAACTTCCAACCGACTCCACAAGGCTCAGTGAATCAAAGGCCATATTTTTCTGGGAGAAATAATAATAAGGCTAGTAGTAGCCAAGGAAACCGAGGAAAAAGTGATAAAGGAAAAGCACCAGCACAAGCTTATGCAATTACGGCTACAACTGGACAAGGAAAACAGGCTGATCACTCAGTTGTAGACGGTATGATTCACGTGTCTCATTCTTGGGCTCATGTATTATTTGACACTGGTGCCACTCATTCATTTATATCTATGTTATTTGCTTCCGTACTACAATTAGAAACTGAGACATGTAGTTCATCATTAACCCTTAGTACACCAATGGGCGGGATAGCTGAAGTATCCATAATTTGTAAATCAGTGTGTATTGTTATAGGAGAACATAAACTATCGGCTGACCTATATGTAATAACTATGACAGAGTTTGATGTAATCTTAGGAATGGATTGGCTAACTAAATACCAGGCAATAGTAGATTGTCATAGGAAACGTGTCTCTTTATTCACCAAGAATGGACAAGTCATCGAATTTCAGGCAAAAACAGGAACAGTGACGCCAGCCCCGGTGCTAAAGGCTTGTATTGGAGGACGAAGGAATTTCACCAATCTTGGGACGATCTTTGCTTCAGATGGAGAACTAAAGAAGAGTGACCTATCCTCTCACACTCCTGTGGTGGACGAATTTTCAGATGTTTTTCCAGATGAATTGCCCGGACTTCCGCCTGATAGAGAAATTGAGTTTGTCATCGACTTAACTCAAGGAGCAGCGCCTGTTTCTATTGCCCCGTATCGAATGGCACCTGCTGAGAAAGTGGAATTGAGGAAGCAGTTGGACGAATTACTGGAAAAAGGATTTATTCGACCAAGTACATCACCTTGGGGAGCTCCAGTACTTTTTGTGAAGAAACATGACGGATCGTTGAGGCTCTGTGTCGATTATCGCCAGCTTAATCGATTGACTATCAAGAACAAGTACCCTCTACCCCGAATTGATGAGTTGTTCGATCAGTTAGGAGGATCTTGCTATTTCTCAAAGATTGACTTACGATCTGGATATCACCAACTGAAGATAAGAGAAGAGGACATTCCAAAGACAGCTTTTCGGACTCGCTACGGTCATTTTGAGTTTCTTGTCATTGCCTTTCGGGTTGACTAATGCACCAGCGGCTTTCATGGACTTGATGAACCGTGTCTTTCGACCGTACTTAGATCAATTTATCATTGTTTTCATAGATGATATCTTGATCTATTCTAAAAACGAAGAAGAACATGCTGAGCATTTGAGGATCGCTCTACAAACGTTGAGAGAACATGGTCTTTATGCAAAAAGAGAAAAATGTGATTTCTGGATGACGAAGGTCAAGTTCCTTGGACACGTTGTCTCTGAAGAAGGCATCTCAGTGGACCCCTCCAAAATTGAAGCAGTGCTAAATTGGGAACGACCAAAGAACGTGTCAAGAGATTCGAAGTTTCCTCGGACTAGCTGGATACTATCGACGCTTCGTAGAGAATTTTTCAAAGATTGCTTCTCCATTAACAAAACTCACAAGGAAGAATGTCAAGTTCGTGTGGGATGATAAATGTGAAGAAGCATTTGAGGAACTGAAACGAAGACTCACTAGTGCACCTGTGCTGATCATACCTAACAACGAGGAGCCTTACACAGTATACACTGATGCCTCAGGAAACGGTTTGGGTTGTGTGTTAATGCAGCATGGACGAGTAGTTGCCTACGCCTCACGCCAGTTGAAACCCCATGAGAGGAACTACCCCACACATGATCTTGAGTTAGCTGCTGTGGTTTTCGCACTCAAAATTTGGAGATGTTATCTATATGGCGCAAAGTTCGAGCTATATTCAGATCATCAAAGTCTGAAATATTTGTTTACTCAAAAGGATCTCAATCTAAGGCAACGAAGATGGACTGAGTACATGGTGGACTATGACTTTAGTATCCAATATCATCCTGGAAAAGCAAATGCCGTGGCAGATGCTCTAAGTCGTAAGAACAACGGACGTATAGCCAGTTTAGCATTGGAAGATTGGAGACGAGTCACCTATCGCCGACTTCAACTTGCAATATTATGAAGATAACGAGAGAGCTTTCTTATTCAATGTGATAGCAACTCCTACGTTAATTCAGAAAGTAAAACAAGGACAATGGCACGATGAAGGATTACGTAGGGTTTGGAAACAAATACAAAATGGAGAACAACTGGATGGATGGCAGATTGAGCCAGAAGGATTTTTACTTTACAAAGGAAGATTAGTTGTTCCAGAGGATCCATATCTCAGGCATGCGGTGCTAGATGAGGCTCACCGTTCAAAGTTTGCTATTCATCCTGGAAGCACAAAAATGTATATGGATCTAAAACGACAATACTGGTGGCGAGGAATGAAACGAGATGTAGCAACCTTTGTCTCTAAGTGCATGACGTGCCAACAGGTTAAAGCGGAACATCAAAAGCCTGGAGGCGAGTTGAGGAGCTTACCTATTCCAGAATGGAAGTGGGATCATGTGACAATGGACTTTGTTACTGGATTTCCTAAGACTCAAATAGGGCATGACGCCGTTTGGGTAATTGTAGATCGTTTAACTAAGACAGCCCACTTCATCCCAATCAGAACTAATTATAGTGTCTCAAAATTATGTCAATTGTACGTGGAAAAGGTAGTGACATTGCATGGAGTGCCAATGTCAATAGTTTCCGATAGAGATACACGTTTCACGTCGAAATTTTGGAGAGGATTGCAGAGGGCCTTGGGAACTCAATTGAATTTTAGTACAGCTTTTCATCCTCAAACAGATGGACAATCTGAACGTGTCATTCAGATTCTCGAGGATATGCTTCGGGCTTGTGTGCTGGACTTTGGAACAAATTGGGCTGCACAGCTGCCATATGTTGAATTCGCATATAACAACAGTTACCAAGCAAGTATTAGAATGGCTCCATATGAGGCCTTATATGGTAGACCTTGTAGATCTCCATTGTGTTGGGCTGAAAAGGAAGAGCGTCTTGAACTTGGGCCTCAGTTTATCAGAGAAACAACGGACAAGATCCAGATTATTCGCGAACGTCTTCAGACAGCTCAAAGTCGACAAAAGAGTTATGCAGATAAGAGGAGGCGACCTTTAGAGTTCATGATCGGAGACTTTGTGTTCTTAAAAGTGAAACCAAAACGAGGTGTATCTCGATTTGGTGTTAAAGGAAAGTTAGCACCAAGGTATACAGGACCGTTTGAGATTGTGGAACGCATTGGAACGTTGGCATACCGTTTAGACCTACCACCACAATTGTCTCATGTACATAATGTGTTTCATGTATCGATGTTGAGAAAGTATGAACCCGACCCTTCACATGTGATCATGTGGACAGATGTGCCAATTCAAGGAGATACGAATTATGAAGAAATTCCAGTTCAAATACTGGATCATGAAATAAAATTATTACGTCGTCGTGGAATTCCTCTGGTGAAAGTGATGTGGCAACACCATGATGTGGAGGAAGCCACATGGGAACTTGAATCTGAAATGAGAGAAAAGTACCCACATTTGTTTTAACATTGTAATCAGTGTACGAAATTGCGAGGACGAAATTTTTATAGGAGGGGAGAGCTGTAACACCCGTATTTTTAACGGGCATAATTTTGTAAAATTTAATGAATAAAATGTGACTATTTAAAATTACTAAGTTGTTTATGATCATTTAAAAAAAATACCATTTTAGTATTTTCTTACCAAGTCTTCCTAAGAAACATTCAAAACTTACCAACACTTACTTCTACCTAATCTTGTCTCCCTAAATTATTGCTCAATTATATAGACTTCTTCTCATTTTGCTAAAGGTATCCGAAGGGGACATTGAATTATTTTCCGTCAATTCATAGAAGACATGGAGATATTTCTCAACCACCTAATTAATTATTTCCTTATCTTCTTCTATAATTCACTCCAATTATCCCCTCAATTATGTTGGCATTATTTGCTAAAAGTCTTCATGGGAGACAAGATGATATTTTCCTTTAAGACTCTTTTGTTTCTTCTTACAACTTTTCCCCGTAAACATCTCATTCCTCTTAAGCATTTTGATATCTTTTTATTTAACTATCACCACCTTCTTCTCTAGTTCTCATTCTCTCCCTTCTCACTTCAAATTTCTAACTAAAGACATAGAGCACAAAGCTCTCTTTGTGGCCAAGACAATTATAATTCCCAACGATGATCGAGGCGGTTTTAAAGTTAATTCAAGCTTGATTGATAACCCAAACTTTGGTGCTTTTCAAAGAAGTTTTGAGGTAGGTTTTCTTTAATCTAAACTTAGTTTTTAGTATGCATTTTCTCCATGTTTAATGCATAAAAATACTTTAATGGCACTAGTAGACGGGTTTACACATAACTCACTTATGAATGTGATTATACGTTGTGCTTTAGTTTTAATTGTCCTTATGCATGCCTTAGGGTCAAGGATGTGTGGAGCTAACGTTAATTGATTCCAGGATTAAAAGATTGTTGATAAGCTTGAAAGGTAGGGATTCTATTACTCATTTTTGTGAGGTTTTTATAGAATTAAAATTGATTGTTTTGCCGCAATATATATATATCTATGTTGAACTGATATTATATGAGTATCACATATGAAACTATGACATGGACTCGTCTTGTATTGTACGGCGAGGAACATAATGAATTGACACATGTTATAAATTGAGAAGCATGGTTAGGAAAACTGACTCTATTAATAATGATTTAATATAGAGAAATGGTGAGACATGAAGAGGGCGGCGGTTACGTCCTTGGGCATGAATACCCAAAAAGGTAAAATAGGGGGAAGGTGATGACGCTTCCTTGGGTTGAAAGTCCCAGAACACACTGTACAGGAATTGATTTGGTGAGGACTCGGGGCTTGATGTCCCCTCACCGGAACACCCTTGGAATGTTTATGGGGTGATCAAGTGCGCCCATTTGGGTTTCGATGAGTTGAGTGATACTCAATTTAACATGGATACCTAGGAACAATGATGATTGGTAATATTTGTATAAATGTGTAATTATGACACTTGGTAATGATTAACTACGGTATCCATAAGATGTGATCATAATAAACCTCATAATCTGGAATATGATGTAACCTACTAACCATGCAGTTTTTAATGTGGTAATGGATAAACCATAAGGTGAGTCATGATTTCCCTACTGGGCATGTCGATGCTCATCCCTATCATATCTTCATATCTCAGGTGGAACTCAGTGCAACATATTTGAAGAGGAATAAGCGAAAACAATCCTGCTGTTTTCGTGTTAGAAGACCCTGTTTAATTACAACTTATCTACAACATGTAAGAGTTGTATTATTTTTTTTTATGGCTGTGTTAAGTTATTTGGGAATTGTACTATGGTGATGATGACTGTAATTATATATATTTGGTGCTACACTAAAAACTGTGGTTTGTATTTAAAACGTTTATTTTTATTTTTCTTGTTGTTTAAAGACCCATGGGCATTGTTTAATTGATTTAAATAATATAAAATTTAAAATTATTTTTATTTATTTAAAACTGTTAACCCCCACATAGGGGTGTTACAGCATGAAAAAAAGAGCATAAAAATAAATAAAACAAATAAAAGAGTACAAGACCAGCAACCTCAAAGACGTGCTAGCTGCGTTGATTGTTTCTTTTTTCTTAAGTTTGGAGAAGTCTCCTCCACCCCCGCGTTGGCCGTTTCCTTCTCATTTCCACCGCTCTCTCTCTTCTTCTTCTTCTAATAGTCATTTTTCTTTTAATTTTTAATTTTTAATTTTATTTTTTTGCTCTCATCCATTGCATTCATGCTTCGAACAACACGATTTTTTTTTAATGATGGGAAAAAAGACTTAGTTAAATACATTAATATATTTGAACTATCTTATTATTCGTAATCATATATTAATTTCTTGCAACTTTCCCTCAAGTCAACTCTTGGAATTGTAATGGAAGTCTATATATATATACATGTGTGTGTACGATCAGACCAAGACTTTTTATCATCATTTAATTTTTTTTTAATCGTAGTAACGGAGGGATGATATACAGGTATCGTAGTTCGTCGTGTGACTTTCCATCGACGGCTTATGTCAAGAAGACAAAATTATGCTTTGACGCTGCGAAATTGATTGACAGATACCCAGAGGCCAATAATAAAAAAGAGCGAAAAAGTGTACTAAAACAACCCACAGACGCTAACCAATTGACAGAGTCTAATTTGACAGGGAAATAGAAAAAAAAATTTGTTCTTCCACCGTAAAGAGTCTCTAGTTTGGTTTTTGTAATTTTTTTCATTTAAAAATATAACTCTATTTATATATTTATGTAATTTTTAAGTTGTTCGTAGGTAATACAAATAATATTATAAGTTACATCTTAACAAATTAATAAGGTATTTAAAAAAGTAGATTAAACCATCAATTTAAGTTTGAGAATTTTAATATGTGAGAGCTTTATACTGTAATTTTTTTACTGTAACATATGAGAGCTTTACAATATTTACAGTTCAAACCATTGACTTGAACTACTATTCTTGTCACGCCCCGGAGTACGGGAGGTGACGTGACGGAATATTTAGATTAATTAAAAGAGAATTTAATTAAAAATTGAGAGTTTGAGAACCAAATTAAATAAAAATTAAGAAGATTTTCCACCACATTTTATAAAAGAATTCATAAATATTAAACAAATAATAATACTTAAATAAAAACCGCGAATATGGGTTCCACAACCCACAACTTGTGCACACACATGGTTCTGACAATATCATAAATACAATTACAGTCCAGGTACAAATAAAGTTAAATCTTACATGCCTTGATTAATAATACAGAATGTAAATAAATTCTCCTATTGCTCCTGAGTTCGGTCCGAAGAATCTTCTCCAAACCTAAATGGGAAACCACCTAGAGGGGGGAATTTAAAACAGATAAAACGTGAGCGAAAGGCTCAGTAGGACTAGGTTTTATAAAAATAGTTTAACGCAAAGGAACATAGCATTATCAGAAGTTATTCAAAGGAAACTTAAATAAATAAATAAATAAATAATTTGAGTAGAACCGTCCTGACACAGAACAGTCTACTCGTCAAATCAAAACACCAATTTACTTTACCTAGGCAAACCATGAAATCACCACCGTAGTGGCCCAGCTGGGTTTCGGGACCTGCCCCCAAGGTCGATCGCCACACGACCCGATCTCTGATATGGCATCATGCTCATGTGTTTATTATCATTATCATTCAAAACCCAATTACCGAGTGTTGTCAATTACATTTATTATGAAATTCATTTCATATCACGGTATATTAAAATATAACCGATAAAACCATTTTCAAACAACCGTTGAAAACATTTTGATAGAAATCCTTTTCAAAGCCAAATCATTTCAAAACCAGGCTACCAAAGAAATAGGATAGAAGTCCTACCTCAATACTCGTGCCGGTGCCCCACACCGTAATCCCGGTCCGCTATACGTTAGCTCCACGGAACCACGAACGATCCTAGATACAAACTAAGTCGATTAATATCTAGTTTGAGACATTCTATGTTACTAAATCATTTCATGATGTCCTAGTGTGCCATTTGTATCATTAAAATCATCCTATAAGGTTGGGGTTTAAATCTGGGTTCAAAACAGTGAAAACGGGTAAAAATCACAAAATTTTCCATGCCTCGGTCGGCCTGCCGGACGCCCTGCTTCGGCCTGCCGAACTGCACAATTCGGCCTGCCGAAAGCAAAGTTCGGCTTGCCGAATATTTCCCCAGATTCGGCCTGCCGGTCGGAAGAACACCGGCCTGCCGATCATCACTCCGGCCTACCGAACACACAGTTTGGCCTGCCGAACTGAGAAAATCCAGAAATCCCAGCCACGGGTTTCTCGATCCCCAAAATCCAAATCTGGATTCCAACCTGTTTTTCTCAATTCCCATGCATGAAAAACAATCATAATTGATAGAAAAACATTCTAGAACATGTTTGGAATCATTTAAACAACATTTAAACTCAAAATCCTCAAAAATCTGAAAATGAGAAAAAGAGGAGAAAAATGAAAAATCTTGAATTCAATCCGTTTTTCTTCAATCTAGGCTTAGATTCTAGTTGTTCTAAGCTCATTTAACACAAATCCACGGTTTTCTAAGCTAAAACAAACTTAGATTTCAAAAACACACAAAATTGAAAATTTTGTAAAAAGTTTAGAAACTTCGAATCTAACCTCGAATCGAAGCTTCAATCCGCGTTCTCGGTTGCCGAATCACGTCCCCGAGCTTCCTCCTTGCTATTCCGAAGCTTGGATTCGAATGTGGTTTCAAAAATTTTGAAGAGATTAGAGAGAGAGTGAGCTGCCGAGAGAGAGAGAGAGGAGAGAGAGAATGAAATCGGGAGAGTGAGGAGAGAGAGAGGAAGGAAGGAAATAAATAGAAAAAATCGGTGGGCGGTTTTACTGTGCGAAAACCATGTGCCGCCCACGGTTTTGCAAAACGGAGTATTTTTAACATTTTACAAATTGTTGTGTTTTAAAACTCAAAGCATTATTTTAAACAATAAGAAATCCTTTCGAATTCATTAATTTAACAAAACAACCAAAAATTTAAAAATCCAACCAAATAGTCTAATAAATGTTAAAACGTTAATTATGGCACACTAATTCATCATTTATAGTACATTAACATTAAATAAATTTCGGGACGTTACAGCTCTCCACCCCTAAAAGAAATTTCGTCCTCGAAATTTACAACTCATCTCAAAAACAAAACAAATGCGGATATAACTCCCGCATACCCGACTCTAGTTCCCAAGTGGCTTCATCAACCCCGTGATGTTGCCACACGATCTTTACCAACGGTATCTCACGACGACGCAAGCTAATCACTTTCCGGTCGATGATCTGAATCGGCACTTCTTTGTACGTCGTATCCTCCTGAACCTGTACATCGCGAAACGAACTATCTTATCCTGCTCAGGTGGACATTTCCTAAGCATCGACACATGAAACACATCGTGCACATGAGAAAGTTCGGGCGGAAGATCAAGCCGATAAGCGACCACACCAACACGCTGAGTGATCTCGAACGGCCCGATATACCTTGGCGCGAGCTTCCCACTCACTCCGAACCGCATAATTCCCTTACGAGGTGACACCCTCAAGAGAACAAAATCTCCAACCGCGAACTCTAAGGGTCTACGTCTCCTATCTGCGTAGCTCTTCTGCCGACTCTGAGCTGCTCTCAATCGATCCCGAATCACCGCGACTTTCTCGTTGCTGTCACGAATCTCATTTAGCCCAAGAATAACTCTATCTTCCGGCTCGGCCCAACACACAGGTGACCGACACGGTCGCCCATACAATGCCTCAAATGGTGCCATACCGATACTCGCCTGATAACTATTGTTGTACGCGAACTCCGCCAAATGCAAACATTGCTTCCAATTCCCGCCGAAGTCCAACGCACAAGCACGCAACATATCCTCGAGAACCTGAATAACCCGCTCAGACTGCCCATCAGTCTGAGGATGAAACGCCGTACTGAAGTTCAAATCCGTACCCAAAGCCTCCTGAAAACTCCTCCAGTACTTAGCATTAAACATGGTGTCTCGATCAGAGGTGATGGATAAAGGAACTCCATGCAACCTCACAATGTTCTGCATATACAACTCCCCGAGAATCTTCCTCGAACACGTCGACCTAAACGGAATGAAATGCGCCGATTTCGTCAACCTGTCGACCACAACCCAAACTGCATCATGTCGCTGCTCCGTCCTCGGCAAACCTGTGAGAAAATCCATCGTCACATGCTCCCATTTCCACCCTGGAATAGGAAGCGGCTGAAGCTGACCTGCAGGCTTCTGATGCTCAGCTTTCACCTGAGACACGTCGAACACGTGGCCACGTACTCTTGAACATCTTTCTTCATGCCTCTCCACCAATACTGCCTCTTCAAATCACGATACATCTTGGTGCTCCCCGGATGAATAGCAAACTGAGACCTATGAGCTTCGTCTAGAACGGCTTTCGTCACCTCGGCGATAACTGGAACTGCAAGACGCTCCCAGAAGTACAACGATCCATCTGCATGCACGCTCCATTCCTCGAACTGCTCCCCGTTCTGAATCCGCGACCAAATCCCCTACAAATGTCGATCCTGCCACTGACCTTGCTTCACCATCTGAACAAGAGCTGGAGTCGCTTCCACATGATATAACGAAACTCGATCACCATCTTCACGATACAGTAGCCGATACTCACTCACTGTCGCATCCCTGCTCCAGTCCTCAAAAATCAAACAAGCGAGAATCCCTGAAGACTTCCTACTAAGCGCGTCCGCTACCACATTAGCTTTCCCGGGATGATACTGCAACGCGAAATCATAATCCTCCATGTACTCCACCCATCTGCGCTGCCTCAGATTGAGATCCCTCTGAGTGAACAAATGCCTCAAACTCTTGTGATCGGAGAAGACCTGAAACGATGCTCCATACAAATAACACCTCCAAATCTTCAGCGCGTAAATCACCGCTGCAAGCTCTAAATCGTGAGTAGGATAATTCCGCTCGTGAGGTCGTAGCTGTCTCGATCCGTATGCAACTACACGTCCATGCTGCATCAACACGCATCCAAGTCCGCGCCCTGAAGCATCCGCATAAACCTCATACGGCTCATCACTGCTAGGAATAACTAATACTGGAGCTGAAGTCAACCGGTTCTTCAATTCCTGAAAAGCAGACTCACAGTCTTCATCCCACTCAAACCTGACATTTTTCTTGATCAATCTCGTCAACGGAGCTGCAATCTTCGAAAAATCCTTTACAAATTTCCTGTAATATCCAGCAAGACCTAAGAAGCTGCGAATCTCCGCTACATTCTTTGGTCATTCCTACTCCAATATAGCTTCAATCTTGGACGGATCCACTGAAATACCATGCTCCGTAATGACATGACCCAGAAACTTGACCTCAGTCAACCAGAACTCACATTTTTCCCTCTTAGCATACAACTGGTGCTCCCGCAGAGTCTGAAGCACGATCCGAAGATGCTGCTCATGCTCCTCCCAAGTCTTAGAATACACAAGAATATCATCGATGAACACGATCACAAACTGATCTAGATACGGCCTAAATATCCTTGTTCATCAGATCCATAAAAGCTGTCGGAGCATTCGTCAACCCGAAAGACATGACCAGAAACTCGAAGTGCCCATACCGAGTCCTAAAAGTTGTCTTGGGAATATCTTCTTCCTTGATTCTGAGCTGATGATAACCTTAACGCAAATCAATCTTTGAGAAGTATCGCGAACCTCCCAACTGATCAAATAGCTCATCAATCCTAGGCAAAGGATACTTGTTCTTCATCGTAACACGATTCAGCTGCCGATAATCCACACATAACCTAAGAGTCCCATCGTGCTTCTTAGCGAACAAAAATGGTGCTCCCCACGGAGATGTGCTATTCCGAATATATCCTTTATCAGCAAGCTCCTGAAGTTGCTTCCTCAATTCCTTCATTTCTGCCGGCGCCATCCGATAAGGTGCCATAGAAATTGGTGATGTCCCTGGAAACAACTCAATACCAAACTCAATCTCCCGATGCGGTGGTAACCCTGATAACTCGTCGGGGAAGACATCCTCGAACTCACCAACCACCGGAATCACTGCACTACCTTTCGAAACATAGGGCTCGCAATCTAGATTGGCAAGAAAAGCAAAACAATCTAGATTCCTTCGCCCTCCTAAACACGACTTCATGAGACGCTCACTCATTAGCCAATCACCACCACCCTGGTAAGTGATTACCGTCCCCCTATCAGACATTAGGGTCACTTTCCTAAGTTGGCAGTCCACAACTGCACTATACCTGGACAACCAGTCCATCCCTAAGATCACATCATAGGAGCTCATGGGGAGTATAATCAAATCACTTTTCAAAATCTCATCCCCAATCTTTATTTTACAAGATTTACACACACAATTTACACACACCCGCCCCAAGGGAGAAGTTATAACTAGGGGTTCATTAAACTCTTCTACTTCTAATCCCAAGGCATGTACAAAAGAACTCAAAATGAGAGAATGAGAGGCACCAGTATCAAATAAAACGCGAGCTAGAGATCTGGAAACCAAAATCATACCATCGACAACCGCGTTACCAGTCTGAGAATCTGACCCTCCAGATGCCATTGCATGAACCTGTACTGGCGCTTTTCCTTTTCCTCTACCAACATTACTGGGTCCTGGATTACTCGGCCGATACTGCTGAGATGGAGATGACTGCACACTACCTATACTCGGCGCTCTATACTGAGGAACACTGCGCTGAAAATACTGCGGCTGCTGCCCCCGTGCCGGATGTGAGAATTGCTGAGGAGAAAACTGCGGATACTGCAACTGCGGGTACTGCGGAGGCGGAGGTAGGGTCTGAGGCTGAGGCTGAGATGAACGACTGGCATCCTCCCCGGTCTGCGATCCAAGACGAGCACTCCTGATCGGGCAATTCCTCTTGATGTGTCCGGGCTGCTGACAGAAATGACAATGAAAGCTGTAGGGGTTGCTACGCCCGCTGCCAGACGAACTGCTGCTGCCACTGGTCGCACCGCCTTGCTTGCCTTTCCCCGGAGCTGGACGACTACTGGTGCTCTTCCTGCCACTCCTCTGCGGTCCTCCTGAAGCCTTGGCTCGGTCCTCACAATACTGCACGTAATCATTCTCCACGGAGATTGCCGACGACACAAGCTCTCTGAAACCCCTAAGCCGTAGAGCAACCAACTGCCGTCGAATAGGAGCCTTGAGTCCTTCCTGGAACTTGATGCATTTCTCGCGCTCCGATGCCACAGCTGATGGAGCAAACCTAGCCAACTCGTTAAACTTTGCCTCATACTCCCGAACTGAAAGATCACCCTGCTGCAATCTATAAAACTCAGCTGCTTTCTGGTCTCTATATCCCTGCGAAAAATACCGATCATAGAACAGCTCCTCGAACTTGTCCCAACCGATATCACCACCGTGCTCCAGACGCTTAGTTTGTTTCCACCAGGTGTTGGCGCCACCCTCGAGCTTATACGCCGCAAACTCCACACGATACTCCTCAGGCACACCAAGGGTATCTAGATGCTTCAAGATCGAATCCAACCAATACTCTGCTAGCTGCGGATCCCCATTGCCATCAAAAGTCAGAATAGACGCCCGCTGAAATTCCTTAAAGAACGCATGCCGACTACCAACACTGGAGTCTTCCGGTCTAGCCCTGGCTGCCATCTGCCGGAAAGCCGCAAACATAGACCTCATCAGGCTCTCATCATTTCCAAACTCGGCGTCAGCTGTCGAACGACGTCTAGGTGCCATTCTCTCACTTCTGAAAACAAAATTTGGACTGTCAGAGGTATTTCATTGTCAAACCTATGTGTGCACAATTCCCAAGGTTCATAACCTTGAGCTCTGATACCATTCTGTCACACCCCGGAGTACGGGAGGTGACATGGCGGAATATTTAGATTAATTAAAAGAGAATTTAATTAAAAATTGAGAGTTTGAGAACCAAATTAAATAAAAATTAAGAAGATTTTCCACCACATTTTATAAAAGAATTCATAAATATTAAACAAATAATAATACTTAAATAAAAACCGCGAATATGGGTTCCACAACCCACAACTTGTGCACACACATGGTTCTGACAATATCATGAATACAATTACAGTCCAGGTACAAATAAAGTTAAATCTTACATGCCTTGATTAATAATACAGAATGTAAATAAATTCTCCTATTGCTCCTGAGTTCGGTCCGAAGAATCTTCTCCAAACCTAAATGGGAAACCACCTAGAGGGGGGGAATTTAAAACAGATAAAACGTGAGCGAAAGGCTCAGTAGGACTAGGTTTTATAAAATAGTTTAACGCAAAGGAACATAGCATTATCAGAAGTTATTCAAAGGAAACTTAAATAAATCAATAAATAAATAAATAAATAATTTGAGTAGAACCGTCCTGACACAGAACAGTCTACTCGTCAAATCAAAACACCAATTAACTTTTACCTAGGCAAACCATGAAATCACCACCGTAGTGGCCCAGCTGGGTTTCGGGACCTGCCCCCAAGGTCGATCGCCACACGACCCGATCTCTGATATGGCATCATGCCCATGTGTTTATTATCATTATCATTCAAAACCCAATTACCGAGTGTTGTCAATTACATTTATTATGAAATTCATTTCATATCACGGTATATTAAAATATAACCGATAAAACTATTTTCAAACAACCGTTGAAAACATTTTGATAGAAATCCTTTTCAAAGCCAAATCATTTCAAAACTAGGCTACCAAAGAAATAGGATAGAAGTCCTACCTCAATACTTGTGCCGGTGCCCCACACCGTAATCCCGGTCCGCTATACGTTAGCTCCACGGAACCACGAACGATCCTAGATACAAACTAAGTCGATTAATATCTAGTTTGAGACATTCTATGTTACTAAATCATTTCATGATGTCCTAGTGTGCCATTTGTATCATTAAAATCATCCTATAAGGTTGGGGTTTAAATCTGGGTTCAAAACAGTGAAAACGGGTAAAAATCACAAAATCTTCCATGCCTCGGTCGGCCTGCCGGACGCCCTGCTTCGGCCTGCCGAACTGCACAGTTCGGCCTGCCGAAAGCAAAGTTCGGCTTGCCGAACATTTCCCCAGATTCGGCCTGCCGGTCGGAAGAACACCGGCCTGCCGATCATCACTCCGGCCTGCCGAACACACAGTTCGGCCTGCCGAACTGAGAAAATCCAGAAATCCCAGCCACGGGTTTCTCGATCCCCAAAATCCAAATCTGGATTCCAACCTGTTTTTCTCAAATCCCAGGCATGAAAAACAATTATAGTTGATAGAAAAACATTCTAGAACATGTTTGGAATCATTTAAACAACATTTAAACTCGAAATCCTCAAAAATCCGAAAATGAGAAAAAGAGGAGAAAAATGAAAAATCTTGAATTCAATCCGTTTTTCTTCAATCTAGGCTTAGATTCTAGTTGTTCTAAGCTCATTTAACACAAATCCACGGTTTTCTAAGCTAAAACAAACTTAGATTTCAAAAACACACAAAATTGAAAATTTTGTAAAAAGTTTAGAAATTTCGAATCTAACCTCGAATCGAAGCTTCAATCCGCGTTCTCGGTTGCCGAATCACGTCCCCGAGCTTCCTCCTTGCTATTTCGAAGCTTGGATTCGAATGTGGTTTCAAAAATTTTTGAAAGAGATTGAGAGAGAGTGAGCTGCCGAGAGAGAGAGAGAGGAGAGAGAGAATGAAACCGGGAGAGTGAGGAGAGAGAGAGGAAGGAAGGAAATAAATAGAGAAAATCGGTGGGCGGTTTTACTGTGCAAAAACCATGTGCCGCCTACGGTTTTGCAAAACGGAGTATTTTTAACATTTTACAAATTGTTGTGTTTTAAAACTCAAAGCATTATTTTAAAACAATAAGAAATGCTTCGAATTCATTAATTTAACAAAACAACCAAAAATTTAAAAATCCAACCAAATAATCTAATAAATGTTAAAACGTTAATTATGGCACACTAATTCATCATTTATAGTACATTAACATTAAATAAATTTCGGGACGTTACAATTCTAAACACCCAATAAGTGTTACAAGACTGCATGAACAGACTCTTTTTCGAATGAAAAAAGTTACAAATGCGGGAGTAGTTAGGTGTCGGATTTAAACCAAAATCATATATATATATATATATATATTTAACATCTGTTTGGCAACTCGATTGGAACACTAACAAATAATATAAAGCTCTCAACAACTATAATAAAAATAAAAAAAATTTACAGTATAAAACTCTCACATGCTATAATTTTCAAGTCAATATTTTTAATTCTAGTTGCTCTCTCAAACACCCTATTAATTGTATAGCTCTTAGTCTCTTAGTTGACAAAACGTGATGAGTGCCTTAATTTATGGACCATGGTTAGTGCCTTAACTTATACAAACATACTACATATTTTGATAAATAAGTTTAAATTATGAATTTGAATTGTTAAGAGTATATAAGGCTCTTATACATTAGTGTAAAATAAATATATACTATAACATAAAATTCTCACATGTTATAATATTTGAGTTCAAACTTATAGTTTGAACTATTCATTTTTATTTTTGTATCACAAGTGGATTTGAAATTGTAGAGATATCGTGATCATGGAGTTTTGTCTTGAATATCTTATCATCTAAGTCTGCTTGGCCCTTCGGAAACTCTAAGAGGGTTTGACGAGAAAATGAAGCTTTCTTTACTTAATTTTCATTGGTATAAATTTTGACAGATATAACTTCATAAAAATCGGACAGACTTTGTTCCCCATTGATTGCGACTTAAAGAGCAATAAGGACGATAGAGAACTAATTAAATTGTATTTTTAATTTTTTTAAGAGAATTATATATTTCATTTTGAAGTCTAACAAAAAGATTTTATGGTCGGCCACAAATCCCATTCCACTGGTTTATGGTTTTTACATTATTATTATTATTATTATTATTAAAAAACACATGCATGCACGACTGGTGACAAATGCGCAAGCAAAACACCCAAAACCTGCTAGTTATGTGGGTGAGAGTTTTTGTCAATGTATAGAGTAAATTGGTGTTACAAGACATGGCTAGTGGTGGAAAGCATTGGTGAAAATTGTTTTTACTGTTGCATGTGAGAGCTTTATATTGTAGCAATTTTTTTTCTTTTTACTATAACATATAAGAATTTTACACTATTTATAATTGAGTTTGTGGTATGAATCACCCTTAATCAAATACGCAAGTTGACACGATGAGTATGACCCACAAAATATACATAAATAATTCAGCTCTTAAAGTTCATTAATATTCCTCAATAGTATGTTGCACATGGCACATCTGCCACTCCTTTTTTTGGTCTTCAATGATGTAAAAGATTTTGGTTTTCTTCTATTTAACATATTTATAAGCCAAGCAACGATTTCCAAAAAACAAAAGCCAAGCAACGGGAAGCAAATTATTTTTTTGACGATATCTTATCATGTAACAGAGGGTACGTTAGAGAAGCACCCTTTGTATATATAGAGCCAATATTAGGTGGCAATTATGTAGGATGACACAACTCGATAACACATAAAATAAATGGGTTTGATTGACATGTCTAATATTCATGTGGATTTCAAGTTGACACGTATAACATATATAATAAATAGGTGGTTTTTAAGTCAACATGTTTAACTTGAAATTGACATACATAACGCGCATAAATTACATAAAATACTTTAACGTTTACATGTGTATATGTTCTGTGTGAGTAAATATTCTCTCACGATTGCTATGGGATTTGAAAAGGTAATATGTAACGTCTTGAAATTAATTTAATGATATTATAGTGTAAAATAATGTATTAGTATACCATAATAAATATTTTAACCCTAATTTGATCATTTAATGAAATTTTAGGCTTAAAGTTGTTTTGGTTATCTTAATGACTTCTAGCTGTTTTTAATTATTTTAAATATTATTTTGAACCTTTGGGACACAAAAATTTATAAAATGTCAAATATATTCCGTTTTACAAAAACCATAGGCGGCACATAATTTTCACACAATAAAACCGTCTATTATTTTTCTCTATTTATTCTCTCTCCTCTCTCTCTTTGGTTCACTCTCTCTCTCTCCTTTCTCTCTCTCCCCGTGAGTCTCTCTCTCGCTCTCTCTCTTCCTCTCTCATTTTCCTCAAAATTTTGAATCAAATCAAGCTCAAGCTTCGGGTTTTGGTGGATTGGAAGCTTGGGAGCTCAATTGAACAACCAAAAACGTGGTTTAAAGCTTCGATTCGAGGTTAGTTTTGAAAATTCTAAATTTTCTTAAAATTTTGATTTTTCATGCATTTTGAAATCTAAGTTCGTGTGAGCTTAAAAAACCCATGATTTGAGTCAAGGGAACTTGGAACAACTAGAATCTAAGCCTTGTTTGAAGAAAAACGGATTCGATTCAAGATTTTTTATTTTTTTTCTCATTTTCTTTTATTTTGGATTTTTGGGATTTTGTGTTTAAATATTGCTTAAATGAGTTCAAAAATGTTCTATTATGTTTTTCTATCATCTATGATTGTTTTCTATGCCTGGGATTTGAGAAAAACAAGTTAAAATGAAGATTTGAGTTTTGGGAGACCCAAAACCTATGCCTGAGATTTCTGAAAATTTTTTAATTCGGCAGGCCAAACCTGGGAATGTTCGACCGACCGGGCATGGTCCTCCGGCAGGCCGAACTGCACAGTTCGGCCGACCGAACCAGGGGACCGACAAGCCGACCGAACTATGGCAAATTTTGTGATTTTCATCCGTTCTCACTATTTTGAATTCCGATTGAAATCCTAACTTTATAAAATGATTTTAAAGATACAAATGGCACACTAGGACATCATGAAATGGTTTAGCAATGTAGGGTATCTTAAACTAGATATTGATCGACCTAGTTTGTATTTAGGATCATTCGTGGTTTCGTAGAACTAACGTATAGCAGACTGGGATTACGATGTGGTGTACAGACACGAGTATCGTGGTAAGATTTCTACCCCCTTCTTTGATAGCCTAATTTTAAATGATTTGACCGTGAAAAAGGGTTTCTATTAAAATGTTTTCAACGGTTGATTAAAAATGAAATTTATCAGTCATATTTTTCTTATAAATTGTGATTTGAGATTAACTTTATAATGAACTTCATAATAAATGATAATGAAAACACCTGGTAAATAGATTTGAATAATGTTAGAAATGGATATAAGGACATGATGCTATAACAGAGATCAGGTCGTGTAGCGATCGACTTTGAGGGCAGGTCCCGAAATCCAACTGGGCCACTACGGTGGTGATATTCATATGGTTTGTCTAGAAAAAGAAAATGATGATGTTTCTGGTCAACCAAATAAACTGTTTTGGATAAGAACAGTTTTACTTAAATTTATTTATTCAAGTTTTCTTTTAAACAATCTCTTGAATAATGGTATTTTTTTAAATTAAATGATTTTTTTTTAGAGTATAAGTTCTACTGAGCCTTTCGCTCACATTTTACTTTTTTTCAAATCCCTCCCCTCTAGGTGGATTTCCTCTTAGGTTCAGAGAAGACTCAGCGGACAGAACTCAGGAGCTGTAGGAGAATCCATAGACTGTTTAAGTTATTAAACAAAGGCATGTAACATATTTATTTTCTCTTATTTGGACTGTATATGTAATGGAATATTGTCAGTACTATACGTGTGCACAAGATGTGAGTCCGTGGGATCCATCCTCGTTCATCCTATTTAATTATTGTTTCTTATTACTTGTTTAATGTACATATTTATTTAAATTATCGAAAATGCTTGTTTAAAGAGGTTCTAGATTTTCCATCTTTTATATTTAATTTAGTCCTTAAACTCATGTTTTTAACTAAATTCTTATTTAATTAATTTAAATAAACTGCCACGTCACCTCCCGTACTCTGGGGCGTGACAGGATGGTATCAGAGCTCAAGGTTATGAACCTTGGGAATTGTGCACACATATGTAATGAAATACCTCTGACAGTTCAAATTTTGTTTTCAGAAGTGAGAGAATGGCACCTAGATGTCGTTCAACAGCTGACGCCGAGTTCAAAAACGATGAGGGTATGATGAGATTGATGTTTTCAGCATTCCGGCAAATGGCAGCTAGGGCCAGACCGGAGGATTCAGATGTAAGTCGTTGGCATATGTATTTTAAGGAATTCAGGCGTGCATCTATACCGACTTTTGATGGAAATGGAGACCGATAGTTGGCAGAATATTGGCTAGATTCGATTGTGAAGCATTTGGATACCCTTAGTGTGCCTGATGAGTACCGTGTGGAATTTGCTGCATACAAGCTCGAGGGTGGTGCTAATACTTGGTGGAAGCAAGCTAAGCATTTGGAACGCAATAGAAACATCAGTTGGGACAAGTTTGAGGAGCTGTTCTATAAACGGTATTTTTTGCAGGGGTATAGGGATCAGAAGGCGGTTGAGTTCTACAGGTTGCAACAGGGTGATTTGTCAGTTCAGGAATATGAGGTAAGATTCAATGAGTTGGATAGGTTTGCTCTATCAGCAGTGGCTGCGGAACGTGAGAGATGCATTAAGTTTCAAGAAGGGCTCAAGACTCCTATTCGGCAGTAGATAGTTGCTCTACGGCTTAGAAGTTTTGGAGAGCTTGTGTTGTCAGCGATATCAGTAGAGAATGATTACGCGTTGTATTGTGAGGATCGAGCAAAAGTGTCAGGAGGGCCACAGAGGAGCGGTAGGAAAAGCACCAGTAGTCGTCCAACTCCAGGAAAGAATAAGCAGGGTGGCGCGAACAACAGTGGTAGTAGCAGTTCATCTGGTAGCGGGCGCAGCAATCCCTACAGTTTCCATTGTCATTTTTGTCAGCAGCCAGGATACATCAAGAGGAACTGCCCGATCATGAGTGCCCGTCTTGGATCTCAGACCGAAGAAGGTGCCATTCATCAGCCTCAGCCTTAGCCTCAGCCTCTACCTCCGCCTTAGCAATATCTGCAGTTGCAGTACCCTCAGTTCTCTCCTCAGCAGTTTCATATTCAGCACAAGGGTAACAGCCGCAGCATTTCCAACTCAGCGTCCCTCAGTATCGAGCGCCGAGTGCAGCTAGTGTGTAGTCGTCTCCGTCTCAGCAGTATCGGTAGAATAATCCAGGACCTAGCAATGTAGGTAGAGGGAAAAGAAAAGCTCCAGTGCAGGTTCATGCGAGGATATCGGGAGGTTCAGATGTTTAGACCAGTAATGCGGTTGTTGATAGTACGATTTTAGTTTCCCAATCCCTAGCTCATATTTTATTTGATACAGGTGCCACTCATTCTCTCATTTCGAGTTCTTTTGTACATGCCTTGGGATTAAAGATAGAAGGATTCGATGAACCTCTAATTATAACTTCACCTTTGGGACGGATGTGTATGAACTGTGTATGTAAAGCCTGTAAAATAATGATTGGTGATAAGATTTTAAAAAGTGATTTGATTGTACTCACCATGAGTTCATATGATGTAATTTTAGGAATGGATTGGTTGTCTAGGTATAATGCAGTTGTAGACTGCCAACTTAGAAAGGTGACCTTAGTGTCTGATAGGGGGACGAGGATCACTTACCAGAGTGGTGGTGATCGGCTAATGAGTGAGCGTCTCATGAAGTCATGTCTTAGGGGGCGAAGAAATCTAGTTTGTCATGCTTTTCTTGCAAGTCTGGAAAGAGAGCCCTATGCCTTGAGAAGGAATGCGGCGATTCCAATGATTGAGGAGCACGAGGATGTCTTCCCCGACTAGTTGCCAGGATTACCACCGCATCGTGAAATCGAGTTTGGTATTGAGTTGTTTCCGAGGACAGTATCGATTTCAGTTGCACCTTATCGAATGGCGCCGGTAGAAATGGAAGAATTGAGAAAGCAACTTCAGGAGCTTACTGATAAAGGGTATATTCAGAATAGCACATCTCCATGGGGAGCACCGGTTTTGTTTGCTAAGAAACATGATGGGACTCTCAGATTGTGTATAGACTATCGGCAGCTAAATCGTGTTACAGTGAAGAATAAGTATCCCTTGCCCAGGATCGATGAGTTGTTTAATCAGTTGGGAGGTTCACGGTACTTCTCAAAGATTGATTTATGCTGAAGGTACCATCAGCTCAGGATTAAGGAGGAAGATATCCCTAAGACAACTTTCAGGACCCGGTATGGACATTTTGAGTTTCTGGTGATGCCCTTTGGATTGACGAATGCTTCAGCAGCTTTCATGGATTTGATGAACAGAATATTCAGGCTGTATCTGGATTAGTTCGTGATCTTTTTCATCGATGATATTTTAGTGTATTCTAAGACTTGGGAGGAGCATGAGATCGTGTTTCAGACTCTACGGGAGCACCAGTTGTATGCCAAGAAAGAAAAGTATGAGTTTTGGTTGACTGAAGTCAAATTTTTGCGTTATGTCATCTCCGAGCATGGTATTTCTGTGGATCCGTCCAAGATTAAAGCCATAGTGGAATGGAAACAGCCTAGGAATGTGGAAGAAATCCGTAGCTTTTTGGGTCTTGTAGGTTATTACATGAAATTTGTAAAGGATTTCTCGAAGATTGCAGCTCTGTTGACGAGGTTGCTTTTCAGGAATTGAAGAACCGGTTGACTTCAGCCCCAGTGTTAGTTATTCCTAGCAGTGACGAGTAGTATGAGGTTTACGTAGATATTTCAGGGCGCAAACTTGGATGGATGTTGATGCATTAGGGACGCGTGGTTGCGTACGGATCGAGACAGCTACGACCTCACGGGCGAAATTATCCTACTCACGACTTGGAGCTCGCGGTAGTGATTCACGCGCTGAAGATTTGGAGATGTTATTTGTATGGGGCGACATTTTAGGTCTTCTCCAATCATAAGAGTTTAAGGTATCTATTCACTCAGAGGGATCTTAATTTGAGGCAATGGAGATGGATGGAGTATATGGAGGATTATGATTTCGCGTTACAGTATTATCCCAGAAAAGCCAATGTAGTCGCGGATGCACTTAGCAAGAAGTCTTCAGGGATTCTTGTTTGTTTGGCTCTTGAGGACTGGAGCAGGGATACGATAGTGAGCGAATATGGACTACGGTATCATAAAGACTATGATCGAGTTTTAGTATATCATATGGAGGCGACCCCAGCTCTTGTTCAGATAGTGAAGCAGAATCAGTGGCAGGACCAGCATTTGCATGGGATTTGGACGCGGATTCAGAACGGAGAGCAGTTTGAAGAATGGAGAGTGCATGCAGATGGATCTTTGTACTTCCGGGGGCATCTTGTAATTCCAGCAGTTGCTGAGGTGACGAAAGCCGTTTTGGACGAAGCTCATAGGTCTCAGTTCGCTATCCATCCAGGGAGCACGAAGATGTATTGCGATTTGAAGTGGCAATATTGGTGGAGAGGCATGAAGAAAGATGTTTGTGAGTACGTGGCTAAGTGTACGACGTGTCTTCAGGTGAAAGCCGAGCATAGGAAGCCTGCAGGTCAGCTTCAACCGCTTCCTATTCTAGGGTGGAAATGGGAGCATGGGTGGAAATGGGAGCATATGACGACGGATTTTCTCACAAGTTTGCCGAGGACAGAGCAGCGGCATGATGCAGTTTGGGTCTGGTCGACAGGTTGACAAAATCGACGCATTGCATTCCGTTCAGGCCGACATGTTCGAGGAGGATTCTTGGGGATTTGTATCTGCAGAACATAGTAAGATTGCATGGAGTTTCTTTGTCCATCACTTTTGATTGAGACATCAGGTTTAATGCTAAGTACTTGAGGAGTTTTCAAGAGGCTTTGGGTACAAATTTAAACTTCAGTACGGTGTTTCATCCTCAGACTGATGGACAATCTGAGCGGGTTATTCAGATTCTCGAGGATATGTTGTGTGCCTGTGCGTTAGATTTTAGCAAAAATTGGAAGAGATGTTTGCATCTAGCAGAATTCACGTACAATAACAGCTATCAAGTAAGTATTGGTATGGTACCGTTTGAGGCGTTGTATGGGCGACCGTGTCGGTCACCGATGTGTTGGGCAGAGCTAGAGGACAGGGTTATTCTTGGAGCGGATGAGATCCATGATAGCAATGAGAAGGTCGCTGTAATTTGAGATAGATTGAGGGCAACTCAAAGTCGACAGAAGAGTTACGCGGATAGGAGACGTTGACCCTTGAAATTTACGGTAGGAGATTTTGTTCTCTTGAGAGTTTCACCTCGTAAAGGTGTTATGCGGTTTGGAGTAAATGGTAAGCTTGCGCCGAGATATATTAGACCGTTCGTGATCACTCAGCGTGTCGGTATGGTCACTTATTGGCTCGACCTTCTGCCTGAACTTTCTTATGTTCATAATGTGTTCCATGTGTCGATGCTTAGAAAGTGTCCGCCCGAGCAGGATAAGATAGTTTTGTTTCACGATGTGCAGGTTTAGGAAGATACGACATATGAAAAAGTGCCTATTCAGATTATCGATCAGAAAGTGATTAGTTTACGTCGTTGGAATATACCATTAGTAAAGGTCATGTGGCAACATCACGAGGTTGATGAAGCTACTTGGGAATTAGAGTCTAGCATGCCGGAGTTGTATCCGCATTTGTTTTGTTTCTAGATTGATTTGTAAATTTCGAGGGTGAAATTTCTTTTAAGAGTAGAGAGTTGTAACGCCTCGAAATTAATTTGATGATGTTATAGTGTAAAACGATGGATTAGTGTGCCACAATGAATATTTTAAACCTAATTTGATCATTTAATGAAAATTTGGGTTTAAAGTTGTTTTGGTTATCTTAATGACTTCTAGTTGTTTTTAATTATTTTAAATGTTATTTTGAACCTTTGGGACACAAAAATTTGTAAAATCCCAAAGATATTTCATTTTACAAAAACCATGGGCGGCACATAGTTTTCACATAGTAAAACCGTCCATTATTTTTCTCTATTTATTCTCTCTGCTCTCTCTCTCTTTGGTTCACTCTCTCTCTCTCCTTTCTCTCTCTCCCCGTGAGTCTCTCTCTCTCGCTCTCTCTCTCGGTCTCTCTCTTCCTCTCTCATTTTCGTCAAGATTTTGAATCAAATCAAGCTCAAGCTTCGGGTTTTGGTGGATTGAAAGCTCAGGAGCTCAATTGAACAACCAAAAACGTGGTTTAAAGCTTCGATTCGAGGTTAGTTTTGAAAATTCTAAATTTTCTTAAAATTTTGATTTTTCATGCATTTTGAAATCTAAGTTCGTTTGAGCTTAGAAAACCCATGATTTGAGTCAAGGGAACTTGGAACAACTAGAATCTAAGCCTTGTTTGAAGAAAAACGGATTCGATTCAAGATTTTTCATTTTTTTCTCATTTTCTTTTATTTTCAGATTTTTGGGATTTTGTGTTTAAATCTTGCTTAAATGAGTTCAAAAGTGTTCTATTATGTTTTTCCTATCATCTATGATTGTTTTTCTATGCCTGAGATTTGAGAAAAACAGGTTAAAACGAAGATTTGAGTTTTGGGAGACCCAAAACCTGTGCCTGAGATTTCTGAAAATTTTTCAGTTCGGCAGGCCGAATTCAAGGGATCGGCAGGTCGGATTCATCCGTTCGGCAGGCCGAACCTGGGAATGTTCACCGATCCGGCATGGTCCTCCGGCAGGCCAAACTACACAGTTCGACAGACCGAACCAGGGGACCGACAGGCCGACCGAACTAGGGCAAATTTTGTGATTTTCATCCGTTCTCTCTGTTTTGAACTCCGATTGAAATCCCAACTTTATAAAATGATTTTAAAGATACAAACGGCACACTAGGACATCATGAAATGGTTTAGCAATGTAGGGTATCTTAAACTAGATATTGATCGACCTAGTTTGTATTTAGGATCGTTCGTGGTTCCGCGGAGCCAACGTATGGCAGATCGGTATATGGTGTGGTGCACCAACACAAGTATCGAGGTAGGACTTCTATCCTTTCTTTGGTAGCCTAGTTTTAAATGATTTGGCAGTGAAAAAGGGTTTTTATAAAAATGTTTTCAACGGTTGATTGAAAATGAAATTTATCGGTCATATTTTTCTTATAAATCGTGATCTTAGATGAATTTTATAATAAACTTCATAATAAATGATAATGAAAACACCTGGTAAATGGATATGAATAATGTTAGAAATGGATATAAGGGCATGATGCCATAACAGAGATCGGGTCGTGTAGCGATCGACCTTAGGGGCAGGTCCCGAAACCCAGCTGGGCCACTATGGTGGTGATATTCATATGGTTTGCCTAGGAAAAGAAAATGATGATGTTTCTGGTCGATCGAATAAACTGTTTTGGGTAAGAACGGTTTTACTTAAATTTATTTATTCAAGTTTTCTTTTAAACATTCTCTTGAATAATGGTATTTCTTTTAAATTAAATGATTTTTTTTAGAGTATAAGTTCTACTGAGCCTTTCACTCACATTTTACTTGTTTTCAAATCCCCCCCTTACGTGGTTTTCCTCTTAGGTTCAAAGAGGACTCAGCGGGCAGAACTCAGGAGCAGTAGAAGGACTAATAGATTATTTGTAATATTGAACAAGGCATGTAATGTTTAAATTTCTTTGTGCTTCGACTGTGGTTGTATTACTATATTGCTAGTACAATGTGTGTGCACAAGTTGTGGGTCAGTGGGACCCATGCTCGAGTTTCTTTATGGTTTTATTATTAACTTAATGTTTATAAGTGTTTTGCTTAAAAAGGTTCTAAATTTTCCACAATTTCATATTTAATTTTAAATCCTTGTTTTTAACTAAATTCTCGTTTAAATAATATAATTAATCCGCCACATCACATCCCGTATTCCGGGGCGTGACATAATCTCTTTGTTATTTACATAAGTTATATGCTTCATTTAGCTCTAACTAGTGGTATGTTTTACATAAGCTTTAAAAAATTTATTAATTTTGACTAATCGAGTTAATTGGATCATATTAGTTCTTTTTTTCCATATTTTTCGTCACAACCTAATTGTTAAACGTATTATAGTGTCATATCATGTTGCATGTATAATAAATGTTCTTGTATTTTAGTGTTTCTAATATGTATATTAAACATGTCATATTAGTGTTGGGGCTAATCATATTATATAAAATTCATGTCAACTTTAACATGATCAGTAGATATAAATTGCCACCCTTAGTGAGTATTCGACTTCGCAAAAAGATTCGAATATAATTTATACATAAAAGTGACATAGATGGTACCGAGACTAATTTTTATCATATAGACATATTTTGGCTAATGGTCTTGTGTCAAATTCATGTCAACCTGAACATGATCTGCAGACATAAATTGCCACCCTAATGAGTATTTGACTTTGTAAAAAGATTTGAATTTAATTTATATACAAAAGTGATATGGGTGGTACCGAGCCTAATTTTTGTTATATAGATATAAAATTAATACAAGATCCCTAATACACAATCTAATTTCTAAACAAAACATATAAGAATTCAACAAAATATATGCAGGCTAACTATTAGAGACTAATTTTACGATTCACGTAAAAGATTATTATTATTTTTTTGCATCATACAGCAGAATTCCAACATCAATAAAAAAATTACTAAACCCAATTGAAAAATTAAACTCGAAGGAAACAAATAGTTAGGAATAAAATTTCTTTGAGGTTTTCTTTCTCCTCCCACCTAAATTTTGTAAACCCTAGAACAAAAATCCAACTTGGGATACTTCATAATTATAAAGATGTACAAATTCGAAATTTTGAATACAGCTTGTAAAAATGTTTCACGCGCTTAATGTGTTCAAGCTTAGAAAAAAATTAGACCTTTGCAAGTACTTAAACTACACCCAAAAAAAAAAAAAAAGAAAGGCCAAACTGGGATATTGCTTGCCTTTCCAAGAACATCTCATGTGCAATATGCTTTTTATATGCTTTCTTCAGACATTTGTTATTAATATTAATATTAATATTATTTTTCCGTAGATTCTGTCTCTCTCTTTAGGGCTGGACGAGTTAAAAAGATTCTACTTACATGTTCTTTGTTTCTTGGTAGAAAAGGCTTCGATTCTGCTTACATGTTAAGAAAAAAATGAGCTAGTTCCGAGCAATAGATGCTTCAAGGAAAAAGCAGAAAGGCATTTTCCAACAGCTGGATATATATATATATATGTATATATGTATATATAAATAACTTTTGCTTTGCAGAATGACCAACGGATTCCACCAGCAAAATCATTGCTACTAAAAGCCCTATATAACTATTAATTACATATGCTATGGTTTTAGACAATAATCCTTATCCAAAATGGCCATTTGCAGAAAGTGTTTTGAATCACTAAAATAATATCATGATCTTCACTATCATTATGTAAAATACTGGAAAAAAAAGTCCTTTTCTCCTAGGAAATCATATATAAATCCAATTTACTACCCTTGTTTTTTGCCAAGAAAATTCACAAGCGCTAGTAACAGCGCTAGTAGTAAGTTTACATAATATATAATATGTAAGAGTTTCATATTTTAACATACTTTTATTTAGTATGATCATAGCATATAAGAGTTTTTTATATTGTGGACGATTTAAACTAATTTGCCTAATTGAAACCTTTGGAGGAAGCATTAGCCTTTTGATACCTTAGGACTAAGTTGGGCTTGCGGTCGTCTACCTTTAAAAAAGTAAAAATTATGCAATGTGGCCATTTTTTAAAAAGTGAATTAAAATTTGCCTTTGTTTTACAAATATCACTTATATGTCTTTTTTTAAATTACATAATTGAGAATATAAAAATACCCTTTAAGTAGACTTCATCATGTATTTATTTTTTTTAAAACAAATCTCCTTGTTTTTCTCATAATTGAGTCGTTAAAAAAAATGATATTAAAGAAATACAAATATACTTAATTAATTACAATGTAACTTAAACAACCAAAAAAAATCCATGTCATTAAATTACTTACAATAGAATTTTAAAAAAAATAATACAAGAAGCAATAAAAAATGAATATTATCAACTTAATGTAATATTATTTGTATTACCAATTCATAACATAAGTACACTCTAAATAGGAAGTATCATTATCACTTGAAGTATTAAAAAATGAATATTATTAAATACTATTTTCATTATGTATCATTAACTTAATGATATATTAATTACATAACGTATATGACACACAAAATGATTTAATAAATACTATTTCATTAATTTAATTATCTATCACAAAAAAAAAAACAAAAAATGTCATTACCACTTGAAGTCATAAAAAAATGAATATCATTACATATCATTAACTTAATGATATATTAATTATATACCCTGTAAGACACAGAAAAAATCTTAATAAATACTATATCATTAATTTAATTGTAACATTCTAATTCCAATTTGTCAGTAAAATCGTAATTCCATAAAAAAATTCTATCTTATAGTTAAAGGAATTTTAAAATCGTTATTTTGGATACAAATTTAAATTTAAACAACAAACATTCTAATTTCAAGGATTTTTTTAAAATATAATGATATCATAATCCATTTGAAATCTTAAATATGTAAATTCTAATTATTCTAAGAAAATAAATTAAAACTAACAATATTATTATTTAGGTCATTGATGCCTTTATGCATATACATTAAGACATATAAAGAATATTCATAAACTAAAACTTAATTAACTCTAGGGCACTTTTAAAATGGTTTGGGCTTTGTTACTAGGCCCCTTTTGGTGTGGAAGAGATCCAAGTCTTTAAAATTCTTCAAATGAACGTGTTCTAGACTGGCTACCAGTCCACCGTAATTTGAAGTTTAGTTATTCACCTGTTCCACGTTTCCATGTTAATTTTAAAAATGGTATATACATATTTTAATTAACCCCTTTTGTATAAATAATAATTATTATATTAATAGATCCTTTGACAAAATAAATAACTTAAACAAGTGAGTGGTATTTTAGCCCAATCAGACTGCATTGACTTGAATGAAAGAAATTGCAACTTGCAAGGCGGACCGTGTTGTTATTGGTGCCGACTGTCTCAAGGGATTGGAAACTCACATTAACATATTTTTAAGTGGTGTGTGGTAAGATCAGTTTTAATCACAACTTTTGATTATTACAATGTAAACCTCTTATATGTTACAGTTTTTAGTTTAAAAATTTTAATTTTAATTATACTTCCCAAACACTCTATTAGCAACAATTGTACGGTGGCTTTCTTTCAATATTGGCTCCCATAAGGTGTCTGAATTCACCATTAGAGCTAGCTTTGGATGTCAAATTAGTGATAAAAGAGTTCGTCTGTTTTGGTTTTTTCACACTTCCAATATGCGATTTGATGTAGTTTGGTATGGAAGGTTTCGAACTTAAAAGTTCATAGATTCCCGAAGCATCTCTCTCAACTTTTTCATTTTCTTTGACGTGAGTTTTTGCTGTTGATGAAGATGATTTAATTTCATATTTGTATACCTTCAGCATCGCAACAGGTTAGCATGAGTAACTCATTATACTACCTTTGGTGTTACAACAGATCATCATGAATAGCACATTAGACTACCACCGGGGGCACACAGGCAGGCGATGCGCCACCACTGGCGACCTGGAACGATACTGTCGGTCTTAATTACTGACATTTTCAGGTTGAATTTTTTTTTCTGACATTTTTTTGAAAGTTAGATCTCAATTTAATTACAGCATTCGTCTCAGCATGCTTATTTTCAATTGAACCCAAAGCCCCAATTACCAAGGAACTTAAAGAAATTTTACTATAGTCGGTTCCATAACAAAATATTGCCCGAAACTTCCAAATAAAATGGGTAAAGTATAGGACAGGCTTCAAATCTATCTACCTATATATATAGACATGCAGTACAAGCATTTTATGTATTTTTATGATAACACAATTGCCAATGATAACTAGAATAAACGGCATGAAGTAAGATGGAGTGAGACTTGAGTCGGGAAGGGTGTGAATTCAATCCCGTATTATAAAAAAAAAAAAAAAAAAATCTTAGCAAATGTAGGGTAAAGAAAATTTTTTAATCACCATGTCACCCATTTAGTTCCACTTAAACCTATCAAAATGTTGATGTTAAGGCTTGCATGTGGCAATGGATCACTAATTGTCTAATATGTTACTAGTGTTTTTGGGTGCAACTCTAGGTTGTACAAGCTTAGCAAAAACATAATTTGATTGTAGATTTTTTTAACTCAACATCAAGTAATGAATTTTACTAACTTAATTAGCTAGCTTGTTGATCATCAACTAAAACAAGACTAGCTTTATAACAAGCTTTTGATGGGTCAGCAATATTTTTTAATAAAATTCAATACGGGAAATGTCAAGCTGAAGTAGAGACAAGGATCACTACGTGTGAGTTCTAGACAAGGTGATTTTGTACTTGTGAGTCCACACGTGTGCAATCAAACTCATTTGTGGTGCGGTGGCTTTGTCAATGTTCCCTTACCAACTGGCCCTCTGGCTCTGTCTGTTGGGCATTCATCTGGTGATGCTGAGCAAAGCAAAAGCCAATTACTGGCAATTTTGCGGGACAATCTTCAGATGTTGTTGTTGGGCTATTGTCTCTTGTGGGCACAAGCCGCAGAATGAAAAAGAAGAAGAAGAAGAAGAAGAAGAAGAGCAAATGTTTGCACTGGTGCATAGTCAGATCGGTCCATCTTTTTATTTTTTTGTCAAACACAAATAACAACTAAAATGCAAAAATACATGCAAAATGGGGCTACGTTTGTCACTTATATATATATATGTATAGATATATCTATATATACATTTTTTTTATCTGGGCATGTACAACTTATGTTCACTGGCTAATGGAGCCCAATTCTGGTATCAACTTATGTACATGATTCAGAGTTCAGTACTACAGTTACCCAATTCTTGGAAAAATGTTAAGTTGGCCTTTTATGGATTTTAGAATTGATGTTTGATTTTGATTAGCAGCTTTTTTGCATTAGTGAAATGAGTTCTAAGTTTTAACATTCTCTAGCCCAGCCCCCAAATAAACTATACAAAATTATTCATTCTGGCGTCCCATGTATTATCCAATGCATCAAATGTACTTATTTGGTTCACCAACAGTGTCACTCTTAAGAGAAACGACATGTCATTAAAGCAGAAGGCGTTAATATAAAGTCTTATTCACTATCCAACGCCTTACTAAGCTTTGTGTGTCAGTTGGTAGACTTACACATATTTTGTGAATACTGACTATTATATTCACATGCTAAAGACAAACTACTTTTTCATTTGAAATTGATTCTCTGTGTCAGAAGCATCAAGTCTATCTCACAATCGGCACAATCGGAAGAATTTGAAAAAAGGGCAAAAAAAATTTTCCAATCGAAGAAATGATTTTTTTTTTATATATAAAAAATATATTTTTTTAGGGAAGTAAATTATCTTAATTTTTTTTAAAAAAAGACAAAAATAACTGTAACGAGAGGAGAAACCTCAACAAAATAAAAGAAAAAAAAACAAAAACAGTTTTCATATCAAAAAACATGTTTTTTTTTGCGTCAAAAAACTACAAAAAAAAAATCATTTGCCCAAACTAACTTTTTTTAAAGTCATTTTTCAAAATGGCCCGTCTCAATCTTCTATTCTTCTTCTCCTGAAAGAGTAAGTAATTCATCTCGAAGGTAGCATCATTTCTCAGCTTCCATTTTAACTAATTTTTGAGTTAAGAACAATATAAAGCTCTTATATACTACAATAAAAATAAAAAAATTGTTACAATATAAAGCTCTTATAGAGTAAAATGTTTACAGTTTTAATCAATAATTTTAATCACTATACAAAACACAAATATTCCCTAGCCTAAAATGAGGAATAAAGGTACATTCATTTTTAATCCATAAATTTTAGGATTTTCCTGTTGTTGACTTGAGTGGCGGAGAATTCTGTCTTGCAATAGCCCCTTCCTGAAAGCTTGTTCAGGAATTTGGAACAAACAAAATAGCATAGTTGTCGGACAAATAGCATTTTTTCCAGGTTCTTTTTTTTTGTTTTTTAAATGATGAGAAGGCAAAATAACCAACCTTATCTACAGCTCATTTTCCTCACATCTACCCAACTTTTGTCATATGGGATGTGTGGAGGAACACTCATTATAAACAGCAGCCCCGTACTATGTGTGGTCCATAAAACTCAACAAGGGCGTCCTTCTTAGGCATGACCTAATTACTACTCTGTATATAATGCAATTTTGGCCTTAAACTCCTTTCTCAATAATGAGATCAGATATATGTAATAATAATCTCATAAGTTCCAACCTTAAATCAAGTCCGAAAAATATGAAAAATTCCCATTACCAAACAGGTGTCTTAGATCAAACTTGAGTTCAAATACTATTGATGTCGTCTTTTGTGCATTGGTAAACATAATGATTTACATTTTTTGTCTGTTTGAAAATAGATTTAAATTTTTTTTAAAAAAAAGAGATTGTTTTGTCGTTTTTTGGTTTAAAATAAATCAATAATTCAAAATTAGCTTCACTTTTTTTTAACCAAACACTAGCTCGGATGAAATTTTTAGTCTGAACCATGAGAACCATTAAACCAAAGAACCCTCCTTTTTTTCCTTCTTCTCCTTAGTATATGAAAGTTGACCAGCGATCTTTGGTGTAAATCGCTGTAAAGATGGGGCCTCAATGATTACCGTTCTCTTTTTTGTTAGAGTATGCTTTTGTCCTATTATAATATGGCCATTCTGTCCCATTGGGATTGAAATTTTGAATAGAGTATATACTATTGCTCTTCTCTAGGAGGGAAGAAAAAAAGAAAGAGGAAATGGAATACGCAAGTTTCAATCATACATAACTAGGGTCATCTTAGTACCTAAATTCTAACTTAAAAGTCTTTTAGATCAAGTATTTTTGAACAGGAATTATTATATTGGTCCACTTTATTAAAACCCAGTTTTCTAATTCGTAGAAACTTTATAACTATGCAGAAAACTGATTCCTTAAACGGCCACTACTCTCAACATATACATTGCATATATATATATATATATATATGTACATATTAATGGTCATAATTTCTTTTGGACCATAAGATTGAATACCTTTGATTGATGTAATCATTGAAAAGCTTTCATGGCAAAAGAAAAAAAAGAGCTAGCTCTCTCAGCAATTAAAAAATTTTAAAAAAAGGGGCAGAATTGAATGGCACGTAATCTATAGCTATAAAGCTCCCATTATCTCATGATCAGCTTATCGTCAGGATCAAGTTTATCTTAATTAGCCAACCGCCCACTGAATAGAGTTGAACTACTTTTTTGTTCCGGTTGTGTTAATCTCTTACTTACCTTTAATAAAGTTGATATGAACTTACACCAGTTTATCTGCTGTAGCTTCTGTTCATTGTTGAATGGTGATATACATGCACTTCAAATCTATCCGCTTACAATGATCAATAGCGCCATCAGTCTCATGAGGTCGATCTCACTTGGCTCATGATCATCTTTGTGTTATATATATAAATGAAAAAGGTTTTTTTTAATGAATTTTTTATGGTTAAGTTCCCATTAAAACCAAAAAAAAAAAAAGTACGCAAAACTAACAAAACCTTGTAATTAAGCTCTATTAGTAGATGAAAATCTCAATTTTTTTGACAGACACTAGTGTCATTCGTTTTTAACCTCTTAAATGATATTAATATTTTGCGTGTTAAATAGTATACAATTTATAGCAGATTTTGATGAAAAATCAACCGTACCTCAAACTGTACAGGATTGATCATATATATATTTTTATATCCTATAATCACAAAACTTTCTGTGTAGATATAATATTAATGTATATTCTATTTTATTTTTTCAATTCTGGCAGTAAAAACTATATAGCTGCTGCTAGTTATACAAATTATTTGTATAGGACAAGAAACAAGTCATAGCTGATGCATGAAAATTCTGGTCCTGCTTAAAAAATATATAAAATATATATAATTATTTGTGGGTCAGTGAGCTAAACAGCAAAAAGTGGAAATTTTGAGAGACCAGATCAAGACGGCAAAATAATATGAAATGAGAGTGTATGTAATTTTCAGTTGAACAAACCGAGCCTGGAGAAAAAGGCAGGCTTATGATATAATTGTGTTAGTACTAATCATGCATATAAACATGGAAAAATGTTGCCTTTAATCACCTTTTTCCACAGTCCATAATATGCCAAAGCTCAAACACATTTTGTCGTTTCACACTCATCTTGCCCGTCCCATGCTTTGCACGCGAATCTTTGACAACTGCAAGAGATTTTTGTTTAGCAACTACAAAAAATAAAAATAAAAAAATTGTGATTAATTATCAAGTTTTTTTTAATCTTGATGATAATAGGGTGTTTAACGAAATTAGTTAGAACTAATTTTTTAGTTCAAGACACTGTAGAGTTTTATATATTTTACTATAACAAGTAAAAACTTTATACTATCTCTAACTAAAAAATTGGTTAGAATTAATTTTATCAAACACCCATCAATTAGTACCCCTTGGGATTTTCACCCTTGCTGTTCTGTAGAACCACCTAATGCAGATAAAAAAAGGACCAAAAAGAAGATATTGGGCTGTTTTTAGCTTACCATTATGTACAGGAAAATAAACAAATAATTCTATGATTGGATCGCCCTTTTGACCCTCTATATAATTTGCCTTGTAGTTGTCACATAAAAAGTTCACATCAAATGATTTATTCCTTTGCTGCTGTAAAGTAATTTTGACCATTGATTATTATCTATAAGCTTGATCAAGAAAAGCCAGGAAACCAAAGGACAGTACATTTAAGAACTTTTGAAAATTGCTACAACAAGACATGAACCGACGTTTGACCAATTTGAAATATTATTATTCTGCCTTTTTTTTTTTTTTCTTCGCGGCATGAATATGTACCAAGTGAGGAATAATTATAGAGAAAATATTGCTAAATATTTGTATTTCTTTTTTGAATTTATGTCACGATTTTTCTATGTAGTTTTTATGGCACTTTAATTTTGTTGACTTTTGAGTGGTTAGTTGATGTGGCACAAATTTAGAACACTAATATTTGTAGTATAAACTGAAGGTAAGGTTTTTTTTAAGCACTCCTTCGTAATTTTTGTCAGAATTAATTTGCAGATGGTTGAAATGATGAAGTCAATATGTGGGTCATTTGTGTTATTAACACTTGATTAGAAAAATATGGAAGACACATTTTGAGAAAGAATAAAAATATGATAATTTAAGTGCCGTTTTGAATCTATTGCTGAGAAAATAAAAGAAAACTATTGTGAAGATTATGTCCAAATATGTCAGGTATAGAGAAAGACAGAGAATATTCATCAGATATGTTAAATCATTTATTAGAAAAAGTAAATAAAATAAAACTTAAAAAACACCTCACTAGATCCCAAGAAAATACAAAACCAGGTAAAGAGGAAGTTTTAAGAGTTCATCAAGGGATATGTTGGGCTGTCAACAAACACATTCTAGAGCAATAATTGAGAATAATATGTAGATCTGCATGTTGGCCATAATAATACGGATGGACCGATTTATCAATCTCGATTATATTGCATAACTGTTCATCTTGGAATATATGCTGTTTTTTTAAAATTATTTTTCTTATTTTTATTCTCCCTCTCTTTGATGTCATTTCTCTGACATAAACATTTTACCCAAAAAGGCAAAAACCAGGTTGGAGAAGATTGAACGTGGTGTTACATGACAAAACGCAATGAAGTGTCAAATATATGGCATGTATAAAAAAAAAAAACAAAAAAGGAAGCTATATATTTAGCTTCATGATAAATAATATTCCATTTTTCTCTGCTCATTTTCCAAGTTCCACCGGAAGAACCTCGTGGAATAGACAGCATATACAGCACCATAAATTATATATAATACACATTTCTATATGTAATGTCACCATCCAACTTGCCCTTTTGTAAAATTACAAAATCTATTTCAAGATTCTGACAATATATTGTTAGAAAATAAATAATAAATTAAAAAAAAAAAAAACAGAACACTCGAGTGATTATCTTGTTACTTCAGGTGTGAAAACTTACTGTCCAACTTGCATACATACATATATATATATATATATATATATATCGGTTATGATACGTAATAACTGAAAATTGAGAAGACCTTGTACGAATATTTAAAATGTCTGGCAAGCGACACAAAAAACACACACGTTAATAAGTTACGATAACTGAGTACTCCTCAATCCAATATTAATGTCTTGTGCTGAAAAAGCCTGACTGAAACCTCTGGTTAAAGGAAAAATATTATTGTTACCACTGCAAAGTTATGACATGTCTTGTTTGCCACAGGAAAGGTCAAATGTCATACATATATACATGTGTATTGTACGTATATACATATATATAACACATATATAGTGGCCTAGCGAGCTAGTTATCAAGCTAGCTTTATGTGAATTACCATATCTTTTGTCGCTCGCAATTATGCTTTTGATGGTCTTCAAACTTCGTACGGATTAGAGACCTGAATATATATTCATACATATAGATATATAGATATACACACACACACACATGTAAACATGATACGCCACCAGCCTTGGCATGATGAGGCAAATAAGAGTGTATAGTGCTGGCTGGTGGTGCATAATCTTCTTGTTGTTGTTCGAGAGACTGCATGAATTGTAGCATTCACATTTTTAGCGACCCTTCGTAATATCATATACAAATATGTTTATATAAGTGTATCTATATGTATATATATTATATCTCCAATGCACTCATTCCCAACAGTCTCTTTCAGCTTTTTTTTTTTCTTTTTCCAATGGATCAGATTATTTCGTGTCCTTCTCATAAATCTTCCTTTCATGATCTTCAAAAACGTATAATAATTAAGTATAAAACTTTTCAATACGCTTACAATTTTTTTGTGGGGACACTGTGTTTCTCATTACTCCAGCTTAGACAAAAACGTCTAACCCCACCATATCCCCTTACATGTGGAAAACGTAGATGGAGTGACTTGTCCATGTAAATCCACTACTTGATGAGGCAGTGAAAATTACATATGTTCTAACAAATTTTATTATTAATATTTTTTGTCCTTTCCCTCTTTTTTTGTTCCAATGCTATATGGATTTGCTTAATCCAAAATTGCTTTCTAACAACTTCTACTACTTGACAAAGGGCCTCAAAGCTAAGTTGTTGCTTTAAGAGAAGGCATATATATAAGATATATATACATCATCTTTTTCCCAAGTTTTTTTGTCCATATTAGGGATCTAACAATATTCCAACATAGTGAAAGTCGTTTGAGAGGCCAACATCAAGTAAATTAAGTACATATTTTTTTTCCCTTTTCTCTAAAAAATAAACAAAAAGATTAAAAAAAAGACGCCTCTTTTTAGAATTGGCACTACTACTATACTACTGGGGTTCTATATTTTGCCAGCATATATGCAACTTGTGAAATCTCCAAGCGATCTATCTTTCTGAGAAGGGTCCCACTAACTTAGAAAGAAGTGTAAGATAGAGGGGTGAAGAGGTAGGTCCTACCTTGTCGGTTGGTTACCCCGTCGGGTGGCATAAAGATGGACCATTACGGCATTTGTGGTTCACCAGTCCCTCTCCCTCTCTGTCCCTCTCTCCCTCTCCCTCTCTGTTCCCCCCTCTCGCTCTCTCTCTCTAACGTAAGGCGGACATCAACTTATGCCCACACACACACAAAGTCACAATTCACAAAAACCCTTTCAATATCTTTCCTGTATATTAATCAAAACCACTCGTTTGAGAGCTTACCCTTGACTTAGAAGCGAAATAGCCTGCCAAAAATTGCCTAGGTTTGAGGCAGGCATTGATCGAACCAAGACAAACCTTGAGTACTGTTATTTGGAGGACATTGATTAAGCCTTAACATAACACACTATATCACTGGGTCTTATTCTCTCCAAGATCTTGCCCCAATACGATGCAACATAATTGGGCTACACATCTCTTGGACACTACTCTTTTTGTTCGTAATATATATATATATATATATATATATATATGTACATATATATTTATATTTCCAAGTTCTACGACATTAATTCACCTTTTTTATGTGTTCATTTTCTCGATTGGAAATTTTCTGTTTCTTTACGTAGTAGATACACATAAGTGGGGAAAATTATTCTTGGCTTTTTTCAAGGATTTTGACTTCTATCGATTACATGATCACCATTATTCCATGTGAACCAGCCAATACAGCACAGCGAATGAAGAATTTAAATTTTCCCTCCTAACTATGACACCTTAAAACTTCCTACCTTTTCTTTATTTCTTCCTTTCTTTCTTGGGATTTTAATCAACTTAATATATGTCTATGTGTAAACCCTAGATAGGGTTTATATTAATACAATGCATTTAACATTTTATATATTTAACTCTATAGATCATTCTACATTCTACATATCATTCTACAGATAGTCCTTTTTGTAACAGCTGCAAGTATAAAAATGAACTAATCTCAGCTAGTATGATTGAAGAATGAAATAAATGATGAGAGAAATTTTATGAGGTCGTCTCATCATTTTTTGTGAAAGGAATATATTCAACTTTTGGGAAAGTCCAACTTGGCTCACAAAATATATACCCTAAAAACAAGGGCTCACAAATGATGTGGGGTTACCTAGCAGTTTTGGGACCCAAAATTGATGAAGTAAAAAGAATCTTTCCCATATTTTTCTTATCAATTAAAATCTATAATATTATAAACAAATTGTATATCTTTTGATAGCAAAGTTCAAAAACAAATGCAATTATATGCTATAAACTGCTAATTAACACTGCTATTTATATACACATACTTTATGGGACTACTGCAACTATAAAAAAGGAGTATCTATCGATCACTTACTAACATGATCGATCACATGGAAATCGTAACTCGTATGTTTATTTTATTTTATTTCTTTTTTATTTGTTTTTAACGATTTATGCAATAAGGGCCCTCAAAAAATAGCAGTCATTGTTGCTCATCAATGTTGTGATTATAAAAGTCCATGTGTGAAGAAAAAACCATCGAAGCTCCATAATAATATGATGTGAAATGTGTGGAACATGACCTTCAAGTCTTCAACTGCCAATTGAATTCTCTTCAAATTTTTTTTAATCTTTTTATAGCATTTTGTTAATACACAACTTTTGCTGCCCAAGACTAAGCCTTTCAGGTGCCTAACTGTGTCAATCACTCAATATAATGGAGTGGGAAAGCTTCTGTTTCTTCAATATTTCACACCAATAATATACAAAAGTTTCATGGTTATGGGCCATACATGCCATAAATGCAGAGAAACGGGTGTTTTTGTTATTGAAGAGAAAATACAAGGGTAGTTTTGACTTTTTGCCATGATTATATAATATGTGTGCGGATTCTGGTGGCTCTAGGTGGAGGAAAGTTAAAGGCATTTTGATAGCGATACACATAGCCTATTCCTGCTTTTGGTGTGCCTTTGCTTTGGCATTCTTTGTTTTTCCTATTCAAAAGTATCATTGTAATTACCCTCCACCTTTTTTTCCGGTCCATTATTTTATTTTTAGCTAATATTCCTTTTTGCAAATTGATCAAAAAAATATCAAGTATCTTTAGTACTGATTATGATCACCCAATTTCCAATCAATCAGAAATGTTCATATGGAATTAAGCCTTTCTATAGCTACTTCATGATAGAAAATTGAGTTATTTAAATCTATAGCAAGAATTATATATGACAAGATAGCTGGATATAGGAAATTTCTACAATCAAAGTGTCTCGTCATACATTTTGAATCGTTACACTTATTTCATGAGCATTATTTGATTTAAATCATATAATTAAGTACTGATGGCTGATTTAATTCATGTGTGATATCATAGCGCAAAATTATACATAACAGAATAGTTGGAGATCCAAGCCTTTACATTTATTTTATAATGTTATCTGTTTTAGATTATAGGACTAATTACGGATAAAGAATAAATGACTCAATAAATGAGGTACCCAAAACAGAATTTCCTTGAATATATGATAGTGTATAAATTAGTATTTGACTAAATAATCAAGAGAAGTACTGTAAAAGAAAAAAACGAAGATGAAGAACTAGGGGGAAAAAAATTGCTGTGGCAATGATGAGAGGAAAGGGCACAAGTGGGCGCAGGCTAAGCACGTGGGCGTCGCCTTTTGAATTGCACGCTGGCATGGCCATGCTAGCTTTAGATAGACAAAGGGCAATAAACCATTTTCTTGATGTCACAAAAGAAAGAAAAATATATTTATTTACATCATTAATATTTTATTTTACATTTACATTTTTTTTATCAGATCGAGTAGTCCGATGAATGATTGGCATATCTGCTGCTGGGAAGCATCATAAACTTCAGATTTTCAGGTTGTCACTAAAAAACCATTCTTTATTGTATTCACTGCTTTTGTAATATAAGCAAATATTCCCTAATATATTCTAGTTTCTATGCTTGTTTCTAAAGCAGCAAATAATTTTTTTTCCTTTCTTTCTTTTTACTGTGCCTTTTGTTTTTTGATTGACCTAGTGGCTTTGGGAGTTAGCGGATGTTGTTGGGATTGGCAGTGAATTTGGTTCCTTGTTTGCATGTCCAAATCACACATGGGGTATAGAATTTGACTGACAGGACTTGGGGCCTTGTGTTTGATTTTCTGGGTTTTTGTCACTTTTGACTATTTCTCTTTTATATATATAAATTCTGTACATTAAGATCATTTTGTATCACATTCACAACCCCCCACCAAAATAAAAGAAAAAGAAAAAATCTCTGGGTTTTCCTCTATTCTTGGATATATATATTACATCCTCCCTCTCATCCAAGAAACTTAAGAAAACTTTCTGTCATATTACTTCTAACTACTTTTTTTTTTTCATTTTTCATTTTCAGCTTGATATGAAAATTTAACTCCTGATTAGTTTTAGCTTAGCTAGTTAGGTAATTGACACAGGAAAAGTTTGGTCTTGACTGTGTTCTCTTTTTTTTTTTTCCCCCTGGAAAGTTAGCTTGTGTGCTTACAACTATTGGTGAAGGAACATTTGTTGTGGCTCCTGGTGGACTGAAGGGGTGGTAGCTTTTTCACAAGTCAAGAAGTTCGGTTTGGTTTCTTTCTTTTTTCTTTCATTCATTCTTTTTTTCTTTCAATCTCATTTCTGATGCTTTAAGAGGCGTCTCATGAACACCTAAGGGGGAAAAATAATAATAAAGTAAAAAAAAAAAGAAAAAAGAATCAGTCATGAAGTTTATGAAACTTGGGTCTCGGCCAGATACTTTCTACGCCACTGAAGCTGTGAGGTAAGAGCATAATATTTATATCTCTAATTAAACATTAAATTTTTTATTTTTAAGATATTCACCAAAAGGAGATTTTTTATTTATTATTTACATAATATAGGTCCATCTCTTCTGAAGTCTCTAGTGATCTCATAATTCAAGTGAAAGGAAGCAGATATTTGCTTCACAAGGTAATTTTTTATTTTTTAAATTCTAAAACTTGTCAAGAAAATTTAGACTATGTAGTAGATGTAGGTCCAATATTTCTGAATGATGCTGATGTTTGTTTTCTTCTTCTTATGATGGCTTCACAAAGTTCCCTCTGCTGTCCAAATGCTTGCGGCTTCAGAGGCTATGCTCCGAATCCCCCGAGTCGTCGCAGCACCAAATAGTACAGCTCCCCGACTTCCCCGGAGGCGTGGAGGCCTTCGAGCTCTGCGCGAAGTTCTGCTACGGCATAACCATCACCCTTAGCGCCTACAACATTGTGTCAGCCCGCTGCGCCGCGGAGTATCTCCAGATGACCGAAGACGTCGAGAAGGGAAACCTGATATACAAGATAGAAGTCTTCCTCAACTCCTGTGTCCTCTATGGGTGGAGGGACTCAATTGTGACACTGCAAAGCACAAAGGCCTTTGGTTTGTGGTCAGAAGACCTTGGGATCACAAGCAGGTGTATTGAAGCAATTGCCTCAAAAGTCTCGAGCCACCCAGCAAAGATCAGCCTCTCACATAGCCAATCAAGAAGAGGTGGCAGAGATGATGTTGTCTCTTGTAATGGTGCCGAGAGCCAGGGATCATCTCATAGGCCAACGACCAAAGGTTGGTGGGCTGAAGATTTGGCTGAATTGGACATAGACCTTTATTGGAGAACCATGATTGCCATCAAATCAGGTGGGAAAATCCCCTCCAATCTCATAGGAGATGCCTTGAAGATATATGCTTCTAGGTGGCTGCCAAGCATACCTAGGAATGGCTTTGTCAATGACAAGAAAAGAAGAGGAGGAGGAGAGTCTAATTCGGGTTCGGACTCGGACTCGGAGTCGGCCGCTGAGGCTAACTCTAAGCATAGGTTGCTATTGGAATCAATAGTTAGCTTACTTCCAGCAGAGAAAGGAGCTGTTTCATGTAGTTTTCTGCTCAAGCTAATCAAGGCTGCAAATATTCTCAATGCTTCTTCTTCTTCCAAAATGGAATTGGCGAGAAGAGTGGCGCTTCAGCTAGAGGAAGCAACAGTCAGTGACTTGTTGATACCTTCTTGCGTTTCTCACAAAAAGGACATCATAAGGTATGATGTGGACATAGTTATGATCATCTTGGAGCAGTTCATGTTACAAGGGCAAAGCCCACCAACTAGTCCTCCGAGGTCCAAGCTCGGGTTCGAGAAGAGGAGGAGGTCTCGCTCCGCGGAGAACATTGATTTCGAGTTTCAGGAGAGCCGGAGGTCGTCCTCGGCCTCGCATAGCTCAAAGCTGAAAGTGGCAAAGCTTGTGGATAATTATCTTCAAGAGATTGCAAGAGAGGCCAATTTGCCACTCTCTAAGTTCATTGCTTTTGCTGAGGCCATTCCTGAGTTTTCCAGAATTGACCATGATGACCTCTACAGGGCAATTGACATTTATCTCAAGGTAAAAAAAAAACCACACAAATAGCTACTATTACTGGGCCTCATCTCTAATTTTGCGTTTCATATACATATATTTTTTCTTTAAACAGAATTCTATATTAGAATACTTCACTTTGTCATATTTAAGATGTGGGTCAGTACACTAGTAGATAACCAACTCTCTTGACCTTAAAATCTTGTCATGCTCACAATTAATTAGCAGTTAAGATTAGGTTGACCCACCAGAAAATTAATCAGTGATGAATGATTTTATCTAGTGATTTAACTCTGTCCATGTTACTTAAGATGTGAAACGAAACTATGATGTTTTTTTATGAGCCAATTTTCCTGCTCTAGAGATATCCACTTTCTCAATTTTGCGCCACTTGTTGTGACCAAAACATATATATATTTAGGCACACCAAGAGCTGAACAAGAGTGAAAGGAAGAGACTCTGCCGAATCCTAGACTGCAAAAAGCTGTCCATGGAGGCGTGCATGCACGCGGCGCAGAACGAACTTCTGCCATTAAGAGTGGTGGTCCAAGTCCTCTTCTTTGAGCAAGCAAGAGCCACAATGAGTGGTGGTAATGGTAATGGCAAAGTGAGTGAGCTTCCTAGCAACATAAGGGCACTTCTGGCCTCACATGGTATTGACCCATCAAAGCCCACAGGGCCATTAAGTAGCACAACTACCATACCAGCTGAAGACCAATGGAGTGTCTCAGGACTTAAATCACCCAAGTCCAAGATTTCAACTTTGCGAATGAAGCTTGCTGAGGATGATGGTTTGGATGAAAATGAAATAAATCTGCACCACCCAGAATCAGATCATGGGATTATTGGAAGAAATTCTAGGCTTAAGGCTCTTTGTGCTCTACCCACTAGACCAAAAAGAATTTTCAGTAAGCTGTGGTCAGCAAACAGAACTTCTAGTGAAAAGAATTGAGAAGTGAATTTTGGTTTGGTAATCTAAAAAGGGTAACACACACTCATGCTCTTTTCTTTCTTTTTCTTTTTCTTTTTCTTTTTTCTTCTTTATTTTTGCAAAGCCAATCCCATGTAACTTTTGGTAGGAGGAAGGGAAAAAAAAGGATTAAGAATTTTAGTGCGCATTAATGTGAATGTAATCTATAGCAATAAGTATAAAGATTTTCAGGACATGAGATGGAAAAATCTCTTTGCTGAATCTTTATTAGTTGTAAATGACTAATTTGTGGGACCAATTTTGTTGTGTTTGTCTATAAATCTGCAACAACTGTCCTTGTCTCTTTGTTCCAACTCTCCTTGGATTCTCACCCATTAACCAATGACTTAATTATTCTTGGTATTTACATGTGTCTGACTTGGACATAATGGACTGCTTTGATTTGGAATTCCTGTCTTATTTCTTTGTTTTGAACTAAGTATTATCTTCCATTAAAATTTCCTTTTGGAGCTTTGGTCAATAAAATATGTACTCTGTTTAACAGATAGTCAGAATAGAGATTTTAAAAGTTGAGATATCTTGTCGGTTAAAGAATTCTTATACGCAATTAGCATACTATTCACTCTTTTATTTTTTCATTACTATTGTAATATTCTAAATTAGATAAATGAATAGCTCCTCATGGTGCAAAAGAAGGTTCTTTTAAGAAAGAGAGAGAAAAAGAAAAGAAAATACAAGAAAAGACAAAAAAAAAAAAAAAACCACTAGAACGGAGAAAACCATGATGGTATAAACTACTGAATCGAAGTACAGTTAGACCAATCAAATCTAAGCATGTGATACTTGTTTAGGTGTTAAAGATAGGAAAAAAAATCTGAATCATTATTATTATTATTTTTTGGTTGATGGATCTAGTCTTAAAAAAATAACAGTTTAAATTTTCATAGTTCTTATTTATCGTTCATTATTGAATGCCTGATAAAGTATATGCACGATATAGCCAGAAAAATACTTCATTATGTGACACAAGAACAAACCTCATAGTATCTTTGAAAATGTCTGTCACCACAAACATTATTAGAAAACAAGTAAAGTAACCAACCTAATAAGAAAGCAGAGAACAAGAGGGAAAAGAAGGGGGCTACATGAGGACTCAAATGTACCATATCAAAGCAAATTCTGCCAGCAATACATACATTGACTAAACTTGGCTATGATTGCACATTTGCTGGCTTTTTCCCTCTACATTTGGCAGTGACTTGGATAACTCCAAAAACAGTTAAAAATGAAAGGTCATTTTCATTGTTCCGGGACTTCTTTTTATGTCATTTGAATTTCTTTCTACACTTTTTGGGAAATGGGAATCCCATTTTGCACTTGAGCTTTATCATTGAGAGGCCAAAGTTTTTGCAGGCCTAGGGAGACCTCTCACTAGGTTTGGTATTAGGGGTTAGCTAGGTAGGCTGATTCCTGACTAAAGATATTTGATAAAATTCAACTTAACTAAAACTTTAAATTATTATAGTAAAATTTTTACATATTATAATGATTAAAAAATATATATAATATAAATTTTTTATATTAAAAATTTTAATTTTAATCATATTTTTTTAATTACTCAAGGGTTATTAATAGAGCAAAAGGTACAATCATATTTTGGACGGTGGTCGTTGGTCTTTGGACATCATTATGGTTATGATGTTGTTCATCATAGTATTCTTCGACATTTGATCAACTGTTCTGAATCAGATGCGTTGATTATGTTATTAGCATGCCCTTTTCACTTTCACTTGGAGGAAAATATATGGCGTCTTCTCCGTCATTATCCTCTTTTCCCACTTTTTTGCTTAAGAATTTTTGTATCTGTATTCTTGTTTGTTCTTAATTAACATCTTGCTGACCCTTTTGATTAAACTTTAAAGGGGGTAACTAAGTAATGATGGAAATAATTGTTTAAGTTTAAGTATTTTGCACGGTTGCCTACTAAATTTATTACACATTTATTGTTTACCCCTTAAACTTTTAATTGTAGAAAAATACATGTTGAACTTATAAATTTGTAGTAAATCATCCTATCGACAACGATATTAGATTTTTAATTGAAACTGACATACAACTTGCATATAAATAGTTGATTATCAAAATAAAAATTTTTGAATTAATTTTGTTTAAAATATAAATCTGAGTTAACATATTTTTTAAAGAAATGAGTTTGAATGCTCTTATTTAATAATCTATGTAAAAATCACATGTCAATTTTAGTAAAAAAAAACTAAAATTGTGATCAACGTGGATGATTTATTACAAATTTGTAAATTCAAGATGTGAATTGATAAAATTAAAAGTAGATACGACAAATTTCAAATACTCTTTAATCTTTTTAGCATGATTAAGAATGTCAAAATTCAAATCCCCGTATGCTCTAGCCAGTGAGTCCTTTGCTTTTGTGGTCACTTTTTATTTTCCTTTATTTTCTGTTTTTTAAAATAATTTTCTCTCTTGATACCTATTACCTAACATTATAGTGCTAAATAATATTGATTGTCGTTTACATATTTTCTTCTAATTAATTTAAGAGAAAGAACAGGAATACATATCAAGAAAGTTTGAAAACTTGGGATCAACTCATGAACATGACTGATGAGCCTATAGAAATCCTTGCTTTTAGTCTAATCTTGCTTCCTCTTTCTCTGTTACCAGCACCACAATTGGTTTCCTTAAACAGGTTTGAAACAGCCTAATAATAAAGTACACTATATTATGGCTTGACAGTTGATCAATACAAGAACCTACTGGTGTTGGCTTATAATTGCAAATTAATTCTAATTGGATGCTGAGAATTCTGCATTCTAAATTTTTTAGACTTGGCAGGTAACACTGAACTTTTAAATTTAAATTTAAATTTCTGTTGAATTTAACAAAATATTGAAGAGTGTCCTAAAATCTAAATTAATAATGAATAAAATTTAAATAGAAATGCTCCGATATATATTATGTAAGCTCGTTTGAAAAAAACAGGCTAAAATTTTGAATGACAAAAAGAGCACAACATATCGCATACACAAGGCATTTTCTTTCAAATTATGACATTATTCATCAATTTAGAGACACGATACCATATTTTTATGAACTCAAAAATAATTTACCCTTTGTACCCCGTTTAAAACTTTTAAATAACTATCTTACCAAATCGGTAACAATGCAAGAGAAAAACACCAAATAGGCAAATACCCTTTATAAATTTTACATGTTACAATTTGGTACTAATGATCTCATCTTCATTAGCCTTCCAACATTAGATATAAAACTTATAATATATACTAGATCTTCCATACATTAAAAAAAAGGAAAACACACACACGCGCTAAAGAAGAAAGGTAAAAAAACAATATATTACGCAGAATTCAGAGCCCTAAATAAAGTAACAAAGATTGACATAAGAAAAAAAAAACAGCTATAATTACATACACTTAATTTCATGAGAATTACTGAGCAGTAGTAGTGGTATTATCATTAGTAGGGATAGTATGATTATTAGCCTTGGCTGTGCCTGAAGTGTCCATGCTTTTGGTGCGTTGGAGGCTCGCAGAACGATGAAGCCTGCACCTGAAAGAGCCTGCATGCGTGGTTGGAGAGCACAGGCAGTTGCTCCTTGTGACACTGGGCTGTCTCGTAAGCCCAGGCCCAGACCCGGACACCATCATTTGATGATCAGCCTCAGACGGAATCTCTACTTTCATATGATCCAGCTTGTTCGTCCACCGTCCACTCTCCATTTCACCCTGCAATTTCTTGATAAAAATGGGAAAAAAAAAAAACCAAATTTGAGATATATTATGCAGTTCAAATCTCAGTACCCCGTTGAAAATTTTTTAAAAAAAATACTAATTGCTATTTGAAAAAGTCCCGACCGTCCCAGATATATATTTTTTAATCATTTAACGGTTGAAATTGAACAATGTATATCATAAAAATAAGGAGATGTTTCAAATGAAAAACTATAGAGAAATATCAAGAACATATGAAGGAAAAAAAAGTAGAAAAGTAGTACTATAGTTTTAGAAGTTTGACCTGAAATCCAGGAAGAAGAATTGTGTGATCTATTTTGGAGAGAGAAAGAGAGAAATTAAAGAGAGAGATAGAAAGTGAAGAAAAGGTGATGTGTTGGAGATGTGATTTAAAAACCCCAAGATGGGCACGCCATTATCTTATCTTTTTTTTTCCCCCTTCTTTTCTGTGTGTTGTCACGGGAGTGAGCACTGATGAATACAATCGACTATATCCATTAACGTCACACCCATATTTATTTATCACACTTTCTTTTTTGGCAAAAATGCTTCTATGCCACTATTGGAACCAACTTATATACGCATCATATCCACAGGATGCTCAACGACGATCTCTCTCTCTCTCTCTCTCTCTCTCTCTCTCTATATATATATATATATATATATATTACCCTTTATATGTATTGCATGGTCTCTTTTCTTTGCTGTTGCAATGTTAGAATCATGAGAGTGGTGCCCTCTTGAGAAATAAAGATCCTTTAGATAGGTAGGGCATCCCCCACCATTATCATGCAACACATTCTCGTGGGTGTCAATTATATTTATCACCTGTGGGTCAGTTTCATCATTTAAACCAAGATGTGATGCCATTCCACGTCTTCTGTTCAAATTATGATATTATTTGACCATATGATATATTCTTATTCTACATTGTTGTAATTACGGTGTCTAGTCGCATATAATACTCACCGTCTAATTTAAATCCTGTAATTACAATCAACGATTGTTGAAAATGTTCAGCTTAATAGAAAGAAAAATGCTATCGACAACCAAAAGTCCTGTATTAGAAACTTATAAAATAAGATAACACTTTATAAGATTTAGTTTTTTGTACAAGTTGATGATATACGCTCCTTAAACTCATTTGAAGCTATCAAGGCTCATGCATGGAGCTACTTATATCCTAGTGGGAGCTATTTATTCTTAAAAATTCTTTGTAAATGAATTATATTGTATTATGTTAATACACACATAAACCCTACAACAAATTTAAAAATATATCTTATAGTCTTTATTAAATTTCTGTTTAGATTTTAGTCTTTATTGACAAAGAATTCTAGCTTCGTCACTAGTGAGGTTGTAGAGTTATTCTTAAATGGAATTTTGAAAGGTTGGCATAGGCATGACATGTGAAGCGTATAGATTTGTAATCTAAATATATTTTTTCAATTGATTAAATTTGGATTTAAATTAATTTAATTTAAATTCAGTTTAATATTGTAAAAAGTGTAACTTTTTAGAAAAATTAAATTTTAATTTTAATTTTATCAGGAAGGTTATATCCTTTTAAATGGGTAACAGTTACTCTTGAAAGGCGTAAAAAGTCTTTAAGGAAAACATGTTTAGTACCTGCTTAAAGTTTTTATTCCATATTTCCAAAAATGATCTCGATCTAGAATCCTTACAGCAAGGATGCTCCAATATAATTTCCCTATACATATAATTATAGATAGTGGCTGGCAATGACGGATCCATATATGATGTTGAGTGGGGGCAAATATACACAAATTTTTATATAAGCCTCAATTTTACAAGAAAAAAATTGTTATTATATGCCCATTTAATAATTAAATTTTATCTTTGCTCCCTACAACTTATAAGCATAACCCCACTCAATAATCAAGATGCATAAATATATCTGTATTCAATAAAAACTATCTTTAATTTTTTATAGTGCCTCATTAAAAAGAACTCTAGTTCCGTAACTGGCATTGGTGGTTTTTTAGGATCCGTTTGGTACTATTTTTGTCCTACAATTCAAATCTCTATCCTTGTGTCATGAAATCCTCTAATTATTCTCAATATGGGTATTATGAAACCATTGATGGAACCTGCCAAACATTTTGGATCCGTGCAAACAAGCACTCAATATGTGACCAAATATCAAAGCCTTTTTGTCGGGTGGGTCTATCACTTTCTGGGAATCTAAGAGTTAGTCCACATGATATCCATTCTGATGGGCCATTTTTGTAGAAGGTTTTAGTTGGAGAGTTAGAAATCACATGAACTTTACTAATGGCAACTTGAAAAGAAGAAATTTGGTTGATTGGGGTACAGTTTTTGACGTAAAAAATGATTGCTTATGCTCAAAATTTTCATTTTATTATTTTCTTCTCTATTTTCTTACCCAACAATTATAAAGCATTAATTTTCCTCTCAGTCCACTTTCCTCTTATATTTTTCTTTTAGAGAATCATTCTCCTCATTGCTAAGATGTAAGTTTTACATATTGAGTATTTAGGAAGTGAGTTGAAACTAAAAATTTAAACTAAAATTATTGTAACAAATAAAAGTTTTTTTATATTATAGTATATTTTTACTTTATACTTATAACATGTAAGAGTTTTATACTATTTAAGTTAAAACTATTAAATTTTAACTGATTTTGCTAAATACAATTATAGTCAATGTCGACGCTCTTTGACCACTTCATCTTTGTAGTAGAAAGGATCCTATTTCCGGAAACTATGACGCCCATGACTATCGTTTGTAGTTTTTCCTTTTAATTTGCTAGGAATACAAGGGTAACAACAATTTAGGGTCTCATTTTGATGTTTGTGGCTTAAAAGCAAAAAGGAAAATTGGGTGAAAAGATTTTGACCGCACCTTAATTGACTGAACTTTTTTTTAGATAAATGACCAATTTTTTTTTTTTTGTTTTTAAAAAATAAGTAACTTTTTTTTTACAATAGTTAATCAGTGATTTATCAATGATTTATCATTAATAAAACATGATCAAACAAATAAATTATTGAATAGAATTAGTAATTCACTAACAAATCACAAGTCATTACATCATTAATCATCCATTTCTAAACCTAGATATTTTTATAAGGGCATTGCTATACGTCCCAACCGGGCCACAGTCGGGTGGAAAAAAAAAAAGTTTTTCTTTTTATAACGAAAGCTTTGGTCATTTACTCAAAAAGAAGGCCTAAAAACAACCACGCACTTTAAAGCAACATGGTCAGTCTTTCGTCGTCCAAGAAAGTTAGGACATCTTAAAATCTTTATGTCGTTTAAGCCCTCTATCGTCGACTAAAGAAGAAAGAAAAAAAAAGATACGTGTTGTTTGTTTGTAGTCTGGGAAAACCACATGATATTAAATGAAAACGACACAAACTGCTAAAAATATGCTACTTGTCGTTCAAGACAGAAAACGACGTCTTGTTTCCACGTCAAGAAATGAATGAAAGGATGTTATGTAACGCATCAAACGACATCTTTATACAGTAATTAAATCTACATGTCGTTTCACATTCAAGAAATTAAAGGACATCTTAAAAAACTTCATGTCGTTTAAGCGTTTTATCAAACGACATCATTACAAAAGAAAGGCCCTTTTCTGTCAGCAATTACACGTGATCAAGAAGTAAATGACAGGACGTTCAGTATGCCTAAAAACTCCATGTATGTTGTAATAAAAACCACATGACGTTAAAAAAGGGTTAAGCGGCTTTGAAAAGAAACGACATGTTCTACAAAAATAACGACACGTCGTTTGAATTTCACCAAAATATGGCAATTGCTATAGAACGAAGAAGATGTCGTATTAGATAATATAAACACCACGTCGTCTTTTTAAAAAAACACCGGCTGTTGGATTTATGAAAAAGAATGAATGACAACGTCGTTCAAGACTTACGCGTCAATATGCCTTTTTTGACTCGGACACTCTGTCGTAAATAAGAGACGGCGCATTTGTGTAGTTGTAAAAAATGTAGAGTTGTCTTGGAGTCTACGGTGAAGGGTATAAAAACGACAAGCTCTTTTTTGTTTTTTTTTTTTTTTTTTTCAGAGGAGTGAATTAGACCACCATTTATTCAGATAAAAAATAAATAGACTAAAATATAATAATGTTAAGCAAATAGCTCATTTAGATTAAAACGAAATTTATTTTAATATAATATAACGTAGTGAAAAACACAAAACAACTTTGAAATAATGAAAAACCAAAATGAAAAGAAAGAGAAGAAGAAAAAGAGAACGTAAAAATAAAAATTTAAGTGTTTAAAAATAGCACATAATTTTAAAAATACTATGTACTTAAGTATTTTTGAAAGTGTATTATTTACTTACAATAAAAATTGAAACTATGTTATTTAGTGCAATTTCCTTATTTTGGGGATATAAAGATAAATAGTCTTTTTAAAAGTATTTTTAAAATATATGACCATAACTTTTTAAAATTAAGCAAATGGTTGTTTATCGATAATAAACTTGAGTTTATCGAGTTTAGCACTAATAAACTTGAGGAGTTTATCACTTAAGCTCAATCTATCAGTGATAAACTTATCAGTTAAACTTAGTTTATACTAATAAACGGTCATTTAATTAATTTTAAAAAGTTATAATCATTTATTTTAAACAGTCCATAAAAAAGCCACCCAACGTAATTTTCTTTCTTTTTTCTTAAAAAAGAGACAAAAATGGCCATGTTGTTCATGATTCACAAAAAACTACATACAAATAACGAGTATATCTTTTGCATAAAAGAAAACGACGTTCAATGAAAGGAAAATCACATTCCTTTCTAGACCACCATGTCGTTTTTTCTGTCGACACAATAACATCTAATATGTATAAAAATATTAAAAAGGGAACAATAGATAAAAATATTGTGGTTCTTTATTTTTTTTATAAAAAAGAGAAGAAATGATATGTCGTTTTTACTCTATAACAATAACGGTGGATGGTGTATCCATGAAAATGACATCCAGTAAAGAATATGACAGATAAATGACAAACGGTATTGGGGGAAGAGAAGTGGCACGTCTTTTAATTCAATACTTCTAAAAGTGAAAGTTGTCTTACTTACTGATGCAATAACAAATAGATTAATTATATAATTATACTTTTTAATTTTAATCATTTATTAATCTATCTTTTTATTTTTAAAAATTGTAAACATACTTTTTATATTTTAAAAACTTGTTTTAATTTTATTTTTATGAATAAAAAAATTAGACAAAATGACACAATTATCTCTAAACAGCTATAAAAAATATCTCATAGAAACAAAAACATAAAAACTCCTAAAATAAAATATTAAATTTTAAGAATAAATTCTCAAGTTTTATAACTTTTTAAATATTAAAATATTTTTTAAAAATTTTATAAAAAAGAAAAATATATTTTAAAAATAAACTTGTTCTAATTAAAAGTATGTTTGTCAAATCTTTATTTTTTTTTGTGTAAAAAGTTTGTGAATGATAAAATTAAAATAAATTTTTTAATTCACTAGATACTTTTATAATTTTTTAAAGCAAAAAAATAAATTAAAAAATTATTAAAATTAAAAAAATATAGTTATGTAATTAACCTATAACAAATACTTTAAAATGAAATGCCGTGTTTTGAATAAATGTTAAAACCAGGTGTCGTCTACTAAAATATGTCGTTTTCATGACGTGGAAAAGTTGGAAGCGTGTGGATATGATTACGTTCTATGAAGATCACGAGTAAAGAATTTAACAATGGACTTTCTAAAGTTATCAACAAAACACACATACACCGTGATTTTTGCAACTTTTTTCCCCTGTTTAATATTACTGAGCAACACTATGGTGTTTATTTCCTTAAAAAAAAAAAACACTATATTTTTTACTATATATTTTATGTTAAATTATATAATAAATAAATTATCATGAAGATAAAATAAAAGCATTAACAATCTAGCAATAAATTCACCGATTCAAAAATGACAATGCACTACCTAAGTTACCTTATTTATCCTCTTTAAGAAAAGTTTGGTTTCAAATTCCGTTTCAAATAGGAGAAGTACATCATGTTAATGTACTTTGGATGATCCACATCTTAATTAGGGTCAAACGGTCTTGAACACATTGAACTATCCAATTAAGTATTAAAAAATATAAAATAACTATACTTCCGAATATTTCCAATTTAAATTTACCACAAATATTATTTCCAAATATTTCAATTATTTTGTGACTAATATTCAAAACTTAATTCTTAAGCTCGGATTCCTCAAATTCAAATTGTTTTTTCTTTTCATTTAATATGATGACAGCTACATTAATCATCAATGTGATGTCCGCAATGTGAATCATATCCAGTCTAATTTATTCATTTATTTACTTTCACAAAGATAGGGATAGAGAGGAGCTTTTTAGGTTTCGTGAGCCAAACCCACAAGCACATTATGTAATTAAACTTTCATCACTAGTTGCATACATAATTTTATCATCAAGGCTGTAATTATTATAAAGTATTCCTATAAAGGTACGTCATTAAATACCTTTTTTTTTCGCATACTAATTGATCCCAACTTCCAACTAATCAAAGTCCACTTAAGATGTGCCACGACTCCTGCTAATGATAAATAATGATGGTCCATGTCCTATTGTTTCTATTATTAACAATTTAATTACAGTTCATAAAATCTTCCAAGTACAATTAATATTTTATATTAGGTCATCCTAACAGATTAAAATTATCTCCCCTATTCATTTTAGGTTTATGAATGCAAAAGATACTTTTTCCTAGCTCTGTTCACAATTAAATCTTTTAATGTCGGTCCTTTTTTTTTCTACTAAAATAGTCCAACAAAATCCAATTATACATTTAGAGAGTGTTTTAGCAAACCTCGTTAAAAAAATGTCGTTTCAACTGTTACGGTGTAAAACTCTATTATGTTACAGTGTAAAGCGAAAGTAAGCTATAGTGTAAATCTCTCACATGTTATAGTAAAATCATTCTAACTTTTGGTTCTAATTCCATTACTAAACACACTCGTAACTTATATACAATTCCTATATAATGTTTTCTAAAAATTAATGATAAAGCATGTTGATAAACATAAAGCTGTAAAACTCTAGCTTAATTAATACTCTTAAATTAAGATTATGGTAATTAAGACTACAACAACATATCCACAAAATTTCAAAGATGAATAAGCTATTTGGGAGAATAATTTAAACCATCAGTTTAAGTTTGAAAACTGTAACATATAAAAAGTTTTATACTATTCTATAACATATCAGAAGTTTTACACTATAACTTTTATATAAGAAGAGCTTTACATTATTCACAATTCAAATTATTAATTTAAACTACTCTTTTAAATATCTTAAAAAATTAAAAAACGGTTGATCTAAAAGGATACAAGGACAGAGGACAGAAATGAAGGAGTCAAAAAAATCCCACTTGAACGGGTTCAGGAACTTTTTCTCTTCGGAGGCTCGAGCAGGAACGTAGAGACAAATTTTTGTCTCATACGTACGTGTAACGCTCGAAACTGCAAGTTTTTTTTGGTCATATTGCAGCTATTGCTACTTGTTTCAAAGCCAAAGGCTTTAATCTTCCTGTACCTGTACTTATATTTGAAGATGCATTTTTATCTCGTTAATATACACTGGTATTTTTCAACCACACAATTTATGACCGGAAGAAATTTTAGGCTTATAAATTTTTTAACCAAAATAGTTATAAATCAGACTATTAAAAATTTATTTAACGGTTAAAATAATATAATAGTGCCCGCTAAAATTGTGTTTTAATATAAAAGCTTTTATGGTTGCTTTTGACTTATTTAGCTTAAAAGCTACTTTTAGACATGTTTGAATAGACGAGTTATTTAAGATTTTGGTTTCTACAAACATCTTTCAAACAAGCCACATCTATAATACTTATAAAAAAAATGCTTATAAAAAGCTTTTTATTTATCTTTTTAACCTTATATTTGTGAATAACAAATTAAAAATTTCATTTATAGGGATATTTATGTTAAAGGTCCCCAAACTTTCTAACTTTTAACATTTAGGTCCTTATTTTAAGAATTTAAATACTCAACTACCAACTACTAATCTGTTAGCACTTGAGTTTCTATTTTAATAATTTAGACACTTACGTCCTAAAATTCTTACTTTGTTGGTACCATTAATTCTTATTTTAAGAATTTAGACAATAAAATCCTAAATTCTTAATTTATTGTCACTGTTAGTCCCATCATTTTTTTCATGTTAAAATGCCATACAAGATATTTTTAAAGCTTTATGGTTCCTTAGGTCCCAAAAATATTTTTTTTTCCCAAAAAGGTCCTGAGAACATTTATGTTTGCATTTTTACAAAAGCAATAACAAATTATTCTTTCAAACAAAAAAGGAAAGCTTTGAAGGGACCTTTCTGTTAAACATATGTATACAGGGCATGTCTATGGTCCACACCCCTAAAGGTGTTAGACCATCTGCACTAAAGTAACACTTTTTATAGGCAACGTAATATTTCTTCATAAGATAATAACAATATATTATATTAAACATAACATTAAGCTTTAATCATCTAATATTATTGTATATTTTGTCTTAAAATATTATTTATACTATATCCTTAATATAAAAACATCAAATTAAAAAAATTAATTGTAGTCAATCAATTTAGTCCTTTTGCAACATTTTCTTAAGTTTGGGATCTTCTGAGCTTAACAAAAAGACCGAGTTATTTTTTAAATAATTTAAAGATCAACCAAGCAATTTAGTCAATTATTTTTTATAACAATAAAAGTTTCGAACTTATTTAATCAAATACAAAAGTTTATATAAAATAAAAAAAATAGGATCTCATGCACTATTTAAACACTAGTTACAATACTTTGTTTATGCTTTTTTCTTTTTCTACTTCTTAAAAAGCAAAAACACAGTTTATCTCAAACTGACCTTTTAACTTCCAATGCAGATATAATACAACATCAGGAATACTACAAAAGTTCACTAGATCTTAATGACTCTGTGACACACATTGAAGCAAGAGAAATTATATGATATATATCAGACTTAAATAAGATCGATTATGATCCTAACCCTGTTAGGGTCACAGTTGAGGTGACTGTTGGAACGACTAGGAATAGTACTCTACCATTTTGATTTTTGTTTTCACTTGTAACCTAAAGTACTAATATACCTGCAGCTTCACTTCTCCCCAAAAAGTTGTCAATACCTTTTTATAACCTTTTTTTTTTCCCAGCTGAAGAATGAACAGACACAGAACCGAAAAGTGTGGGAAGAACACTGCAGACTTTTGGTAATGGAGGTCAACGCAAACTTAGCTATGAAACAAAACCTTAGATTCTTCTCTGTCATCACCTCTATTTCTATGAACAAAATAGAAAGAGATTATTAACATCCTTCGAAAGAGAAGCAAATAAGAATTTGGTGCACTTTTTTTTTTCCCTAAAGGAAATTAATCAAGTGCAGATTGTCATGACCATTCAGATATTGTAAACCAAATACAAATGATAAAAACACAATAACTAAACTTGAGATCAAGATACATTAAAATTTTAAGCTAAATAACATAAAAAAGTAGACATTACTTGCATATAAAGTTTGTTGGAAACCCTAAATTAGAAACTAGCTAGTATATATATAACCATGAAAGACAAATTCCAAACTTCGTTTTCATTATGATGATCTAATCTACTAGTTAATAAGCTACCTCAAGAAGCTGAAGAAAATTAAGACAAATTTATAAAAGTTGCACCAGCTAGCTAGGCATTCTGTATCCTGGCAGCAAAGGCACTCATAACCTCAGGGAACTGGAACATCTCATCCAACAACACCGAGTGATCCTGTGCAGCAGCAGCTAGCTGGTGGAAGTTCATTGGCACGTGGTGATGATGATGATCATTAATGAAAGGAACATCATGAACCATCGCCTGCGAGACTAGATGATGATGTTGATGCTGATTCGTTTCATTGTTCAAGTTCCCAAACTGCTGCGGAACATAGCCTTGGTAATCGCAGCAGAAACCCAGGTGATTATTATCACTCTGATCATAATTCTTTAGGATCCCCATTCTTGCACCATCAAAATTATGGGAAGATTGATCAATTACAGGCATATTATGATCAAGATGATCAGTACTGCTAGTAGTAGTGGCGATCTCCACGGAGGACGTGGGTTTTGGGAAGAAGCGCTGAATGACCTCTTCCAAAAGCCCAGAATCCGAAGGCTCTTTGGGAAAGAACTCCGAGTAATTTTCATTTTGATCTTCGGCAGCTTGAACAGTAGCAGAAAGGGTGGCTGTTTTCGCGTTAACCGGATCAACATTTTGAAAATATGTACTACTAATGCTAGCAGCAGTAGTGACAGAAGAAGAAGCAGTGAAATTAGAAGAAAACTGGTTATTAGTACCATAAACGGGGTGATGATGAGGAGAGACCAAATCAGTTGGGTTAGGGTTAGGGCTAGGGCTAGCAGACGAGGCGGCGATGAAGTCGCGAAGAAACAGCATATTGTTCCTCTGCTGCTGACAGGTAGTAGAAGGAGAAGGGTGTGAAAAGCGTGACGACCAGTTTTGAGAGGGAACAGAATTAGCAGTGGAGAAGTTTTTAATGGCGGGATGAGATTGTTTGGGAAAGGCGAAAGGAGGGATGGTGAGATTGAGATGGTCGGCGCCGATCACGACGGGCGGAGGCGGAGGAGAAGCAGGGTAGACGAAGTTGGTGCGGGCCTTGATGCCACGCATGGCTCGGGCGGCGCAGTCGTAGGCGCAAGCGGCTTCCTCCGCCGTGTCGAAGGTCCCCAACCACCGCCGCTCCTTGGACTGCGGGTCCCGAATCTCGGCGGCGTACCGGCCCCACGGACGGCGCCGTACTCCTCTGTACCGCATCCCTCCGGCTCCGGAACTTCCTCCGACTCCGCTTTCCTTCAGCGGCCTCTTGTTATTGTTGTTGTTGTACTTTTTTTGGTGGTGGTCGGAGGAGGTGTTTGTGGCGATGATGGGGTCGGATGGTTCGGAAGAATGGGTTAAAATGGGTCCGTTGAGACGGGAAAATGCTTCTTCCATGGTTGGTTAAGTTGTTGAAATTTGATGATGAGAAGTGAGAAGGAAGAAATGGGAAGGCAAAGAAGAAGAAAGAAAAGAAAGCACGGAGCAAAGTGGTAGTACAACCTGTTTTTGTTTTGTTTTGATTTGCTTTGGGGTTTGGTGATATATATTACTTGTATTTATAGTGAGAACAATAAATGAATTGCACACGCAGAAGAAATAACAAGGAGAGAGAGAGAGAGAGAGAGAGAGAGAGAGAGGGGTTTGGTTGGGGGCTATTGGAAAGTGATTGATTTGTTTCATGCATGGGGCTATTATATTATTATCAATAAAAGTGATATCACAAAATTCGAACACCAAACGAGGGGGGGTTAGGGGCTTGAAGAATCAAGGATGAGCGACTAGGATGTTCTACTGGCCCAAGCCAATTAGTGCCAACCTTTTTCCACTATTTGGAGAGGGATTTTCTTTCCTTTTTTTCTTTTCTTTTCGCAATCACAGTTTTAACATTTTCTTATGATTTCAACTATTTTTGTCAAAGTATTTTCTTTAGTAAAATTTAAACAAAAACAGTTTTAGTCATAAAAAACGATTCCATTTATTCTCCAAACATACTAATATAGATATTTTCTAAGAGACATGTATAGGTGGTGCTTTCTAGGGTAATTTGTAATGTCCGTCGGGACCATTACAATAGTGCAATTTAGATGCATAATGCTAAAATATAACTAATTATTTAAGCAAAATTAATGAATAGCTTGTACCGTGTTTGGCAAATTCGATCTTTAATCATAATCTCGGTTATGAACAATGTCAAGCTCTCACATGTTATAATAAAAATAATTCTAACCAATTATTCTAACCATCCTACCAAACACCCTATTAATAATGTTAAAATAACTACTTCCTTTAGAGGAAATAATTAATTTTTTGTATCTCTAGTTATGTAATGGATTGTTGTAACAACATATACTATTAAATTGTTTGAAATAATAATTTAAATTATTAGTTTAAACTGTAAATAATATAAATTTTTTATATATTATAATAAAAAATTATAATATAAAACATTTACATATTGCATTTTTTAAACCGAAAGTTATGTTTTAAATTATTTTTTTAAAGCACCGTAGGGATCAATTTTCATACATGTCACTAGCCGATTTTAATATGCTTTGAGAAAAGGCAAGGCTTGTCCTTTGCTAGCTAATATCACTTTTGAGATTCTAATTACTTGCTTTTGGCTATTTCCAAGAGCAAAGCAATGAATATGAAGGAATAGCAAGAAATGAGGTCAAGAATTTGATTGATGTAGACATTCTGAAATTTAATTCCCAAGAAAATAAATTAAGTTCATGACTGCAATTATAATTAATTCTTTTCAAGTGATCATCACACTTTTCCTCAATATTAGAGTTAACAAGTAAGAATTATACAATGAAAACATTTCTGAAAATGGGTCTGCATTTAATAAATAATCTGTAATATTAAAAGGGTCAGGAAATATTTCAGCAACTAGATTAAAAAAAGAAGAAGAAGAAGAAGCGCAAAGCATGGCTTTGCTTTTCAAAATTTTCTGGGAAGTTGGAGAGAAGAACTCCTTCTGGTCCCTTTGTGATTATCATTCTGAATGATTACACTGGCGGCGCTCAGAAGTTGTTCCTCCCACTTTGGTTTTTGTTATCTCTTTTAAGACGTTTACTTTCCATCTAATTGTATCCCCAAATCTGCCCCCTTTTATGGCGGATATATATGGAATTAGAGGTGATTAGGGTTTGGAAACCAAGACTTATGGGTCACATGGACATGTCTCATATAGGGGTTATAGACGTAGGGTTCTTTAAGGGACGGGTTTTAGTTTATGTGAATTGTACCCATTGAGTCAGGGGAAAAAATTAAAAATAAAATAAAATAATAAAAAAGGAATATTTTCGATTAGCCCAAGGCTGTCCTCTCCTCCTCCACTAATAAATCGCACTTTCTCCATCCGGTGAGTATTAAATTAGTAGAATGTTTAGAAAACTACACGTTAAAATTAAAATATTATAATATATAAAAATTTTATATTATAATAAATTTTTATTTTATATTACAGCATATAACAGTTTTATATTATAGTAGTTGAAACTTATTAGTTTCAATTAAGTTATCAAATGAAACCTAACTAATAAGATATTTGAGTATTGGTTAGAATTAATTTATTTGAACTTTAAACCAATTAGTTAAAACTAATATAGTATGTGAAAATTTTACATCATAAAATATTTTTGCTTGACACTGGAATTTATGAGTTTACATTGCAGGAATCAAAAGTTTTGGCTTGATCGAAGAATGCCAAACTAGAAATAAACCGTATATAAAGCTAATGGGAGATTTCCAATTTTGATTTTCTTATTTAGAGGGGGATTTGAAATTTATTTCCTAATATTTCTAATAATAACCTCTGCTGTGTTTGCATCGATTTCCAATCCATGTAATAGGCATATTTGCTTTGAGATTCATGGAAATTCTTGTAGCAACCCAAGGCAATGGTCATTAATAATAGGGTTAGGCTGATTCTTGAATACTATTCTTTTTCCCTAGGTCAATATATATGTATATAAATATATGTCGTATGGAAGTGGGAATGGGTAAGTGACGATATCATATGTCCATTTAATTTTCTTGCAAATGGAAACTTGGAAGGAATATATATGCAGCTGTCTTATACCAATATGGCAAGAAAGGAAGAAGGAAAAAATAAAAGGAGACGCACCTTCTCGCATCAATATTGGAATATTGCAAAAGTAATAGGATGCTTGGCTAATAGTTAATAAATAGTAAAAAGCACTCAAATGTTACAGGAAAAAACAAAAAATTATAACAATATAAAGCTATTGTTGAGAGTTTTTTCCCTCAGACATCACGTATTGTCCACCTTAAGGCCTCTTATACAAGAGGTCACAGGTTCAACCCCTGGGGGACGCGCTCCCGCGGGAGGCAAAACCGTGCCGGTTCGTTCCTGGGTCTCCCCGGGGCTGCCCGAGCCAGACAATACGTGATGTCTAAGGGAAAAAACTCTCAACAGCTATCATATGCTATAGTATTTTTAGACAAAATTAATTTCAATCGTTAGTTCTAACTACATTTTCCAAACACCTCGTAAGAAGTACGTGCTGCACCCATGACTATCATTTTTTTCCTATCTTTTATAATTTTTTGCGAACACGTAGTGAGAATGAGATAATAACTATAAAAACTAGAAATGATCGTTTTTATTTAGTTTTAGTACTTTACTTCCTGTATGTGGGAAAGCATATTAATTACAAAATGCAAAGCAAACTCTAGATAGGTGCATAATTTAAAGGACATTGTAAAAGAAAAGAAAAGAAAAACTTAAGAAATCTCATGATGTCTAGTCTTTCTTATTTTACTTTTATTATGATATAAATACATATAAAACATGATTAGCAATTTAGAGCAATTAATGATATAGCTAGACCATTTATATGGGAGAGAGGCATAGTAGCTATTTAATTTGTTGATCCACTGCAAAAATAACAAAAATTTTGATCTCATGATATCTGGCTAAGGACGTAAATATACAGGTCATTAACGGCTTGTAAAATACCATACACACATTACATAAGCGATAAGCATGCATGTATATGATTTACGAGTCTTTTATGTATGATTAGTCTATCTCATCGTACTTAATTTGCAATGACTTTTCATAATTTTTCATTTGTAATTCACAAGCAGAGGTATTCAGAAATTCCTCTAATCCTTTCAAGCCATCCAATATTCCAAATCAAATAGAACCAAACTGGTATTTTTTGTTTTAATTTTGAACGGTTTAGATTTTTTTTATACATATTTTAGGTGGTTTGGTTAATGGTTTTAACTTCCCAAACCACTCACCCAAACTGCTCATCAAACTGCCTACTAAACTGTCGTATTATGTAATTTTTATTTTTAATTTTTTTAATAAGAATCTTTATTTTTTTTATTTTTCGTTGGTGATTACAAAGAAGTTCTATATATATAAGATCTACTTTTTTACAGTCTATAATTACACTTCTCCTAATCACTCTTTGTTAGTATATAAAAAAACAAATAAATTAAAAAACAACATATACAACTAAGATTAACTCGTGGAATAGAACCTTAGTCTCCCCCCATCCACCGACCAACGTGTTCTCTCTACACTGCCATTGGCCTACTGGCCATGCCATCTTTGTCAAGTCGTCTCTCTCTACTGCTGGCTCAACTCACCATAGCGTCGATTAAGGAATTAGTAGGAGGAGAGGTTTATCAACATCAATGAAAAGCTTTTTCCAAGTTTAAATTTAATTTTGTTGTCATATGTTATTTAATTGTATCTTTTACCTTTAGTTTGGATATTGGTGAACTTTTATTTGTTTTATTTTAACTTTTTATTTTGGCTTCTAGTTTGTATTAAAATTTTAAAGGATAAACTTTTAGATATTTTATAATTTTTGTTAAATTTAAAAAAAATTTAATTTTAAGCACAACCACTCAAACAATTTATGAGTAATTTGGTTTGATTTTTTATTATAAAAGAATATCAAACCGTCTAAATATAAAATTTATTTTTTATTTAACCGGTTATTTAAAGAAGAAGCCATCCAAACTCCCCGTAAACACCCACAAAAAAAAATGTAATATCTAAAATCCTCTGTTCTCAAGTCTCACTCGTTAATGCATGGTTTAATTGGCTGCAAATACTGATTGTGCCGCATAGTTTTTACCATTCTATGGGTATAGACCTTGCTTTTGGCTAGCTCATGATGCAACAGCCAAAACATATCTTATTTCAAAATTTTCCATAGGTGCTAGGATCAACGACTTTTTATATATCCATCCAAAATCCCTTTGAGAGCGATAATTCAAAAAACCAAAAACAAGTTAACCCGTTTGGCATGTCTGTTTGAATTGAGAATTGAAGTTCAAATCACAACTAGAGTTTGGATTAATTATTAAAAATCTAGTTTAAACTGAAATTTTATAGCTCAAAATAATTTTTTTTAGTAAATCTGATGACTGAAAAAATATATGCTAATAAGTTCTCTCTTTAGGAATTTGAGAATTTTTACAACAAAGAAGCCACTTTTATTCTATTGATAGAGAAAGGTGTTATCCATCAGATTAGGTTGACGATTTTCTTTATTTTTAACTATGTTAAAAGTTTACAGCTACGTAAAATTACTTCTAATTATAAATCACACCATTTAAAAAGTTCGAGGGTCAAAACATTAATTGTCAATGGAGCAAAATTATCTTCCCGTTGTAAAAATTGTTTGCGAGTTTTTTGCTATTGCATCAAAAAAGGATTTTTGTGTTGCTTTTGAGTACGTATACATAGTCCCGACACGTCCTCTACCCTATTTATTAGGTGTTTGCTTTTTTATCTTTCCTTCTTTTTCGTCTGATTTTCTTACAACGCGAAGATGTTGGTCGGGTATTTATACATCTTTCAAGTCCATGTCCTCCGAAAAAAGGGAGAAAAAGAAAAAAGCTCCAAGTGTCCATAAATTTTTAATATTATAACAATTTAATTTTTTAATTAATTTAATTTATTAAAATAATCTGTTAATCTTTAATGTTATGATAATATAGTCTTTAAATTAATTAATGGGCTAAAAAAATCTTTAAATTTTTAACATTATGACAATATAGTCTGTTATTTAATTTTATACATTAAAATAATGATGATCGACACGTTAACACTGTAACAACATAGTGCCATTGGTTGGGGTAAAAGAGAGTGCATTGAGGGGGTAAGATTAGTGCTATAGAGAAGAGTGCCGCACATGAAGGCGATGTTTTGCATTTAAATTTTAACATTGACTAAAAGATAAGACTGATTTTATGATTAAAAATTAATTCAAAAATTATTTAAACCTATTAAATTAATTTAAACACAAAATTATCATAATATTAAAAATTTAAAGGCTCTTTTAGTTTATAAAATTAATTTAAAAACTAAATTATCATGATATTAAAAATTTGACGACGTTTAAAGCTATTAACCCAAGATACTAAAATCTTTCGCAGGATGGTCTCAGGGGATCACATTCTTTCACAGAATGAATATCTTCTTCCCCATGCCGATCACACACACACATATATACACGTGTGTGTGTGTGTATATATATATATATATATATCTCTTATAATTGAACAATACCTTGTTCCCGGTCACTTCCAGCAAAGGGCAGTGAGAAATATTAAATTGCCTGGCAGTGCTTAATTTTAAGTGCCATGAATATTTATATAAAAACTGTCTCCTCAAGAAAAGAAAATTTTAGAGAGAGAGAGAGAGATTGGCGGTTGGGAGACGTGGGGTTCTTTAAAAGTTGGAAAAAGGGCAGAGACGCCAAATCAGAGAGCAAAAGTTGACAGCTAAGATTTTAACGACAAGAAGATCATCCTGTCAGAGGAAAATAGAATCAAAAGTACATATATACCTTTTTCCCCTGTTTTTTACCCCTTAAAAATTTCCTCTAACGTCTCAGCTCGGACACACATGTTCTTATATTATTTTAATTCGATTATCCATGCTTCCCCAAAAATAATAATAATAATAATTTTTGGTAATAACTTATCCAATGAAATAAAGTGTGGCATTATAAATTAGTTATAAAAATAATTATATACTCTTTGGACACCTGCTCTACAGAAGTCATAAAAACTCATTAATTCCGCAAGAATTAACGATGGAATACAAATTACTGTCACATCATTTTCAGAATATTGTTTTCGAAATGCATTTTTAATCAGATTGTTCTATTATCCTTACAAAGCTCTCAACTGTAGGTATTTCCTATGTGTAATGAATATTTATGAGTGTTAAATATGGTTAAAGCCACATCAAAGTTAAATACATAAATATGCAACATAAATAGTTACCAACACAAACTTGATATTAAAAATATTATTCTACTGGTAGTCTCTTTTCATACTCCAACGGTCCTTGTATCTTAATATATAGAACACTGAGCTTTAGGGGCCTTATCTCATCAATTCGATAAAAATATGTAAGATTGATAGAAATTAGGGTGTTTAGAGTCACGATTTAAGCCAATTTTATTACGGCGTTTTCTTTTGTAAGATTTAAATTGTTATAATATTTTAAATTTAAATATCAATTGAACCAAAGTTTTCAAATATCATATAAATATTTGTTTAAAACTCAGCTCTATTAGTATGGTACCATTTCGCAACCTGGAATTTGAATTCTCCATAACGTTAGGGTATGCGTAGAAGTGCATGCATTATCAATTTTTGTTGACAAACACCTTGCAAGACTTTAATAAAAGCTTATTCTATTTAGTACAAGTACTAAATTTTTCCCCTCGTTTTCTTTTTGTCTTTATACCCGAAGCTAAATTATTGCCACTAAAAGCCAAAAGGAATAAATATTTTCTTTAAGGAAAGGGATGATGATGAGCATAAACCTCCAAAGAAAAAAATCGACCAATGATGTGTGGTACAGCTCTTAACGGTTCTAAACTGTTCAACACCAGTTCTGCATGGTAGCAAAACAGGAATTGTGAACATATTTTGTGAAGTACAAATGCCTGAAATTATAATCTCTCTCTCTTGCTTTTACAATAACTGCAGCCCCAAAAAGCTTCTATTCAATTCGTCATGATCAGCAAATATCCCGATCCAATTCCTTCTTTGCTTTGATTGTAAAGAGATACACTTTTAGCCCAAAATATGGTTGAAGTTCTAACTTTTTGTATACTTGTTAGGCAGCGCCAAAAACGCATGTGCAACGTACAATATTCATCACCATCCAAATTATGGACCAAAATGGTGATGAATATTATACGTATTGTTTTAAGAAGTTTTAGAAATGTTTTTACATGCTTTTAGTATAAAAATTTCAAAAACATTTTAAATATAATTATCTAAAAATTTTATTTTTTATAATAAAATTATTTTTATTTATTTTGAAAATACTGTCAAACGAGGCTGTTACAACTTTCTCTTTTGTGAAATACTATTTTGCCCTACAAAAATTGGAAACGCTTAAAAGAGAAGAACCCTTTTTTCTTTTCTTTGAAATTCAGTCAAGATTTTGCAGTTTTTGTGGCAGAAGTACAAGGAGGCCATAAGAAAGATTGAGTTTAATAATATTATCTTTTTCAACGGGAAGTCTACAACGTAGAAACAGTGATAATTGTGTCTCTTGAAGCTTAACAGTGAAAAGCAAACTCTCCTTGGATTAACACAAAAAAAAAGTTACTTTATTAAATTAAGGATTATATATATAGATCAAAATGTGTGCGTTCACTTTCATAGAATTTTTATATAAGAATTACGTGGGCATGCATGAAACACAAGTACAAGAAGTTCATGAGTGTCCTCTGGGTAAACATTAGTAACCCTAATTAACCAGAGATTTATTTATGCATGTAATTAAGATGACCACCTCTCTTTCCAAACAGAATCGTACTGCTGCTGTTTTCGAGATCCGAAAACGTCCAGGCAACCCTACAAGTCTAAGCCGACGAAGCTATGTTACCCGGCCGGCCGGCTTAGAAAAGCTCAACATATAACATCACGAAATGCCCTGTTTTGGTCCGCATCATTATGAGAACCGCGTGGCATTATCACTGTGGACCCCTAATTTTGTCCCTCTTTTAATTTATGGCAACCTCTCTGACAACTGTATATAATAAAGCGTGGAGAATTATGTATAGTGACATATATATATATTATAGTAGTACGACATTTATAATTTTTGGGTGTAATATGATAACGTATAAGCATGTTAAATGTAGAACGGCCCCGTAGATTGTATTTTATGTGTTACATTTAGCGAAATTAAGTGCTCTGTGAAGCATATTATAATCGTTCAGCCGTCGGACTGGAAACATTTCCATCAACATATATGCCAGCCCCTATTACAATCATATTGTAAGATCAGAATTGTAAAACAACATGCATAGGAAAATGCTATAGTTATGATATATCAATATTTCCACAATCCAACATTCATGTCTTAGAATCCATATAAGAAAATTGTTCAAACTAAGAGTTTTTATCCCAAAATATTGTAAACAATTCGAGTTTAATGTAAGAGAAAAAACTGAAACAAACTAAAATATTTTTGTACGAACCATGTTACCAAACGGGCTTTTAATTAGCTGATTGAAACTTGAGGTGCTATCCTATATACTCACACAAATTCTCTAATTATAGTCCAGCACATAAATAATAAAACTCAATTAATTGAAACAAAAACAAAAACTATAAAAGAAAAAAATATTAATTTAAGATTATTAATTTCATTGAAAGTAAGGTATCCCGATTGGCAATCTGTTTCTGAAGTACTTTTGGTTACGAGTTGGATAGAGAAGATCTTTGGAAGAGACCGTTTATCAGTATATGCTTCGCTGCCTCGGAGACCTGTATTTCTAGCACTCTTTTTACCTGCTGTTTAAAAATACAACCAATTTCTTTTGGAGAATTTTTTGATATAGCAGCCAATGTAAGAAAGGTACTCAAATCTTTTTTTCTTTTTAGAATTTTGTGACAGCTTATATGAAAAGGCACTTAATTGGTAGCACATAGTTTTTAATCATTAAATCAAATAGGAATTCTTATGGAGAATGAGAATTTTGTTTTGCTAGTAAACAATGATGTTTTAGCCGTTGGAATACATTTTTAATAGTCAGATTTTAGCTGTTGGAATACATTTTTAATAGTCGGATTTATGACTGTATAAGTTAAAAATTTACAACACGTGACATAAAACCACTTCTAATTACATATTAGACTGTTAGAAAGTTTATCCGATGATAAAAACACCAATACACTATTGGAAAAGTAAAATTGTATTCTCCAGTATAAAAATTGTCAAATCAAATTCTACTAATTTGTCCCACTTTTAATATGATTTGTAAGTAATGCGGCACAGTTATAAAGACTTTGTGCTATTAATGTTGTGCATCAGGTGAGTAAGTGTTGTTAATTAACTTGTAGCAAACGTCCTTTTTTGCTTATTTATTTTAGTTGGTATGATGACATTATATGTATATAGGGTTAATTATACAATTGTATCTTCTAGTTTTAATTATTTCTAAATGTCCTTCTTTTTTAAAAAACTACAAAAGTATCCTTAAAATTTTAAACTTATTTCAATTTCTTTCTCATGAATAGAAAAACTTGGACAAAACATTATGATTATCTTCAAATGGTTATGATAAATATTTTAGAAAATAAAAAGATAAAAAAATCTTAAAACAAAACATCAAATTAAAAAAAAAACTCTTAAGTTTTGTGACTTTTTAAATTATAAAATAAACTTTTAATTTTTTTTTCAAAAAAAACATATATTTCATAAACAAATTAGATTTAGTTAAAGGTATTTTTATCTTATTTTTATGATTTTTAAGTCAAAAAAATCTACAATAGATAAAATTGAAATAAAATTTTTAAATTCAAAAAATATATTTATACAATAAGATAAATTAAAAAATAAAAAATACTAAAAAGTATAGTTTTGCAGTTATCTTTGAGTGTATATGTTTGTTGTATATGAGATATCCCCACCTGTTCAGACATGAGCGTGTCAGAAAGGGGGAAGTCGTACGTGCATATGTTGGATATCACTGCAAACTGCAAACTGCAAAGTCAGAAAGAGAAAGAGCAAAAAGAAAGCATGGAAATTAAGCCAAGTGCAGAGCAGAGGAATAGGAAGAGGTTCAGCGAACCTGTATTAACACTACAGTGAGTGAAGACGCATGCAATGCTCTATAATAGTTTCATGTCCAGAAATAACCAAGTCCATTGCTATGATTATCCCTGCATGTTTGTAAAATCAGTTTTAATTAAAATTTTTAATTATTATAATATAAAATTTTTATATAATAAAAAATAAGATATAATGTGAAATTTTTACACAATTAAAAAAAATATGTTACAATATAAAACTCTTACATATTAAATTTTTAATTTTAAGCACATTTCCCGACCACTTTATATTTTAGGGTCACCTTATTTTCCCCCTTTTTCATCCCTAAACTCTTTGCAAAATAAAGCCTTCAAAATTCTATTATAAACTTATACCATAAAGGAGTAAATCGTAACGAGCTTGAACATACGTACATATATAGAGTCTTCATAATGATAATGTGCTTCTTTTACTGTTTGTATTCGGAAGATTAGTTTAAACCAATTAGTTTAAAGTCAAATAGTGTAAAATTTTCACATGTTAAAGTGTTTTGAACCATTAGTTTAAATGATGCTCCTGAACATCCAAACTATTAGATCAAGACAAAATTACTTCGAAATAAATTAAAAAATATATGAAATGAACAATTTTGAGGTAAATGTAATGACTAAAAGATAAAAACTATTCCTAGTTAATTTTTTCAAGTTTTGGAAGTTTATATAAATTAACTTGTGATAAGGAAACTTTTTAGGATGTTTAAAAGAAAAACTAGAACTACAAAGTTTAAACCGCACATTATAGCATGTGAGAACTTCATACTGTAACATATTTTTATTTTGTATTACTGTAAAATATAAGTGCTTTAAACTATTTATTATTAGAACCATAAGTTTGAACTACCCTCTTTTTATAACAGAGGTACACAATATATGTTGAAAAAGATAATATACACATACTTATAAGCTACAATCTTTTTATCTTGTTAGCAGTCCTAGCACAGAGCCAATATTGGACGAGTGGGCGCTTAAGCCCTCACTCACTTTTTTTTTTTCTTTAAATGTTATATGTAGATTATGTATATATACCAACTTGCTTTATTATAAATAACCCCCACTGAATCATTGCTCTCAAATTTTAAAACCCCACCTCTAATCCGTATTAGAAGAAAAGACACTTGATCTAGTTTAACAGCCTATAAAATAGGCCTAATACAGGATAAAAGCCTTTACTTAAAAGAAAAAAAAAATAAGAGAAAAAACTTAGCTTTTTCTTTCTATATACATTCGTTTACTCCTTCTCAGAGACCATAGTAGAGGGGAAAAAACTCAACTTTTATATAATATCAGTCAAGAGTGCAAATAAAAAGAGCTAATTTGGTAGTATTTTTAAAATGAGTGAAAATTATTTTGTTTTGAAAAATGAGAATTTCTGGAGAATGACGTTGAGAGTGTTACTTATTCTCGATCTTATAACATTGAGTTAAAAAGTTGTTAGTTAAATACCCAACATTCATATTGTTCACATATTCAATTTAAGAAAAAAAAAAACCCTTCATTCTAAATTTCTTACATTTTTAAGACATGAAAACCTATCAGGGACAATTGTACTACATCAATAGATATTGATTTTGATAAAATTTTTGTTAGTTATTAGCCCCCCACTAACAAAAATTCTTGGCTCCGTCCCTGGTTAGGTCCACAATGTTTTAAAACTCGCATCTATACTTTTGTCTCCAATTAATCTCTCTCACCTTGCTAATTTTACAACTGACACAAAAAATGGACAAGTGAATATTTTTTTAAAAAAAAAATTTTATGAACTTACACGAATAAAGAACACAAAATTTATCGTGAACAGATCCACAACAAATTCTTCAAGTGGTATTACCATAGTGTATAAATAAACTCTCTTAAGTGATTTTATCCAGATAATTGTTGATCGAAAGAAATTTAAACTTCCTTAAATACCACAAGTGTACTTCACTCCTACCAAAATAGAGTTGCCCTTGCACGTCGCTTTTATTGACGTAGCCAAATCTTGCATAGCAAACATGAGCGAAGTTATTTAATTAGTCAAACCCACCTAATCTTTGTTTCGATAATTATTTTTATTTTTTATTTTTTTTAAATTTGTTTCCATAATTATTCTTAGATACAAAAGCTAGCTTTCGTACGTCCTAAGTAATTAGGTTAGAGGAAAATATTTTATGCTTACACGTAAACTAATTAAATGCCAATTATGGTTTTTTTCCCGTTCTTTGAGGCTATAACGTTATATTTACAAACAAGATATGTATCGAAGGTCGTCCTTCCTTTTTTTTTTCTTTTTCATTAAAGAGTACCGAAGGGCATATATATAAATCTGGCTAGACAGTAAGAGCAAAAAAATCTTTACCTGGTCCCCCTCAAGAAATAATATTAATTTGGCAGAAACAACTGGCCTGGCACTTCCTCTACAGTATTATTTAATTTATTATTATCAGAAATGCACACAAGCAAGTGCGTACGACTTTCTGTGAAGATGTTAAAAACGTGACTGCAAACTCACAGTTGTCACAGACAATTCCTGATCAATTTGTCCCCTAATCTCTTCCCTTCCATGCATGCCCACTTTTTAAATCTCTCTCATATTGTATAATGATCGTCCTACTGAAACTCCCGCCAATAAAGCCTCTGCCACATTAATAAAACACTACGTAGCCTTTTACATATATATATATATATATATTATAACAAGCTTTAATTTGTCTCCTCTCTGTTGAGGACAACCTGCTCATATCTATTAATTTTTTTTAATTAAACTCTCCTAATCCCTAAATCCCTGCTTCTAATGCATGCATGAATGCATGCATGCATGGCAGTGATCCCCAAGGGCCGGGCCATCATTCCTCCTCTGACAACGATTGCAACTCCCAGTATTGTTATGTCACCTTCATCTTCACGAAATATAATCCTCAAATATTAAAATTACTAAAACACAAATTAAATGGTAAATATATATATATTGTATTTTTTGAACCACATATGTGTAATACTTATTAATTGTAATCCATGGTAAATGATGGGGTGATCTTACTACAACAGTTGTAATTAATTTAAATACTTGACAATATTTCGAATTTATGATTTATTATTACCTTGATAAATTTAAGTGGGAGGTTTGATATAGAGGATCTGGAGAGTAAAGTAGGTGCTAATATGGCTGAGATTTGCTAAATCCGCTTTTACGTTAGTGATCTTCTCTCTTCATTTATTAAAAATATAAGGCAGCATCAAGGCAGCAACTGATTTCTAATTAAAATCAAGTATTAATATTAATAAAAAAGAGAGTCCCACAATATGGGACTTGAAAATAATTTTTGTAATTAGTTATAAGGTTCAATATCGGTAGCTAGTCTTCTATGTGTTTTTCTCAGTTGTTACAATTTTTAATGGGAAAACATTGATAAAATGGAATAAGCATCGGTTGGCTTTGTCTCTCTATATAGATCAATTTTATAGGGTCTTTCGAAGGTGCAGTGTAAATAAATTTTAGTTAAAAATATTACAATATGTGAAATTTATATCATTTGTAATTAAAAGTTTTGGTCGAAATTAAGATATATCAAGCTCATTTTCAATGGAAGTATGTATATGCATGCATATATATATATGCGCACATGTATGCAGTCCTAATTATACATAAATAGCTCATATATATATATATATATATGTTTGCTTTTCCTCGGGAGAAATTGAATGGTTTTACGCGGTTGTGTGTTTTTACGTACATGTTAATATCAAGCATAGTTGTAATATTGTAGAAACCATATGAATTTTCTACCAAACAAAGGTGGATTTAAAAGATTTCTAGTTCGAAAGGAAAACCAAAGTGGGAGTGGGGTTCGTTTCTATATCTTGTATCCCTCAGCTGCTTCTCAGTAGCATATTTATGCCAATGTCGGAGTTACTCCCTCAAACATAATGACACGTTGCTTTCCCAGTAGATACACCGTCAGGATATTGCCTCCTATCTCCACCACCAATCATGCGCCACGTGTGCAACTCCTTCATTTTTTTTGTTTTAATTTTATTTTACTTTTTTTAAAAAAAATTTGAAATGTTTTGTTAACCCTTTTCCACACACATACCCACACATATTTCAGTCCCAACTTAAACGTACTATCCACATCTTTCACTGCTGGCTCCATAGGGCAATAGCAACTAGACCCCTCCCTGCTGCCTCGTCTGCTCTTAATATTGCGGCTGCCCGTGTAATACATAGTTGACTTTGTCTAAACCCTTTTTTCTTTATGATTATCCCATTAATAATCAACCATATTTCTCCCATATATTATTGCAAATTATTAAATAATTATGTCCACAGTCATTACTGTGTGCATTAATGCTTCCCATCAGAAGTGTGTGGATGGGCCAATCATACAGAGATTAATGGATTTTTTTCGCAATAGGGTAGGTGGGGCTTTGTGTTGAGTGATGAGTCGATTTTTTTATAGATAATTAGAATATTTTTAACTTGGCATTTTGATGGTTTTTGGTAGTTTTTGTCATCTTTTTATTTTTTTTTGTGTGAAGATATGTTTAATACTACATTTTTAGTATATTTTTACGTTTTCATATATGTTTAGTAAGTTTTAGGTGTGTTTGGGTTTTTATTTAGTTTTATGTTAAAATATATTTGGTTAATTTTAGTAATTTTTTATAAAATAATTATTTTTTTGGGTATTTGCAAGGAATTTTGTCAAATGGGTTAAAAACGAAAGAGAAAAGTGCAAAGAAACTTCAAATTTGCGGCCAAAACAGACGTACCAAAGGAAGAGCTGGCCGCCATTCGCTGTTCAGCAAATCTCAGACCAATTTGAACCGGATTTGGTCTTATATATTTAATGCATCAATATCCTTTTATCCTTCCATTTAAAAGCCCACCATGTGTACAAAACAAAAAAGTCATCAATCTAATCTTCACACTTGGCAAACAGATTAAGAAATGATTTTGTGCTTGGCTTCTATCTTGTACACCTGCATTGTCAGATCCCAATAGAGAGGTGCCTTGCACCCATATGAGTAAGACCTCATTTGTTTTTATTTCATTATTTTTTGGCTATATTAGCCTTCTTAAGGCTATATGTACGCGAGGAGGAGCTTCCAAAGCTCTGAATGAAAGAGCTTAAGTTTTCAGCTCTGTGGAGCAACGCTCCCAAAAAAGGAGAAAAGAAGAAGAAGAAAAAATTTTCTTTTGCTTTTTTAGTGTGTTTTATATTTGTAATATTTTGAGAGTTAAAGAGTTTTGTCAGAAGGAGAGTCCGTCAAACTTATCTACATTCTGGTTCATCTCTTTACTTTATCTTTGTAATATATTAATGTTTATTTTAATATTTGTATTGTGTGCTTTTATATCATGTTCTAGCTTTATTTTTGATGGGACTGTGATGTAACTTAAGTTATGAACATTTTATTAAGTTTAGTTATATTATTGTGAACCTTATATTTATGTTGAGTACTATATTATACTTAACGCTTTTAATTAGCTGACCATTAGTTAGATGATTAAATAAATCATAATGAAATCGAGAGGAGATTTGTGATTTAGGATCATATATAGAATACCATAAATTGCATGTAAGATAGAGATATACTTGCATGATTTAAACTTAGGTATAATTAATTTAAATAGAGATGTGCGTTTTTATGCTTATGTATTTTTTATGTAACTCGAGAGAGAGCATTGAATACGATAGGAAATTTGACCATTAACATAGTATAAGGATATCACAATAATATGTTTAATTGAATAGGATCGGATTAATTTTAGTAAAATCATAATTCACAACATTTTTAACATTTGTTTGTTTCAATAATTTTCTTTTAAATTTCACATTTATTTTCTTTTCTTTTTAAAATTTAGATTTTTATCATTCAGATAATTCTAGAATTAAATCAATTTCAGTAATTAATAAAAATTAACACAATCCTTATAAAAATAATACTTTAACTCATCACTTTATTATTTGTTATGATTACGTGTACTTGCGTATTCGAAATTTCCACAACATTAACCTCAAAATGGGATATATTGGCCACTGCTACGTTTAGAAGTTCTATGATCAGCACCACAGTCGGCGGGGGATTTTTAAAAATGGCCTTATGGGAAAATATTTTTGGACAAATGGTTCAAATTTTTTTGGACAGTTTTTGATAAAAAAAAGGCTTTTTAGACATCAAAACGGTTCCAGTTTTTTTTTCATCATGTTGAGGTTCCTTATCCTGCTACAGTCATTTTTCTTATTTTTTTGAAAAAAACTAAAACTATTTATCTGCATAAAAAACATATTTTTTGGTTCAAAAAAAAAATCATTTATCCAATTAAATTTTTTTTTTGCCCTTTCATCAAAATCTTCCACAGTCGGCCCTTTGGTCCCGGCCTTCTCTTCTTTATATCAACTTTTTTTTTTTTGTTTTATAAACTCAGTCCTACGGGGCTCTATATATATAAATATATTTCAGTATATGTACATTACTAAACATGTACTCAAAAATATGTACTTTGTAATAAGTAGCTTGGTTGTACATTGAAAGATAAAGAAATTATCATTAACGTTACGTTGACTAGAACCGTAAAATTACGATTCCAACAATATTTTTGAAATTCTTTAATTTTGTTGATTATTTGATTACTCGTTGAATTTTCTTTAATATTTGTGCATAATTGAAGGCATCATAGGATACTTTGATCTGTTTATAAATTTGAACATCAATTATTAATTTATGAATTTCACATTCGTAATTATATTAGTGTCAAAATTGCTATTTTGTTTTTTTATTTTTCTGATGTTGTTCTTTTTTTTTTTTTTTTTCCTTTTCCAAAATCTGAAAACTCTCACTCAAAGACAGAATATGCCGGCCTAGAAATAGACGCATTTGGTCTTTTTCCAAGGTATAGTTCATTTGACGGTAGAGGTCAGAAAAACTAAAATAAACGATTTAAAGAGGATCCGGTACTGGACACGTTGCTAAAAGTGGTGCAGAATATCTGGGCTGGAGGACGGGCGTCTGGAGACAAGGATATCAAATAGTGTCGTTTCACTTGGGGATTTAGATTGGACCCTCTCGCAGTTTTCATTCTCAGCTACGATTGATAGCATTAGGCTCAATCTGACGGCCAGAAGAGCGTCTTTTGATTTGATGTATTGCACTTGGCTCCACACATCACCAAAAACTGAATAAATAAATAATTAAAAAAGGAAAAAAAAGATCAATTTGATCTCCAAATTTTAAATGAGTTTAAAAATTATAATATGTTAAAATTTTATATTATAATTTTATATTATAGTATGTAAAAATTTTATATTGTTTATAATGATTTGAATTACTCTTTTAAACATCATCTTTATTGTTAAAAAATCATAGGGTTCAAAGATTTGAGAGAGTAGTGTAATTGAATTAGTGTATATTAAAAATGGAGTTACGACAAATTAACCCGAAAGGAAATTATCTTGAGAGGCGGCATAATGAATCAGAGTAATTTAGGTGATATCATTTTTTTACCATTATTATTATGCTCTACAACTTTTTTTTTTTTTTTTTTATTTATGCCATTTCTCATAGTTTAAAATATTAAAATACTCTTAAACAATATAGGTTGTGTTTGTTCGACTAGTTCAGTCCAGTTTGATTCAGTTCAAAGGATCATCACAGTTTGAATCAATATTTGATAAAGCATTTAATTTAAATTAAACTAACAGTTTAAACTGGGCTAAACTGCTCAATTTAAAATCCAAACCCTCTCCATTTCAATATTTCAAACCAATATTGAACTGTGATTTCACTTCCAATATTTGTATTTATAATTTAACACTATTATTTCATATTTCTTTTAAATTAAATATCTTCTTTTTTAATATTTCATGTTTATTTTTTAATTAAATAACTTTTTAATGCTCTAAACTAGAGTTTTTAATACTCATCCAAATACAAATTCAGATTAAATATCCTGTTTAAATTAACACTTTAACTATACATCCAAACGTCAATTTAAATTATTATTTAAACTACATAATTTAGATTTTTCTGTTTAAACCATAAAAGTTCAAACTTACATAATTTCAACCAACAAACCAAACAGGGGATCTATTTGCCCAATTCTCAACTAAAATACTTAAGATCAGTTTTGTCTCTATATTCATTAAAGGTTGTGTATTTTAAACTTTCTCACAAAATAGTAGGATTTAAAAACAATATCATGGAGGTGATATTTGTCATACTGACCTGAAGGGAGCAACAGAACTGGAGGTGGACGAAACTACAGCAAGAAAAAGCACAACAACGACAACGAAATGACGAAAGGCAAAAACAAAAGTAGAAGTCTTGGACGACAAAAAAGGATGAAAGGACAACAAAAGTTGTAGAAACGACAACACAGATGAAAACTGAAATGGGAATTGGAAGCTAAAACATAGAAGAAAACAACAACACAGTTCATTTGGTAATATTTTTAAAATAGATGAAAATAATTTTATTTTGAAAAACAAAAGTTTTTGAGAATTGTGTTGAAAGTATTTTTAAAATTTTTGCCTAAAAAAACATGGAAAAATATTTCCAAAAGCTCTTAAAACAATACCAAATGGGAATGAGACATGACGAAAATGTGAACTAGCTTGGTACATCAACAAATGCTTCAACCCAAAAACTATAATCGAAATACAAAGATATATTCACTTGGGATTAAAAATCTCATAAATTAAATTTTGCAAAACTTAAGTTAATGGAATCCAATCTGTTATACCAAAGGTAAATAAATGATATTCAATCAAACACACTAAAAAATGTAGCTCACTTGTTGATGATTGGCCTGTGGCTAAAGCCAAAATCTTGAAAATTACACATTAAAAAAATGGTTCAGAACAAAAAACCAAGGCTTTATGCAAACAAAGACCAACAGTCAAACGAAAGCTCATCTACTAACAGAGCCACTCAATAAATTATTGAGTAGGGCACGTGCCTCTACTCAACTTTTTACGTTTTATTTGTCAGCCTTAAATTTTTCAATCCGCAAATCATGGACTATCTTTCAATCATGCCGTAACTCGAAGACTTCTTTGACCATTCGCCTCGTTCCTTCTTGCCTTCAGAATTCTTCAATAAACTCTGAATATAGATAGCTCCAACAGAGCAGAGAGGGTTGCTCATCGTCAAGTCCTCAACTGGTCCAATCAAAGTATCGTTGTTGGGTCCTTGGAACATTGCTAATGATGTCCGTGGCAGCATTTTATTCGTTACGGCCCTATAGTGTACGTTTCTGTATCTTCCTTTACTTAGCACCTACATGGAAGAGTTCATAGCCCCCATAAGCATAGGGAGGTTAAAGAGTACCTTTTAGCTTGTGGACTATGAACTACAACATAAAAATTCACCCCAACAAAATGTTTTGAGCAATGATTTTTTTTTTATTATTTTAATTGTTGGAGCACATGGAAGGATTTTCTTATTATCTAATCGGTTTGTTTGAAATTAACCTAAAAGAGAGTTAGTTGGTGGGGCATTTTTCAAGCATAAAGCCAAGACTTACTTAGGGTATGTTTAGGAGGGCTTCTTCAAAGCTGATTTTGACTTCCTGAGTTCAAAAGCTATTTATGAAAATATTTAGATGATCTGTTAGAAATGTTTTACTCTCCAAAAGTGCTTTTAGTCAAAGTCACAAAAAATGACTTTTAAAAAAAATAAATTTGAAATAGAATTTGAGACTTATACATAAGTGTTAATAGTACATTAGAAACTTGAATATAACATTTTGTAGCTTATTAAAAAAACTTAAAGCCATTTTGACCTATTTAAGGTCTTTTAAAAATATGATTTTGAACACTTATTAAAAAGTTACAACTTTTGCTTCTCTTAAAAGCACAAGCAAAAACTGTGCTAAACAGGGACTCACTATCCTTAGAAAAATCCAAGAAGTTATAAAAATAGCTGTTAGGATAGATATGTCACAACCCGCCCTTTAGGGGCTGTGATAAAACTCTTTTTTATTTACTTTAGGGAAAAAATTTAGGAATTTTTTTTAAAACGAGAATAAATAATTTGCTTACATTAACTTTGGTAATCCCCAAAATACTTTCACATACTTGTATTTACATAATTAATACTTTTACTTTCATAACATCTTTCTTTCAAACATTTCATATCAAAATAACCTTAAACATACATGGCGGAAAACATTATAGCAGCGGACTCCATACCTAATCTGCACACATCATCGACCCCTCCGCCAACTCACCATTTGAACTTATTCTGACCTTCTCGTCAGAATACTTGTAGCATGAAAAACTTAATGAGCTAACGCCCAGTAAGTCCCATATATACCTACATGCACATTCAATAAAAAGCATGATCTCATTATGCTTTCTTATAATCCTTCTTTATCATTATCATTTCTTATCTTTAACTAGGGCCCAAGTGTTCGTACCATTTGTGCAATTTCATTTAGGTCTACGTAACACTGTGACCGTAACATATCCTTTAAACTCCCCTTGAGTTAGGAGTCGGTACGACACTTTTCTTAATTTCTGGTGATACATTTACCAGTCCATTTATTATGGTTGACGTACCATGCATAAAGTGATAATCACATATTATCCATAAAACATAAATTATCTAGCATAACATAGTACACACAGGTACTTACTTTATATACACACTTGTACACATTAATAGACGCACAAGTATATAGCATAATGTACTCATAGGTACTTACCATAAAATATACACACAGATACTTACTTTATACATACTCAAGTATTTATCATTGTACACACAGGTACAAAATCATGATACACATGCTCACTTTCATTGTTGTACACACAGGTACATAACATATTATAGACACAGGTACGAAATCATGGTACACATGCTCACTTTTATTATTGTACATATAGGTACATAATATATTATACACACATGTACAAAATCATGGTACACATGCTCACTTCCATTATTGTACACATAGGTACATAACATATTATACACACAGGTATCCATTCGTATACTCACAGTTATTCATATATAACTATACCCCTAGGTATTCATATCATGGCAAACATACAAGTTTACACTTAATTATACGCACAGGAATACATATACATACTGTTGAGGGTAAGCTCGGCGCCTCCACCGAGGACCCTAACTTGGTGGTCGGCAACTCAGTTCGGCAGACATAGGCTACCGCCCGACCCGATGACTTATGCTTCTTCCCGAGGTGCCTTCCATTTATCTGAGGGCACACCCCAAGACGGCTGCCACCTCGGGGATGTACAGCAGCTCGGGCCGGGCCATGCTGTCCATCATAATACGTCACTACTCATCCTTGTAGGCCAACACTAGGCAGACGTGCTGCCGTCCAATAGAGTCCAATCCATTGGACAATGGACGCGACACTTGTCACTTATTGCTTGATACACCTCGATGTGACACCTGGGTAATGGGTAAAACCCATCTTACACCCGATCCAGCTGGTGGCCTATAAATAGGATGCATTTATGACGTTTGAGGGAGAGACTTCCTCATACCTAATTAGCTGCCGACCTCTGCCGAGCAACACTTGCCTTGAGCATCGGAGAGCCCTTGTCTATTGACTAACCCCCCTTCTCCGAATCATCTCTCTTGCAGGTACTCACTCCCGACCAGGGGCAAGCTCAGGAGGAGGTTATAAGGTATTTCAGTCTCACGTGGGTGTTGATCCGACGCCGGACTGCGGTAAGCATCAACATTTTGGCGCTAGAAGGAGGGCCGAACGCGCCCCAATCCAAAGTTATTATACCTCAGATTTCTGACATGACAACACGAGGTAATGTAAGAGACAGTACCGCCCGACGTCAGGAGTCGGGCGAGGCCAGGCATAAGCGACCGGCTGCAGAACGGCCCAGCGATCGTCCTCGGATCGCCAGATCTCGGTCCGGAGGGCAAGGAAGCGCGGCAAGAGCCGAGTCGGTGCAGCCCCGAGCTGCACAAGATCCGATCCGGGAGCTCACAGATGCAGTTCGGATCTTAACTCGGCAGCTTGCACAGGCTCAACAGCAAGCTGTACCGGGACCGCCACCCCCTGCCCAGGTTGACCAGGCAGGAGGTCGGCATGAGCAGAGCGCCACTAACTGGGAGGATCGATCAGAGCAGTCTCCGGGATCCACCAGAGGGCCCCTGCTTAACAATAGACTGGTCCATGAACGTCAGATGGGACGTCAACCACACCATGTACCTTCACCACAAGGTTCCAAAGCCTCAGTGTTTGATCGGCTAGGGTACCAAGGGATTAACAGAAATCGCCAAGGCGAAGCTAGAGGCCGTGCCGAGGGCGGAGTACCCTATCGGGTCGAACTGCCCGAAGACACGAATAGTCGCCAGTTTCGGGTGCTGCAACGACAGATCGATGAAATCTACAATTGCAGGTTCGGTGTGGATGAAGTCGGGGCCCAGGATCCGCCCTTCCCGGATCACATAATGCGGGCACCCATGCCGCCAAAGTTTAAGGTCCCACAAATTAAGTCTTACGATGGGGCCATCGATGCAGATGAGCATGCCGAACTCTTTCGCGGGCACATGCTGTTGCAGAATGCCAGCGATGCTGCGATGTGCAAAGCTTTCTCGCTCACCCTTACAGGCCCTGCTCGGCAGTGGTACCGACGACTCGAACTAGGGTCGATTTCTTCTTTTGGGCATTTAACTGATGCCTTCTCTGCCGCATTCTCTACAACCAGGACACGGAGGAAGGAAATAACTTCCTTGTACGCCGTCAGGCAGGGAGACGGGAATGTCAAGGACTATGTCAACCGATTCACCCAGGCTGCTCTCGAGGTCAAGCACATCGAAGACGAGACCCTCAAACATATTTTTGTAGGGGGCCTCCGAGATGAGAAGCTGACCTGGTCCTTGGCCTTTGAGCAGCCAAATACGTTTTCACAGATGCTCGGGTACGCCCAAAGACATGCGGACGCTGCCGAGTACATGAAGAGCCGGCGGGAGGAGGCTGGCCCGAGCGGGACAAAAAAGGAAAAGAAGCAGAAAAGAAGGCCGGAGCAGGGCAGCGCCGAGCATGCAAAGAAGCAGAAGAAAGAGAAAGCTGAGAAGCCGAAGGGGCCGACCGGCAAGTTTCAAAACTACACGCCCCTGGTGGCAACCATTGATGAGGTGTTCGCCCAGGTCGGCGACAAGAATCTGTTGACACCGCCGCCTAAGCTTCGAGGCTTTAGGGCGAAGCGTGACCAGTCAAAATTTTGTAAATTCCATCAAGACGTGGGTCATACTACCCGAGACTGCATCCAGCTTAAGGACCAAATCGAAAGGTTGGTCCGAGAAGGTCTATTGCAGGAGTTTGTGGAGAATGCCATAAACCTGAGGGCGACCTTTATAAGGAATGACTCGTCAGGTCGAGACACACAGAGCCGACCCAGGGCCGATAGTGGGAACGCCCCGGAACCCCCAAATATCGTACATACGATACTTGGCGGGCCTGTTGCCAGGGACACATCGAGTGGGCGGCGATCCTACGTTGGAGAAGCTCGACGGGTCGAACGGGGTGACTTCATGAACGTGTCCGAACACATCAATAAAATATGCCGCCAGGAGGACACCCCGATCACTTTCACCGAGGAGGAAGCGGACCGACTAATGCATCCCCATAACGATGCTCTGGTTTGCGAACTGCCTATCGCTAACAATGTTGTACGGCGAGTCTTAATTGATAATGGCAGTTCGGCGGACATCCTGTTTAAGCAGGCATTTGACAGGCTGAAGATCAGCAACGCGCCTTTAGCCTCGGTCCGGACCCCACTTTTCGGCTTCGCGGGTGAGTGTGTCCGAGCAATCAGGAAGGTTAGTCTCCCGATAACTTTTGGAGAGGGTGCTGCCAAGGTCACTCGGGTGGTCGACTTTTTAGTCGTCGATAAACCCTCTCAGTATAACATCATCATCGGCCGTCCGACGTTAAACGGATTAAAGGCCGTGGTCTCGACATATCACCTGGCAATGAAGTTCCCGGCCGATGGTGGTGTTGGAGTAATCCGCTCGTCTCAGGCGGACTCACGGACTTGCTATGCAAACGCAGTCCGGGCAGCCTCAGTCCAGCAACAGGGAGTCCTGGCCGTGTATGCAGTCGATGAGACTGACCTCCCAACCGATCCAACGCCGAGGATGCTCGCCGACCTAGACCCCAGGTTTCCCGAGGAAGAGGTAAGGGGTACCCCGGTTGAAATCCTAGTGCCGTTCTCCCTGGACCCCGAAAGGCCGGAACACACTGTCCAACTCGGGTCACAGTTACAACCTGAGATCCGGGTCGACCTGGAATCCCTTCTTTTCGAGTACCGCGACGTCTTCGCATGGTCTCATGAGGACATGCCCGGCATAGATCCGAGCGTTATTAGCCATCGGCTTAATGTCCAACCTGGTCACAGGCCGGTGGTACAGAAACGAAGAGCCTTCAACCCGGAGAGATATGCCGCAATAAACGATGAAGTCCAGAAACTATTAAAGGCTGGGTTTATTAGAGAGGTCAAATATCCAGAATGGTTGGCAAATGTCGTCCTCGTCAAAAAGACGAATGGCAAGTGGCGAGTCTGCATCGACTATACCGACCTCAACAAGACCTGCCCCAAGGACTGCTTCCCACTTCCTCGGATAGACCAGCTCGTCGATGCCACAGCCGGACACTAGCTCTTGAGCTTCATGGATGCATACTCCGGGTATAATCAGATAATAATGGCCGAAGAGGATCAAATCAAAACCTCATTTGTTACTAACCAGGGCTTGTATTGCTACGTTGTAATGCCCTTTGGTCTCAAGAACGCCGGAGCTACCTATCAACGCCTCGTCAACAAAATGTTCGCTCGATTGATCGGGAAAACTATGGAGGTCTATGTGGACGACATGTTAGTAAAATCTGTCCAAGAGAAGGACCACATAGCCGACCTCAGAGCTAGCTTTGACATTCTCCGGGAGTATGGGATGAAACTCAACCCAACAAAATGTGCTTTTGGCGTCGGCTCCGGCAAATTCCTTAAATTTTTAGTCAACCGACAAGGAATTGAGGTGAACCCGGCAAAGGCCCGGGTGATCATAGACATGCATTCTCCTCGGACAGTGAAAGACGTGCAAAGGCTTACTGGCATGGTGGCCGCCCTATCAAGGTTTGTCTCCCGGGCTACCGAAAAGTGTCACCCTTTCTTCAAGGCACTTAAGGGGAGGTTTGAGTGGAGCAGGGAGTGTGAGGATGCTTTCCAAGGCTTAAAAGTTTACCTAGCCACACCCCCGCTCCTGTCCAAACCTTTGCCCGGTGAGATTCTAACTGCCTATTTAGCCGTCTCCGAGAAGGCTGTCAGCTCGGTGTTGATCCGAGATGAAAACGGGATCCAGAGACCCGTCTACTATACCAGCCACGCGCTCCAAGGTGCCGAGGAGCGCTATTCATCATTGGAGAAACTGGCCTTCGCCCTAATAACTTCGGTCCGGAGGCTGCGGCCGTATTACCAAGACCATACTGTCAAGATCCCGACCAAGTTTCCTCTCCGGCAAGTTTTATAGAGCCCGAAAATATCAAGTCGGATGGCCAAGTGGTCGGTCGAATTGGGCCAGTATGACATACATTTTGTGCCAAGAACGACGATAAAAGCTCAAGTCTTAGTGGATTTCCTTGTCGAGTTTACAGAGGCCGGAAAAAGTAGCTCCCTTAGTGGAGAAATTACCCGTTGAGGGGCCTGATACGGCTGGCTGCAGTGAGCGAGGCCTTTCCCCGGAGCTAAACTGGAAACTACACGTCGATGGCTCGACCTGCGTCGACGGGTCGGGGGCAGGCTTGATCTTAACTAGCCCCGACGGATATAAGGTCAATTATGTCCTCCATTTCGACTTCAAAACCTCTAATAACGAAGCGGAGTATGAAGCTTTGCTCGTCGGATTACGAATTGCCCGAGACCTCAGAGTTGATAGGCTGACCATCTATAGTGACTCAATGCTGGTGGTGCAGCAAGTCACATGAGGATTCCAGGCCCGAGCAGAATCGATGACGGCATATTTAAAAGAAGCGAAACGATTGCTTGGACAATTCAAGTCCTATACTTTTAAGCAAATCCCCCGGTCCAAGAACGTGGAAGCCGATGTCCTTGCCCGACTAGCCTCCGGGATAGGCGGAGTAGACCCGATGTCCGTTCCTATTGGGAGACTCTCTGGACCGAGTATCAATAAGGAAATCATGAGTCTGGTGGCCGAACCAAAGTGCACATGGATGGACCCGATCATCCGGTACCTGACCCTGGCCTAATTACCCGACGACCGGGAAGAGGCACGTCGGATACGTAACAGCTCAACCCAGTATTCGATAATCGGGGAAAAGCTGTACCGACGCGGCTACACGACGCCATGCCTAAGATGTTTGGATTCCCAGGAGGCCGAGTACTTAATGAAAGAGATTCATGAAGGCCTTTGTGGCAATCACTCCGGTGGACGCTCCTTAGCCCAGAAATGCCTGCGGTAGGGTTATTACTGGCCTACTATGCAGCAAGACTGCGGGAGCTTTGCACGGAAATGCTTCAAATGCCAGCAATTTGCTCGGATGCTAGGGTCACACGCCGAGCCTCTAAATCCGGTGACTTCAGCGTGGCCATTTGCAAAATGGGCCATTGACTTGATCGGACCACTTCCTCCGGCTCGTTCGCAATTCAGATATTGTATCGTCGCCATCGACTATCTGACGAAATAGATCGAAGTTGAGCCTTGCGGCAACATGACTGAAGCTAAGTGCACCAACTTCATATGGAAAAACATCGTCTGTCGGTTCGGAATCCCGCACACTATCGTGACCGACAATGCTAAGCAGTTTGACTCCTCGGGTCTACGCCATTTGTGCGAAAAGCTCGGCATTAAGAAAGTTTACTCTTCCCCGAGCTATCCGCAGAGTAACGGCCAGGTGGAGGCCGTGAACAAGACAATTAAAGACAATCTCAAGAAGAAACTCGAGGGGCTTAAGGGCGCATGGATTGACGAACTACCCCAAGTGCTCTGGGCATACCGAACAACTGCGCGAGCGGCAACCGGCGAGACACCGTTCTCCCTGGTTTATGGGGCAGAAGCTGTCATCCCAGCCGAGGTTGGATTACCGAGCTTGAGGGTCGAGCAATACGAAGAAAAACTGAATGAACAGCTCACGATGACCGAGCTCGACCTACTTGAAGAAAAAAGGAACCGGGCATCCATTCGTAATGCAGCCCGAAATCAGGTTGTAGCTTGGTATTACAACAAACGGGTTCAGCCGAGAAGCTTTAAGGTTGGTGACTTAGTAATGAAGAAGGTCACGGTTCAACAACCCGGTTTGGGGTCCTTTGGTCCGAAGTGGGAAGGACCTTTTAAAGTCGAAGGTGTCGTGCAATCAGGCACTTACAGGCTGATCAATTTGGAGGGGAACCAGCTCGGGCATCCATGGAATGCCGAGCTGTTAAAAAGATTTTATTCCTAAAAAAGAAGAGGAAGTCAGAGACAGATTCCTTTTTTGATCTCTGGTCACAACTCTTCTGTAACTAGACCTGCTGAGCAGGGCTGGAAAAACCAATGTAAATATTACATTAATGAAGCACAACTTCCCTAAACTCATTCCACCAGAGCAATGTTTTTGGGGGAGAATTATGCCTAAGACGCCAGAACCCCAGCTCGGAAGACAGGATGTTGACTCCCCGCCAAGGGAGTCATCCTCGTCAAACTGGACAGGGGGGCTAATCGGTATATATCTCGTCTGTAATGCACGCCCCTAAGTTGCTCGGCACATCTATGTGCCCGATTAGTCCTACACTTGTAAAGTTTCTTTAAAACTACAACAAGTCTATGGGGGGCAACGGGGTAAGGGTACATATACGCCGTTTATATTCTGCCCGACCGAGACCAGAAACCTAAACTCGCTTGGATAACCAAGCAGAAATGGATAACTACTCGAAAAACCGAACAAAAGTCCTCGGATTAACTAAGGACAGAGGTACTCGGCTTACCTCTGCTCGGTAAATTGTCTCCCAGCCTGGGAACTCCCCCGAGAAGTATCTAACTTTAATATTACGTGGGATGTAAAATAAAACTACACGTAAGGAAAAGTGGATGCAAAACGGAAAATATAAAATGTCAAATTTATTTCCTAGGGAGGTACAAGAAAGTCGGACACCTCCCAAGCCCGATTACAAGAAAGCGGAGGATCAATCGGCCTGAGTCTCATCACCAGCTTGAGTCTCGTCCCTGGCCGCGTTGTCGTCTTGGCCTCCCTCGGCAGCCGGCACATCCCCGTCATCATCACCGTCCACAACGACGATCTCTTCTTCAACTTCCCGCGGTTGCTCCGCATCGCCCTGGTCCGGCTCGGTGATGACCGACCAGTCGAATGCAGCCGCCTCGGGATGCTTTTCGATTACATGGTCACGGAGATCGGCCATCCCATCGAAGTAGAGGTCGGTATATTCGGGGGATGTCTTAAATTCTTCGACTGCAGCAGCCAGCTGGTCGGGAAGCCCGGCTACGAATCGGTGGTGCTCGGCTTGTAGAGTTGCTAGACGCCCCTCTAGCCGAGCGGCATTATCCTCTGCCCCCTTGAGCCGCCTCAACATGTCCTCGGCCTCGGACTTCGCTTTCTGGGCCTCCTCCTTAGCTCGATCTAGCTCGACCTTCGTGTCGTTGAGCTCTCTATCGGAGTCCAACTTCAGTAGGAGGGTCTTCTTGTGCCTTTCTTGCTCCTTGTGGATCTCCCTCACCCCGATGGAGTGCGCCATGTGCACAACGGCGCTCAGCTGTGAAAAATACAAATGGTAAGTTCTCGGCAGTACTATATGAAGTCCTTGCAACCATTGGCCGGCTTGGATACTTACTGAGGTTGCCGTTCGGAGCGCCAGGTTGCACAAATCTGGGAAGTCCTCACCCCGAATCTCCATGAAGAAGTCATTTGGGGGAGCCACGTCCCTGATGCGTTCAAGGAGCATGCCGCGGTAGTTCGGGCGCCTTCTTTGTTGGTCCTCGGAAGAACCTCTCGATGCCTCGTCTACTCGGTCAACCTCAGAAGAGACCCCTACTGGCGGTGGCGGTGGAGCTTGGACTGATGTGGAGGTCTGCCCGGCGCTTGTCGGGAGCTCGGGTGCTGGCGTCCGCTTACGCTTTTTGCTGGCCTCAACGGCCTTGCCCTTGCCTTTCCTCTGTGTTGACATCTGGGCAAGCCTGCCAGCGCGGGAGCTCGGTGCGGTCATTTCTGCACAAAGAAAATCCCAGTTAAACGAAGGACGAAATAAAAGAGGAAAGGGCGACTATAAATAAAATTCTGGGCTGACCTTCGATCCGAAGTTGGCCCGACAGGTACAGGAGCCTAATCACGCCCTCGAGGTTCTCGTCGGCTACAGGTGGCCCCGCATCGAGGGAGCCACTGGACGAGTCCTCGGTACTGGATGATGAAGGCTCCCTCGTCGGCCACCCGGACCGGGAAGTGCTTGGCCCTTGAAGATCCGCGTCACCCGGACGGGCAACAGTAACCTGCCCGGTTTCCCCGGCAGGACGCCTAGCTCGGGGAAGACTGTTGGATTCCCCGAACCAACCGTATCTGGACAGAGTGTCCTTTCTCAAAAGAAAGAACTGTTGTCTGGACGACTCGGGCTTTTCGAACAGTTCATCCACGGCCTCTATTACGTGGCTCGGTGCCCAAGGGCGCTTGGTCCAGACGTGCCCCAGCTCAAATGACCCCGGCACTTGTTCATCCTCGGGGACAGCTTCACCGGCTCGGGCTAAAAAGTTCCCCCCTACGTAAAACCATTCGTACTTCCACAGCTTGTCCGAGTTGGGGTTGCCCAGAATAAAGTCCTTTCTGAAGCCGGTGAAGTAGTACCAGCCGGATTGCCGAGGAAGCTTCTTCATCTTGAATACTTGCTTGAAGGCCTCCAGCGGCATCTCGGTACTCCGGTGGTACTTCCACAAAATATACGTCCCGATCAGCGACCTATAGCTGTTCGGGTTCAATTGTGTTGGGCACACGTTAAAGTCGTTAAGCGCCTGGTGAAGGAAACGGTGCAGCGGTAGACGCAGCCCGGCCTTGAAGAACTCGGCGTAAAGTGTGATAAATCCCTCCGGCGCCTCTAAAGGTGAATCTCCCTCTCCGGGGACGACAAGATTCACATTGGCCGGGATGCCATACTCATCGCTAGGGCCTCTAGCCGCGACTCCGTGATCGCACTTGTATAACCCGCCGCTGAGGTTTGCCCAGGGCGGCTCACCCGATATGCTGTAACGCCTCGCACGCGGGTGGCCCGGACCTCTTGCTCCATTTCTGGCTGCTCTGCTCCCGAATCCTCGGCTGCATGCTCCTCATCGGAGGCATCAACTGTAATCACACCTGCAACTTGGACGAGGGCCTCAGCATTCCGACCAGAGGCGCTCGGAGCATCCTCACGGGTTTGAAACTCGGCCCTCTCCCTTGGAAAAACTTGGGAATGGCCCGCTGTTGCCGCCCCGGTATAAGGGTCTTGTTCCCTGGACGGCCTGATAAGCTTGCGCCCGCCCAGCAAATTCAAAAATTCTTGCTCGGGCACGGTCTGGGAATCCACCCTTAGGATCTGCTCCAGCCGCCTGGCCCCTTCCCGTCCTTGGGATGCCGCCTCAGCATCAGATTGAGTCGAAGAAGAGCTACTGCTCTCCCCGCTACTTCCCAACCATGAAACCTCCATGTTTTGTGAGTCGAACAAATCACTCATTTTCACTCAGAAAGTTACCTGCTCGGGTTCTTTGTAGCTCGGTTGATATAATCCTCGGCTATTACTTGAGCTCGGCAGCTAAAACTTCTCGTTCGTGAAATTTTTGAAAATGAAATGCAAATTACAGAGGGGAAGGACCCTATTTATAGCCATTTTAAGAGGAAAATTCGAGCGCAAAAACCCAAAAGGCGCAATTAATACGCTTGACAGCCGCACAGACGGCTGCGACGCAACACGCGTCCCCCGTCTGATCCGCGCATCTTTTCGCCGCACCCCGCTCCTAAGTGTCGCTTGGCCTTCTCCCTTTGAGCTGACCTCACCCACTCGGCATAGTCCACCCGGCCGAACACCGACCAGGTGAACTGGGGGGCTAATGTTGAGGGTAAGCTCGACGCCTCCATTGAGGACCCTAACTTGGAGGTCGGCAACTCAGTTCGGCAAACATAGGCTACCGCCCGACCCGATGACTTATGCTTCTTCCCGAGGTGCCTTCCATTTATCTGAGGGCACACCCCAGGACGGCTGCCACCTCGGGGATGTACAGTAGCTCAGGCCGGGCCATGCTGTCCATCATAATACGTCACTACTCATCCTTGTAGGCCAACACTAGGCAGACGTGCTGCCGTCCAATAGAGTCCAATCCATTGGACAATGGACGCGACACTTGTCACTTATTGCTTGATACACTTCGATGTGACACCTGGGTAATGGGTAAAACCCATCTTACACCTGATCCAGCTGGTGGCCTATAAATAGGATGCATTTATGACGTTTGAGGGAGAGAGACTTCCTCATACCTAATTAGTTGTCGACCTCTGTCGAGCAATACTTGCCTTGAGCATCGGAGAGCCCTTGTCTATTGACTAACCCCCCTTCTCCGAATCATCCCTCTTGCAGGTACACACTCCCGACCAGGGGCAAGCTCAGGAGGAGGTTATAAGGTATTTCAGTCTCACGTGGGTGTTGATCCGACGCCGGACTGCGGTAAGCATCAACACATACATTTCTTTCTAAACCTACATTTCATACTGTAGGTGGGAAGGGTACTTACTTGATGCGAATGTCGGGCAACTTAACATCGATTTTCCTTCTCCTAGACTCCTAGGATCCTGTTGGCCAATTACAAAGCCTTTAGCCAAATCCCACTATGTTTCGATACGAAACATCCGTTAGTTAATAAATTGAGTTGCATTACTATGTACAACTCTAAAAATCACTGTTTTTTTCTTATTTCTATCTAACTTTACCCTATCGTTTCTAACGAAGGGTGGGAACTTTTCTAGTCATTTTCTTATCCCATTGGAAACATTTCAAAGCGGTTCGGGTTATTTGGACAAAAATGATGATTTTGCCCTCTATGGGTCCACCAACCTATCCGAGCTCGATTTCGTTATTCTTATGAAAATAACCACATACCAAGTTCAAAATAACACCCTAGTGGGTCAAATCCCTTTATTTCTCAATTATGTCCCATTTTCATAAAACTTTACAGTTTAGTCCCTGAACTGAAAATTTTGACGATTTTACCCCTGGGACTAAAATTTACTTCTTTGCATTAGAATTTCCTATTTTTCTCAAGGATCATTTTTACTTAAGGTACCATACCTTAAATCATTTTGAAAAATGCCATTTTTTCCATTTAACACTTTTTTCACTTTTAACATATTCTTGAAAAATCAAAAACTCGCAAACGATTGAGTTTTTAGACAACCCGTCTGCGTGGCCTAACAGTTTTGTCGAGATCTACAACTTTTGTGTTTTAACTTTTCCCAAAACCTCACTGTACAAGGGTGGTTTTGGCCACTTTTCAATTCTGGTGAGAGAAATCTTTTTCTTTCAATTTAGTCCTCATGGCATTTTTACAAAAATCCATTTCAAACTTGCAATTCTACCCCTGCAGAAACCACTCCATGCCTTAATCAAAAGAATCTCATGCTCAAACATCACTTTTACAAAGTCTAACATCAAAATTGCAAAAATAATGCTTTTGGCAAAAATTACCATTTTGCACTATAAACCAAAGTTTCACAACTTAAACTTGTCATTCATCACATATACATGAAATTCCATCGAATATGTGCTCAAGAACTCACATGGGTTTTAAGAAATAAAAATCAAAACAAAATTCAAAACTTTGAACTTTAAAACTTACTCAAATAGCACTTTTTGGATTTTTAGCCTTCAAAGCTCCTTTGAACTCCCTCCTAGGCTTCCTTTCTATGCAAAAATACCATGGATTAATTTTTTTCCCTTTACCCATGAAAAATCCCTTGAAAACTTATTAAAAAGTTTAGGATTTTACCTTAAAACTTGTGGGAAATCCTTGTACTTGCTTGTAAAACTTGTTTGGGGCCATTTTTGCAAAGTTTGGGGGCTGAGAAATTTTTTTTGGAAGCTTGGTTATGGCTGCCGGATCTTGGAGCAAAAGAAAGGAAAAGAAAAGTTGTGATAACTATGCCTTAAATGCTTCCTTATCACATTTGATGACTCATGGTCATCCATTAGACTACCCTAGGTGTCCTCATCTTATTGGGCCACATTGCATGGCTTGTTGGCCTAATAGGATTCAAGCAAATGTCCACTTTATGGAATTAAAAATTTATACTGTGTAATTTTTTACCACACAGTATTTTTCCTATACTGCCATAGTCAATTCAGTGTACTTTCTATCCTTAGACTGTATAAAAATATTTAACTTACTTGTCGTTCACTTTTAGAGGTTAATCGTGACATTTTTTGTATCTTCATTTTCATTTAGCAGTATTCTTATACTGCTCTGGCCTCCTTTCTACCCTCGGTTAGGGTTAGGACAATCTCTATGTCCTATTTACATTCTAATCATCCATTTGTTTATATCACAATTTCACAATTAATTGTGACATAAAATTCATTTTATGGATATTATGCACAAATCTCTGAGTCATCAAACTCATAAAATTTGTATTTTACAATATCAACCATTGCATTACATATGCCATAAAATTTGCAATCAATGCCGCTCATTCATATTTTATTGTAATTTTCACAAAAATTATAATTTTTACAAAATTTCACATTTTTTAAGAATAAATTCATTAATTAAACCTAATTAAATATTAGGTTTTATTGATGACGTTTCCTCGGTCATTACAAGATACCCATAAAGCATATGATATTTTGTAATGGACATATATATAAACAAATAAAGTGAATTTATTCGTTACATTTGCATGTATGTATTTTAAAAACTTTAAGAATATCATGAAAATTTCATAATTATCTATTTGAATTTAAATATTGTATATAAGTGTTATATAAAAGAGGAAATATTTAAAGATAATAATTAAAATGGTTAGTAACATATAATTAATTACTATAATTAATTATTCAATTAAAGTATGGAATCTTTAATTGAGCGTTACCAATGCAAATCATTTCCATTAAGAGTAGAACGGTTATTCGAACCGTTAATGTAGTTAGTTATTAAATAAGTACACTGTACATAACGATATTATATAAGACCAAAACATTATGAGATATGAACAACTAATAATTTTTGTTAAATATAACAAGTTTTAATCATATTAACAGATGATCATATATAAGATGATCTTAATCATGAGTTATTAGCTGACTCCTATTTATAAAATTATGTCTTTTGACTTACTTGGTGCAAATTTAAAAATCAAATCGTGTTCCTTGTATCTCGGAGGCATGATGAAGGAAGCAGCTGGGAATGTAAATATTATAAGATGGAATCTATTCCTTTCTCTAGTGAGAAGCAAATAACTAATTCTCTTGAATATTGATTTGGGGCTTGAATAATGAGACGGCTCAATTTATGATTAAGTTTATGAATTTATTATTTATTAGAAAATCAATGGCACTCAAGGATAAAGAAGTAATTAGAAAGGTTAATAGATTTTAGCTATCTCTAATTATAAATTATTTATAGAGGATCGATTTCTATGTAATGACTATATCAAATAAACGACTCTAAAAAATGAGTAATTAAATAATTGTAATTCAAGAGTGCAATTCCAAGTATTTGGTGCAGTTACATTGGAATTAATAAAAAGTAATATATTGATTAAAGAGTTTAATTAATATAGTGGTTTTATTGAAGCTTGAAATTATGGGTTCATTAATCTCTCACCATCCTTGTAAACACTATTTGGATAAGTGGAATTATTGGTTTAAATAATAATTTAGATTTATGAAATTCTAAATTAAATATCACTTAAAATAAATTAATTATGAATTAATTTATAATTTATTAAATAATTAGCTTGTTTAATAAAAAAATAAAATAATTAATTTTAGAAACCACACAGTAGGTGGGTCCCACTATGTGTGGTGCACACAGTGGGAGGGTCCCACTTTGTGTGGCACCCAAGCACAAAGAGGAAAGTCCTCTTGTGCACATTAAGGCTTATTTACAAAGTTTTCATATTTAATATTACTAATTTTGAATAAATGTGATCTAATTGAAATATGAAAAGTTTAATATGGAGACAAATAAGATTAAGTAGCAAGCAGTTTTTCTCTTCCTTCTCCTCTAAATTGACACTACACACATATATGGTATCTTTGTGTGTGGTGCCTATGGCAATACAGAAATGAGAAACTTGTGTCTTTTATTTTAATTAAATATTTGATATTAACATTAAAATAGAGAGATTTTTCAAAATTGATTAGCTTTATTATTCTCTATAAATAGAGGCCTCCTCTATTCATTTAGAGAACACTCTACAGAGAAACACTCATAAGCGTGTAAAGAGAGAAAGAAAAAGAAGGAAAGCTCTTCTATTTCTTGAGTGATCATTATAACCATATTTCTTCTACGCCTACACGTGCATCTATTTAAGTGCCGAGGACTTGGCGAGCAAGACGTTGGTTTCAAAGATAGAAATGTCCTCTGCATTTACTATTCTGCTTCAACTTCATCTCTCTACCGGTAAGCAAAGTATTTATATATTTGTTTATATGCGAAACTAATATAATCTATAGCATTTTATAAAAGTTTTAAGAAAAATTTTGTTATATACGATCCATACTTTTTACATCTCCGCCATATTTCGTAAAAAACTTTCTCTAAAACCAACAATAGCATAAACTTTTTGTTTTTTTTTTTGTTTGTTTACTACAAAGATAACAAAAATTAATCAAATATATACCTGAAAATGATCACCTTAATTCACAACAAACGCATTTGGGAGTGGATCGACAGCAACCCATTTTCCATACTTGGTCACTTGTAGACCGCACACTTGTTCTGATTGCATCAGCACCGTGAGTGCACTGAAATCAGAATGAACATTCATTCCAAGGGTGAGCTCAGGATCCGGACATGGTGGATAGAAATTGGCTTGTGCTCTGAGTCTTGGATTCTCAACCAACCTTTTTTTGTAAGAAATCCTTTTCTATGTCAAGTCCTTGAGATATCAACTCAAAAAGCCTGTTCATCTGCTTACCTATCTCGTTTGCGTATTCAACAAACACCTCTCTAACAAAAATTCCTTTTCTGTGTCAAGTCCTTGAGATATCAACTCAAAAAGCCTGTTCATCAACTTACCTATCTCGTTTGCATATTCAACAAAAACCTCTCTAACAAAAATTCCCACCAAAACAATAAAGGGAAAACCAAATCAGTACCAAACAATAACAAAGAAAGAAAGAAAGAAAGAAAGAAAGAAAGGTTAGTGCTAGTTGAGTAGCTAGAAGGACAAAATTAGCTGATACAATGGAATTATAAAATGAAGAATTTTACCGGTCTAACATGAAGGAAAGATTTCAAATTTACCTAAGGAAACATCACAAGGGATTTCAAATATTTTTAATATAATATTTAATGTGGCTATTTATGGCCTTTTAACAAAATAATAACAAATACTCACTAAAATAAGCAACATATTAGATAAATAGCGATAAGCTAATTATAAAGCAAAGCTAAATTATACAAACAACTATTAGAGCTAAATTCTTCAAATATCATTACCATACCAATACTGCAGAGGATTTTCCGGCAAGAAACTGGCAAAATCTCCAAAAGGGTCCCAAGGATGGTTGAAGTCTTCACCCCATATTGTGATCTTGTCTGGTTCACCTTGAGCCTTAATGAAGTAATTTACGAGCTTGACTTGCTTTTTGTGATCAATAGTGTAACTTGTGATATTAACTACGACCATAGTTCTCTTGCATAACTCTTTAGAGACACCATGGTTTATTATATAAAAGATTCCGTACTCCTTACAAGTTTGTGATATCTTTTGAACTAAAAGGCACTTTGGAATACTCAAATCAATCGACTGGAATTGGGGCCAAACTTGACACTTGTGAGAGGTTTGGCCTCTTCTCCTCAGGAAGAATGAAATTTGGTGAAAGGGAAAATGGGATTGCTGTCTCTAGCCATGTGAGAGGATTCCATGATGTGTGGAAAAGAAAGGTGACGGTAAGGAATTTGATAAAGATTTCAAAGATTCTGCTTTTCAAGGAAGCTTGAATATATCATTTTAAGGACAGTTTTGAGGAAAGATTGGAAGCCATAAATAAGGGTTCATCTTATACCCGTTATTTATTTATTTATTTATTTTTTAACTCGGAGATGTGTGACATGCAACCTTTTTTTTATGACCTTTTTTAGCAATACAATAAAAGCTTTATACATAGGATCTTTATATTAATAGTGCGTATTAAATGACCGTTAAATGTGATAAAAATTATATTAGAAATTTAAAATATACAAAATAGATAAACTTCAATACAAATGAGACGGTCCATAAACAAAACTCTACTAATATTGTATTTGTCTAGGTCATAGTCATACGGTAGAAACTGTCAATAATTAAACTAGTTCAACTGTCCCACATTTCTTAAAAACCGAATACAACCAAAAAAAAAATTAAAATTTAGATGTAGACCGGGCTTGCAAGTGTTTCTACTAACTATGCAACAGAGTAACTGTAATCAATAATATAACTATTTTTTTTTTTTGTTGCAGTAGATCTCATAGACATAGGTACTTGTCAAAAATCCAAGTAGATTTCTAATTTTATTACATAACGAGAAGAAACGTATAAACAACAAAGATTAAGTGACAAAAAGGAAAGGGACAGACGACAAGCACAAAGGAAAAAAGATAATATGGAGTAATTAAAAAAAATATAACAGAAGAGAAATAACTAAACGACAAAAAAAAATTAAGAACGGTAATTAACTGATGGAAAAGCATTAGCAAAAATGAGGAAGAGGAAAAACGACAGACAAAACCAAACGAACACAAAAAAGGGAAATACCGACAGGAACATAAGAAGAAGAACAAAAACGACAACGAAATGACGAAAGACAAAAACAAAAGCAAAGTTGAAAACGACAAGAAAGTTGAGAGGACAGCAAAGTAAGAACAACAAAACTTGTATAAACGACAAGACAAAAAAACCAAACAGGGAATTGAAAGAAACAGAAACAAGGGAACACTTATGAAGGGAAGAAAAGACGAACAAAAATATAGGCAAGAACCTGTTGCAACCCGATAAAAACGTAAAAGACAAATTTCAAACAACAAGAAAAATTAAAACGACGCAAATGCAAAATGGAGAAGAAAAGGAAAACGTTAGGAAAGGGAATTATCGCACGCCTTTATTTTTCATTTTACTTACAAAATTCAATTTAATTTAGAGAAAAATTAAATAACGTTGGTAAATGAAGTGAACGTATTGGAAATTTCAGCTGAGATGCTTGTCAATATAGCCACCACCAACTTATAAAAGTTCTCATATCAAAGAAAACATAAATAAAAAAAAAAAGCTTAAATTACATTGTTGCATCTTAAACTATTTGTTTTTTGCATTATATACTCCGAACTTGCAATCTTAATAAAATGTAACTAAATTTTAAAATCATTAAGAATTAAGGTCTAATAACTAACAAGCGTTAAAATACATGGACACTTTTGGTCATAAAATTTGCACACTAGTTTTCTTAAGGGTAGATCTCGTCATTTTAAGAAAGAAATTGAAGCTTAACATGTGGAAAAAAAAATTACTTAACAAAAATTAAAAGTAGCAATTAGTTCAAGGTGCACTTTGCCATGATTGAAAGTTCGGAGTGCATTGTGCAAAAAAAATGAATAGTTTTGGATGCAACAATATAATTTACTTTAAAAAAAAAAAAAGAAGAGGAAAGGTTGTTATTCTAGGAGGAAACCAAGACACAGAAACAAACAATAAAATATGACGAAAATGTCAACTAGCTTGGTATATTAAAGATGCTTCAAGCACAAAAAAAATAAACAAGAAATACAAGCATCCAGTCACCGGGGATTGAAAACCTTACGACTTTAATTTTGCCAAACTCAGTGGTTAGTAATGAAATCCAATCTGTTATACCAAAGGTAAATAAATGATAGTTGAAGCAAACAGACTAAAAAATGTAACCCATTTGTGGAAGATTGGCCTGTGGCTAAAGCCAAAATATTGGAAATTACAGATTAAAAAAATGGTTCAGACTTCAGAGCATAAAACTCAAGGCTTTATGCAAACAAAGACCAACAGTCAAATGGAAACTCATCTAGTGGTTGAGCCATTTATTGTTGAGTGGGCATGTACCTCTATTCAACTTTTTAAGTTTTGGCTCTATTTGGCAGTGGTTCTAACCACGTGGTTCTCACCATAAACTCAGTTATAAATAGTATAAAGCTCTCACATGCTACAGTAACAATAAAAAAATTGTTACCTCTTACATGTTACAGTAAAAGTGGTTTTAACCACTGGCTCTCACCACCTTTCCAAACACCTTATTTATTTGTGTTTCTTTAATTTTCCAATCCACACGTCATGGACTATCTTCAATCATGCCGCAACGCGAAGATTTCCTTGACCATTCGCCTCGTTCCTCCTTGCCTTAAGAATTCTTCAATAAACTCTGAATATCGATAGCTCCGAAAGAGTGGAGGGTGTTTCTCGTCGATCAAGTCCTCAATTGGACCAAGCAAAGTGTCGTTGTTGGGTCCATGAAACATTGCTAGTGATATGGGTGGCAGAGTTTTATTTGTTACGACCCTATGCTGCACACTTTTGCATCTTCTATTGCTTAGCACCTACATGAAAGAGTTTATAATAGCCCACAGCCCATAAGTATACGGAGATTATGAGTCCCCGTTCAAAAAGCGTCTCCAATGCAATACTGAACTGATGTGTTAATGGTAAATTTTGGTATGTGAGTGTACAAAACACTCTAATGCAGTGCTATTTTTTATGGTATACTTTCTATATACTAAACTTGGTGGTAAATTTATGTAAAATTTGGACCCAAACTTGTCAAAGAGGTAGTATCCTAAAGAGGTTAATGGTAATTTCCACCTCTGACTTTTGAGGTTTTGGTAAATATCTAATTAGTTTGTTTGAAAACTAAAAGAGGGTTGACTAATGAGCCATATTTTAAGCGTAAGGCCAGCCTATTTTATTATCATGAATGTGCTCTCTTGGCGACAGAGACAACCTATTTTAATGTTATGATATGCAAGGTGAGAGAGAACGTATTTTGGCATTGCTTGTATTGTTTCTTCAAACATTTCCAGACTTTGACACTAAAATTGGATATAGAATCACTTTTTTTTTTTTGCTACAAAGTTAGAAAAGATTAATCAAAGTTAGTACCTGAAGTTGATCGCCCACATTGACCACAAACGAATTTGGGACTGGATTAACAGCAACCCATTTCCCATCCTTGATCACTTGTAGAGCACACACTTCTTCTGATTGCATCAGCGCCGTGAGTGCATTGAAAACAGTGTGGACATGCAGCCCAAGTGTGAGCTCAGGGTCCGGACATGGTGGATAGAAATTGGCTTGTGCTTTAAGTCATGGATTCTCACCCAACTCTTTTTTTTTTTTTTTTTTTTTTTCAGGAAATCCTTTTCTAGGCCAAGTCCTTGAGATATCAACTCATAAAGCCTCTTCATCGACTTGCCCGTCTCCTTTACATATGCAACAAAAACCTCTCTAACAAAATCCACCAAAAAAAAGGGAAACAAATCACTACCAATCAATAACAGAGGGTAAACACATTTTGAGCAGCTAGAAAGGCAAAATTAGCATACCGATACCGAGGAGGATTTCCCGGCAAGAAACTGGCAAAATCTCCAATAGGGTCCCAGGGATGATTGAAGTTTTCACTCCACATTGGGATCTTGCCATGATCAGCTTGAATCTTAATGAAGTAATTAACGAGCCTGACTTGCTTGCTGTGATCCGTGGTGTAAAGTTGAGCTCTCTATTGAGGAGACAATTTGAAGAAATCATTAATCACAGACACAGTTCTCTTGCACAACTCTTGAGGGACACCGTGGTTTATTATATGGAAGAATAGCTTGGGATATATTTTGAACTAAGAGGGAATCTGGAATACTCAAATCAATGACTGGAATTGAGGCCAAACTTGATACTTGTGAGAGGTTTGGCCTCTTCTCCTCGGGAAGAATGAAATTTGGCGAAAGGGAAATGGGATTGCCGTCTCGAGCCATGTGAAAGGATTCCATTTTTACAGAAAAAGAGAGTAGATGGTGAGCAATTCGGTAAAGATTTCAAAGATTGTTATTTTTCAAGGAAGGTTAGATGGATTAATCTAAGACAGTTGGTGGACTGGGACCCATAAATAATGGTTCATCTTGTACATCTTACCGTTTTCTTTCAACTCTATGATGTGTGACATACAAGTTCTTTTCTTACGTTTTTTACAATTCTATAAAAGAGATTTTTCTGGCAAAACCTTAACCGGTGATACTGGTTTTCAAACCGTTAGATTTGGTCTAAATCATTTTTTTTTTTTTTTTGCAGATCTAACAGTTGAAATATTTCTTAATGAGTATCTTTTTCGGGTTACTATAAGAGAAATCTCCGTCTATAAAAGTTTAAAATAAAATAAATTCTTATGATGGAGAAGACAATTTTACATCACCGGTAGAAAAGGCTGTTTTAATGTTGAATTAATATTTTAATGGTCTGATTTATGATTGTTCATGTTAAAAAGTTACAAACATGATATAGAGTTGCTTTTAGTTATAGATCAAACTATTAAAAGTTAATTTTAATGTTAAAGTACCCATACTTTACCAATAGTACAAATTAGCCATTTCTACCGTAAAAATTCCCTAAAATAAATACACAAACTTGTTCAATTATCTTGCATTTCGTAAAAACCGAAGATAAGGTCTAAAAAAATTAAAACATATATGTAGACAAACTCTCAAGTGTCTCTACTTTGTCATAATCGGTGGTGGTGGCATAATAGCAAGGAGGCCTTATCTAGAGACTTTGTTAGAAAAGGTCAAAGGTTCGAATATTGCCGTCTACCTTAAATAGCATGGACTATGTGTTGGATAGACTCTATGAACTTTGATTTGTTACCTACTAAAGTCCTAAAACCAAGATCCTTGTCATCTCGCCTATGATACTAATAGATTCTTAAAGTAGCGCTGGTCCAGAAGTGTGAAGATACCATTGATCCTTTCTTTTGAGCCAAAAAAAAAAAAAGTGTCTCTATTCACTATGAAACAGAGTAATTAAATCTAAAAGTACAACTATTGTTTTGGTTGATGTAGCCCTCGAAGACATACGTATTGGTCAAAAATTAAAGTAGATGTCTAATTTTATTCAAATAAAGACGAACAAATTCTTTCACTAGAACCATTTTGCATCCATTTCACATTCACGACATCCTGCAATAAATTCACCCTCACTTGTAGTCAACACTATTAAGGATTCCTCATCAATAAAATCACTTCTATGGACATGCTATCACTAAGTGAAATGGTTTTAGTCGATTTAGTCAGTTCACTCTCCTTCATGAATTTGAAACTCGAACTAGTTAGGGCTTTTAACAATTCGATGGAGAAAAAGCATTTACTAGTGAAAACGTAAAAAGTACATATGTTACTGCAACTTGTTGAATTTCTCTTTGCATCTACTAGCCGAAACTGTTTGTCCAAACGTTTCACCAGAGGGTAACAACATTCTTCAGTAAAATTAGTATTGACCACAATGGAGAGGTGCTGTGTGCTCCTTGATCTTGCAAGTTTGGGGAAATATTTAGCCAGAAACGTCATGCAATATAACATAATACCGCTTTCAAAATGTTGAAAGCTATTAAAGATCAAGTACATAATAAAACTCTATACAGAATTGCATCACTTTTTTTTTTTGGTTGTTGGCTAAGAGTAATATCCAAGTAATTTGATTATTACACCTTTACTTTATAAAACCATTCATTAGCATAAGAATAACGCCAGGGATAGCGGTGATGTTAAACACCACATATTAATAGAATGCATATCTTATATCAATCTGCTCACAGATAGGAGATGGGCCCAACTGTTATTAGTTACGGTGGCATCAAGCATTTTTCTCAGTAAAATGGTCTCCTCCTACCTGCACAAAGCTTGTTCCTTTGGGCTAAGGAGCGCTACCGGTGCTGCAAATCTTCCATATCTTGTTAAACAGAGCCAATGGAGCCTTCACGGTTCCATATGCGGCGGCGACTTCTTCCAGAACGCAGTTGTGGAACTCCAACGAAAATGATTTCGAGCCTTGTTCACCAGCAGAAGATAAACTAGAATGCTGAAAGCAATACAATTTAGAATAAGAAACGAAATCAGTCAATGAATAGTCATAGCAAAATTTATGCATAGTAATTTACGTACAGAGTCATTAATGGTCTTCGTTGGAGGGTGGTCATTAAGTCTAGTACTATATACATCTTTTATCTTCCTCTCTCAGATGATAAAACTACATCAAAATTATCAAATAACGAAAGGTGTTATCATTGATTAAAAAAAATTTAGCAAGTTATGAATTGGGCAGTTAACTATACGTTTCCTTTACAATATAATCTGCCAAATGCGTTGATTGGAGATGCATTATTAATTGAAGCTTGTTCTTGACTAACATTGTGATCAAGATGATGTGTAATCTCCACACGTTTATTTATAAATATAATTGCAAGATAAAGAAATTGGAGAAAGGCAAATTCAGATCAATGTCTCTCGTTTGCAAACTGCAATTTTCGTGATGGACATTGAGACATTAGAAAAGTGGATGACCAATGATATAATTAAGATCCTTTTGACATTTTTTTCTCCTCGACTGTGGCCGTATATCTCATAAATGTTTTCACACTAGTTCATTAACAGTTATGAATAGTATAAAGCTTTCACATGTTACAATAAAAATTAAAAAAAAAAATTGCTACAGTGTAAAGCTCTCATATGTTACAGCAAAAGTGGTTCTAACCAACGGTTCCCACCACCCTTCCAAAGTGGTTCTAACCAACGGTTCCCACCACCCTTCCAAACACCCAAGATCTAAAACTCCTGACAAGAAGAGTGCATCAGAAAAACGTTTGGCAAACGACAACACTTGTGTAAAACTAGACATATATTAAAAAAGACACATTTCCCAAATAAGCTAATGTCACTTGAAAACTACAGTGGCTTCACAAAACGGCGTTTACTTGGAAATGCGACAGTGCAAAGCCACACCATATTTTGTAAACAACATCATGCCTAAAATATGAGTAAAAAGTAAATAAAAAGAATAACGAAAATTTTAATTACTAATGGCAAAATAATATGAATATATTTTTATGTTCTCTTTCTCACATAAAACTCTATTCCACCGTATGAGTTGCATATTTGCATTGCTTTACTGCAAGTTTGCAACACCTCTCATCCCCCACCCCCCTTCCCCCCCTTATTTATTTTTGTTGCGCGCACGCCTGTATCTTGTTTTGTTTGAGAGAGTGGTTTTAACTATATAGTTTAAATCATAATAGTATAAAACTTTTATATACTATAATGTAAAATTATACAATGTATAATTTTAACCATTCTTCTAAACACTATAATAACTAAAATGCTTCAGCACCAGTACCATGAATTATGCCCACTTAAAGGATTTTACGTATATATTCTCTTAATTTTTATTTTCAAGTCCCATGGCCATAAATTAGGGTCCACAGGCATGGCCCATTTCCTTTTCCTTTTTTTTTTTTTTAATTTCTCTTTTCCAGTTTCCTTTATTTTTTGATCTAATAATTTTTAAATGAATAGCCTTTTTTTTTGTTGATCTAATAATTTCTTTTCCAGTTTCGCATAAAAAGTGTTTGACATTTTACTTTTCTCCTTTTTTTCTTTTTTGAAAATTCTGTCGAGAGTCTACTAGTTTAGCCTCCCCTTTTTTTGACAGAATAAAGACTATTGCTTTGAACATACATTAAAAAACAAAATAATACTCTCTTTTGCAACCAAAAGAGAAAAAAACAAAAGTGAACTACTGACAAAACCTTATAAAAATATACCAATTAATTGCTTTTTCCCAACTCTTTCGCTTTATTTCTTTCATATACACACCTCGGTCCAACCAATTTGCATTAAAAAAAATTAAAAAAAAATCGTCACATCCCATGAACAAACTAACAAAAACACCACATGTAACTTCTATAATCTATTGATCAAGCTCGAATGAAAGACCCAAGGGCAGCCACATTACGGGTAAAAATTCACTTAATTCCACTATGTTTATACTCATTATTTGGACTATATCCCATGCATATCCCACAGTAGTATTTGAGTATCTACATTCTAAACCAAGCATGTATCCCTCTCTGAGGGTCCCACTATCCAGTCATCATCACACTAATCAATCATCATCACTTTCACCACCAAGCACCATGTTATATCGCCACTGCTACTAATGTTAGCCGCTCGCCTAACAATGACCTTACATTACAGACCCAAAAACCGCGGATCCGACATGCGGGCTGTTGCTCTCTGTTGGATCCATGAAACTAACCTCTTCCTCTTCCCCCATGCAGACACTATTCATCTCTTTGTCAAAAAGAGCGACACCCAAGGAAAAGCCACAGTGGGATTTAGTGGGCTTTATAATTAAGAAAGGATAAAGAAGGGAATAAGGAAAAGATCATAGGCGATGGGTTGGGGGTAACCTTAAAGCACTTTTCTTTTTTCTTTTTTCTTTTTTTTTTTTTTTTTTGAATATTTGTAGAACAAAACAGGTATAAACTCTCCTTCAATTTATTGTGGCTTCTTTTGATTAATTAATAGAGAATAAAAAATGGGTATGATCTCAAATCTCTCCAAATTTGATGACGCCACAAGGAATCTCACTCCCCCTCTGAATGCTACTTGAGTGGAGGAGGCCCATAATTCCCACCAAAAATCATCACACTTCTCACCATATCTCTCCCATATTTTGAGTTTTTTTTTTTAAGGGGGTAAGAATCATTTAATTTTTATCATAATTTTTAATTATAAATAATATAAAACTCTCACATGTTACAGTAACAATAAAAAAATATACTACAATATAAAACTCTCATATGCTACAATAAAAATGGTTCCTATTATTAGTTTTCATCATATTTTCAAACACCCTATTATTCTTTTTTTTTTTTTGTTCTAAAGTTCGTTTATCACTTATTTTTGTTTTTTTTTTTAATTTATTTCTCTCAATTAAATTTAATTTTAGTGACCGTTCATGAACCAGGCAACCAGCTGTCCCAGGACACATTTTATCATCTATGGGTTCTTTCCCATGTTGTCAGTAAGTTCCAGCACAGAGACTTTGAGGGAGGCTTGTTGATTCCCAAAGCCGAAAAGGGCCCCCACAATCTCCCCCACCCAAAGTTTATTGCAATTGGGTTTGGAATTTTACTTGTTTTGATATGAAACCATCAGATTCAAATTCAAACCACCATTTGCTCTCTCCTCCGCTTTCTCAGCGAGATCAAATATGATCAGAAGTTACAAAACCCCAAAAATGATATCGATCGCGGGTCAATCATGGCCCCATTAGCTATCAAAACCATAAAAATATCGTAGCATTAAATACCAAAAAAAAACCATAAAAATATCGTAGCATTAAATACAAAACAAAAATCAAATAAAACACCAAACCACATAAACCATTTTTATAATTAAATATCCCGTTTTCCAACTTTTAAGCCCTTTTATCATATTGAAATTAGTATTTATATAGCTGTCATGAATATAAAACTACATGTATTCGGTATTCCTTTCAAAACAAAGTGACATGAGTATAGTCGGAAACCAGATAATGGTTGAAACGAATCAAGTCTAACTTGCAAGTTGCAAAATAGATAAATTTTTATAATTTAATAAAGAAAAAATTTGAAGGCCAATGAATGAATCAGATCTGATGAACAAAAGAGAAGGTGAAAACAGATATGAATAAACTAGAAATCGTTCCTAGCCAAAAAAAAAAAAAAAACCTATAGAACTGTATCTCAAATTATAAAAGAAAAAGGAAATTTTTTTTAAAAAAAAAAAAGGCCAAGGATCAAGAAAACAAACTATGCTTGTTGCAAGTTGCACCTTTCGAGAATGCTTCCAGAATCATTTACAGAGTCTTCCTTAACCTGCAAAGCATTAAAGCATTCAAACAATTAGCAATAAAATAAACACCAAAAATTAAAAAGTAAAAAGTAAAAATAATGTCACAAATAAACAAAGAGGAAAAGAAGAAAAGAAGAGGAGAAAACAGAAAGGGCGGGAGCGACGAATGAGTAAAGGACGAAAATAGAACAGCTTACAAACGATGAGCCAAAAAAAAAAGAGAAAAAAAAAAGGGCGCTACGTGGCACGCAAACAAGGCAACATGACGGAAGAAAGGCAACAACCTGCTGTCACGCTAAAGAGAAAAGGTAAAACGGTACGGCGGTAATGCCGAGGAAGAAGCAGGCGGCTTAGTGGGAGAGGACGGGAAAGATAACTGTTACGCGACGGGGATAGGAAAAAAAAAAAGCCACTCACCAACACAAAACTAAAATGGACTGATATTCATTAATCGCCGCGGATCAAAAAGCAATCCTTCTCAACGATTTTACAGCCCCAAATTTACAATATCACTCATCATCATCCTCATATATTTATATGTGTATATATTCTTCTGCTTCTTCTTCTTATATAACTCCTGATTTTTCTTTTCTTTTTGGCCCCAATTGTTTTTGTATTTGTAGTTTTTTTTTGGTTTAATTTGTTGGGAAATGTTTTAAGTTCATCGTCGTCCATGTATTCTTGCTATCGCTATTGCCAGTGGTTGCCGTTGTGAATGAGGTAGGTATGGCGGGGAGTTCCATTAGCGTGATGCGCGCAGTAAGGGACCTTCCCGGCGGCGGCGGCGGATTTTTGATACGCCATCAGCGGCGCGATCTGGCGGAGGCAGAGGTGATGATCTCGAGCCGTCGTCGCCGGAGATCTCGGAGTCGAGATCCGAACGGTGCCGTTGGAGGAGCTGGAGGAGGCCGAGGAAAGAGGAGGGGAGATTTTTTTGACCGATGATTTCGGAGGAGAGAGAAAGGCTCTGATCTTCAAGGACGACGGAGGCGACGCCGTCCGATCGTACTCCTCGATGAGATTCACCAGATCCTCATCGCATGTGATCGAGACCAGGGCGTCTAGATCCTCCGTTGGGAGTTGACAACGGAGACTCACCGACGCCCCGCACAGCTCGGCGAGCTTCAACATCAGCTCTGTAATTCCGCACACACGCAAACACACCACCACACCACGTCCATAAACGACACAATAACAACAAAACGACAACAAAATACAAAAAACGAAAAAAAAAAAAGAGTAACGGAATACGTTAACTAACCGGGAAAGGAAATGGAGCGATCGACGGCGAGTACGCGGGTTTCGCCACCGAGATAACGGAGCTTGCCGTCGGGGTAACGGGGCAGGATTTTGCCGCCGTAGCTACAGAAGAACTTGATGATGGTTATGGGTTTGATTGTGTCTAGGGAATTGGGTCCGACCATGCTTGTGTTTTGTGTGATTTTTAAGATACGAGAAAAGAAAATTTTTGTGTTCGGTTTTTTCAGATATTGATGATGAGAGAAGAGAAAGAGTTTTGGACTAGGAAGAAGAAGAGGAAGAGGGAAAAGAATTAGCTAGAAGATGCTTTGTGAGTTGCCTCTTCAAGCCTATGTATGGTAGGCTTCTCCCCTTATTTATAGCAGCGGTTGCCACGGAAACATGGAGTTAAAAAGTGAAAACACAAAAATAAATAATAAATAAATTAGGAATTTTGTTTATGCTTACATCATTTTACTTAGATTCCCATACACTTGGTAAAGGAAAATTTTAAATTTTTTTCGTAAAAAAGGAAAAATTAAAATTAGTGCTCCATATGTTTGGGATGGGTAGTCAAATATTTGAGTTTGTGTGTATATTACATTATATAACAGGAGAGAAAAATGAAAAAAAAAAAAAAAACACTATCTGCCCTTGTGAATGTTGTTTTATATTCTAATGTTATTTTCTTTAACTTACATATTTACAATTAAAAAGAAAGTAGGCTGCGGCGGACATGTTGAGTGGGGTGTGTCGTTGCTCAACTTTTAAAGGTTTATTTTTTACTAAAAATTATAATTGTATTTTTATTTTATAAAAAAATTATAATTATGTTTTTATTAAAATTTAAAATATATATTATTGCGTCTCTATTTAATAATTAAAATATATAATTAAATTTATATACAGTAAAGTTTATTAATACTTTTTAACATAATGTTTAAAATCTAGCTCCGCCACAAACTTTTTGTTCTTTACGGGAAATATACCAGCTTGTTTATATGTTCTGACGACTTTATACGCTATTTGTTTTTTCCCTTTATCAGACCTGTTATCAACAGAAAGTAACATGCAACTTTTTTCTTTTTTGCTTTTGCCATATGTATCTGTATGTGTTTGAGTCTATGACAATGGTTTTTTCTTTTGTTTTTTTGTTTTATTTTTGTTCCTTTGGGTGTTTATGAATGTGAACTCCGCAAGTGGGCTGGTTATTTCCGGCCAGAAAAGGCAAAGCAAATCATAATTCCTAATTACACCATGCAAGGCGACTGACAAAAGATACTTTGCCTTGGGAAAATCCAGAAAAAGGGTGGAAAAATTTGTATTCCACACGTATAAACTCAAGAAATCTTCTCTTTTTTTTTTTTCCTGCATAGAAAACACTGTTCTGTACGCATATGAACTGATATTTTTCTCAACTCTTGCGGGTCAATAAGTGATGTTGAATTTTCTGCATCCAAAGAACCCAAAAAAAGAAAGGAAAAAATGATGCAAAAGAGTGGACAATTATTGCCTCTTGTTGTTTTACGTAACGCACCATAAATCGAACGGAAAAAAAAAATAAAAAACAAACATTAACGGCTGCTGCAAAAATTCAGTTATTTTTTTAATTTTAAATAGTGAATATGAAAAGCTTTTAGCACTCTTCTGGTCCACGGCGTGCCCCGAATGAATTTTGCAGCCACAAAAGAGTCCTAATCGGGAATAACAAATTAACAGTGACACTATAGGAATGGGATCCACAATTAGTTTTGTGTTGGGGGGCTGGGAAATTGGTTGCGGTTAAGGTTGGGAAAGGCTGCCTGCGAAAAACAGATGTCAGGATATGATTGGATAACTCCAATATTCCTGGATGGAAAACATAAATTTTTAAGGAACTATGAGTAGTGTAACGCTTTCAATCCGTGTATTTTTAAAATTTTTCCTTTCTAATGTATTCATCTGATAGAATTTGGACATATTTTGCAAGGACTCGTGCCTTTAGTTGCTAATGACATTGTCTATTTTGAGTCTAAATTTATACGGTTTTGTTTTTAGGTTTTACCTCTAAATGCGTGATATGACTGCATAATTTATCCTCTCTTGGCTGTTTGCCTCAAGGGATTAATAACTGTCACATATTTGTCACATATTTACCACTTCATATTGATTGGATTATTGGATTGGCATATATGTGGTCCTGTGATGTGCATATTCCACTTGACATGGAGAAATGCAAATTTTCAGGTTTCTTGTGACTAACAGAATCCTGGATAAAAAAAGTTGAAGTTAGCACCAAGTGCTGCTAAAAGCGTCTCTTACCGTTATAAACTTTTTTGTCTGTCAAAAAAATTGCTCTTTTATCAATGAAAAAAAGCACTACTCATTTTGTTTCTGGATAGTTTGAGACAAATATGGTGGTTAGCAGTATGTATTCAGAAAAAGAAAAGAAAAGACAAGAAAAGAAAAGAAAATAAAAGAAGATATTGATTTTACTCTGTGCACATGGACTAGTTGTAATTCCGATTAATTAATTAGATGGTTTGAGACGTTGAATCCTTGAATACCAACCCAGAAGAAATTAAGCCATGATTTAAGGAATGTTTTGAGGGAACAATCAAAAGATATGCGTTAATGTTACTGCTATAAGTACAAACATTCCAAGGTTAAAACCAATCTGTACTTCTTCTCTTTCTTTTTTTTTTTTAAATCATTTTCTGTCTCAGGTAAACTTTCATGAAATTGGTCAAAGTCTTCAGAAGAGTATCGAAAAAGTAATTCTACATGAAATTTTGTCCTTTAGAATATATGGTTTATTCTATGGGTTTTGGAGTTATATGCGGGAGTTGATGATGGTAACAATAACATGAAATGTGGATGAAGTTAAAAAATAAGACAAACAGATATAAATTAAGCTACATAAAATGCGAACAACTAATTTTCATAGAAAATTCCTCTAGAAATATGAAAAGGAAAAATGAATAGGTGACACAAATATCTCCAAGTACTCTCACCTTAAAAATAAATCTTGCAAAACCCATCCGTTTCAAATCAATAACAATAATAATAATAATATTATTATTATTACGAAAATAGTACGATAGAAACAAAAAAATAAAAACACACAGAGATTTACATGGAAACCCAAGACATGAAAAAGCCACAAACAAAGAAGAAGAAAATCACTAAACTCGAAAAAGATTACAAGATGAAGGTGACTAGAGAGGCTAAAAGTCGATAATAATGCCTAACCCTAATATAATACATGATATATATAGACATAAACAAAAATATATGGGCCCAAAACATAAACTAAAAGGCCCAAAACATAAAGGTCCATACCGTGGGGCTTTGCCCCCTCGTCCCGGGCGAGATAAGTGGTGGGCTACAAGATTGGGCCTATCGACCCGATCCCTCCGTTACCACCATAGATCTCATAAAAAATCACATATTTTTTTTTCACCACAATCATCGTACCATAAGTTTTTCGGGTCAGGCCAAACTGAATTCGGCTCACCTTACTCTAACATTACTCTAACAAATAATAATAATAATAATAATCAATGTTGACAACTCCAAAGACTTAAGAGCCTAAACATAAAAATCAAAATTCATCTATTGCTTTCTTGTGAAAATTGATGACAAGTCATGCGCGGAGAATAATTGTGGATTACAAGGCATAATGTAGCGTATAATGCTCATATCCATCATATTAATGTTGAATATCAGTCAAATTAAAAAAAAAAAAATCATATCTAAGATGGCATTTTGATGTGGAAAGATATGAAAGACATTAGTAATTATTATGACAATGTCACCAAAGGCCGCCAGTCCAGTTTCTTATGTAACACTATGTGGTCACTGTAGTTTCCAATTCTAGCACTACTTTAAGGTTGGTTAATTTTGACTCTCCTTATATTAAGGATAAGTGATAAGCTTCAGTAGCCAATTAATATAGACTAAAAATCTCCTAAATTGTTGTCGTTTTCATTGATTATGTCATGCAATCATCCATTCCTTTCCTTCCATGTCATGATGAGGTCCTATGTTTAATAGCCAAGAGCTGCATATGATCCTACCCCACCCTCAAACTCTTACAAAATGGTTTTGCCCAATTTTCAAAAGGGGCTGAGGCATATCAACCTTTATCCTCTTATCCTCTTAGGAGAGATAATTATGCACTTTGCTTGGTTTATTCAGATACATATGCCATTTTTGACACACTATACTCATGTAGGTCCCAATTGCCAATTTGCAAAAGCGCTCAAGACAAAATGCTATCTTATTTTACAGTGATTCTTGGTTGGAGGTTATTCATGATCATAGCATGTCTTCCTTAAAAAAGATTAGTGGTGCTATTCTGTCCTATTATTCTAGTCATTTTAAAAATTTAAGGGCTAATTAGTAAACAAAAAGAATCTAATCCGATTTTACTTATAAGATGGACTCAGTTTTTACTCATATAACCACATATTCAAAGCAACATAATATAATAATCAGACAAGTCTGTTAAAATAAAATGGTAGAGTATAAAACTTTAAAAGAAGTAGAAACAAAGACATCATTATCGCTACCCTAAATCTATTGATGGTTGATCATAGTATCATTTAAGATAAAATGCCTTTCTTTTTTTTTTTTCTATAGAATGAGAGAAAAAACGAATAAAGTAATTTGGAAGATGCATGCCTGTTTGCGCCTTCCTTTTTATAGGAATGCTTGCGGTGCTAATCTGTTATTAAATGCGGCATAGTTTTATCAAAAGAGAAACAGGCCAATGCTAATAATTTGAGAATTAATTTATCAATTTCTAACTTTAAAAAAATAAATATACACGACTAATTTAAAGTTTATTTAACAAATTATTGCTGAAGCAGTTGGATAACAATTGATTCTTCATAAAAATTGGATAACAATCAACAACCTTTTTTTTCCTCATAAGTACGTCTTACCTTCTATTCCGGTGGATGTGTAACTCAGAGCCAAGAAATAACAATGTATGTTCGCTTGCATTTTTTTTCATCCAAAATGAAATTAGAAATTAAATTTACTCTCTCTTTTTTTCCCGAGAAATTTATTAACTTTGTTCTATAGGAATTTATCCCCTAGTTTTTCAACGGCAATTTATCCACTAAACTTTGTAAACTAAAAAGATGCTTCATCAATTTTAACAAACATTTTTAGTTGCTATATCGTAAGGCTCTTATAAGCTACAGTGGTAAAAAAAAGTGAGTTATAGTGTTAAAAGTCTCACATGTTACAGTTTTTAATTTAAAAATTTTAGTTCTATCCACATTTTTCAAACACCCTATAGTTAAGTATCCGTTTGACATTTCAGTTTTAACTCATCAGTTTTAATTGTGAACATTATAAAGCTCTCGACAGCAAAAAAATTCAAAAAGTTGATACAGTTTAAAGTTTTCACATAGTATAGCTTTTAAATTTAAAACTTCAATTACAATTGAATCGTTAAACAGCCTACAGTCATGTAGACACTAGCCACATTGCTCTCAATATCTTTAATAATAATAATAATAATAATAAGGAAATCAAAGAATAATAAAAAAAAGAGAAAATTAGACAAATGATCTTTTTTAACTACCTTTTTAAATAAATGATTGAACTGTTCAAAAATTAAGGACACGACCTTACTTTTTAAAAATTAGATAAATGGTATTTTTGTTTACAATAGTACATAATTAATAAACACTAGTATATTATTGATATACATCACATTAACATTAGTAAATCACTTAATAAATGTAATTTATCACTAATAAATTGATTTATCATTGAGAAAAAGATAAATTATCAAGTGAATAAACTGTCAAGTTAATCAATGATAAACTATAAATCAATATATGATTGATATAATACAATTTATCAATGATATACTGGTTAGCATTAATACATCATTGACCATTTTCTCAATTTTCAAAAACTTAAATTATTTACTTAAAAAGAGCTTTAAAAAGGTCATTTACTCATCCCTAAAATATTAGGATTAAATATTAATAACAGAATTATATCAGTGTTATTGTTAACACTATCGTTATTATTGTTCGACTTTGCTTGTAAAAAAGAAATTGGTCTTTTTTTTTCTTTATGTTTAAGCTCTGAAACTTATAAAAATAAATTTTTAATATTTAAAATAATTTGAAAAAAAAAACATATTGTGGTGATTAAAAAAAATCAAAATATTGCATTCACATAAAAAAGTCAAAATATCAAGCAATATAATAACATTACATCATACAGCGGTTTTCTTACTCAGGTATCACAAATTGGCATTGCATTTAACATGTTCTTGAAGTAAAACGTCGAAATCACAATCTAAAACCACATAAAATTGCAAAGACACATTCTGAAAAAAAAAATAAAAATCGAAGTTTCTAGTTTTGCATGAGTTAGATTGGACAGTTGATTTTGAGAAAATCTTTAGCCGATATTTATAATTTGATTTTACAATATGTCCTAAACATGTCATAAATTAACATGTTTGATATAATGATAAAAACCGTTAGTTAAAACTGTAAATACTATAATATATAAAAATTTTATATTATTATAATTTTTTTATTTTTATTATAATATATATAAAAATTTTACATCATTTTTAACAATAAACATTAGTTAAAATTAATTAATATCTAACATGCTAGAAAGCATTCATTTTTTAAGGGACGGAATTTGTAAATCTCACACCTGTTGAATGGGATTTCTGACGCATAACCGTCAAAGACGTAACCATACAAGTTGGACTAGTGAAGAGACTGGGGGGAGGGTGGGGGGGCCTCGGTTGTCGTTTTGCTCAATATTAAGAGCGGGAGGAAAAAAAAGAATTGCGTACGAGTCACACGTGTAAGCAGCAAGGCCAAGCCATTTTCTAGAATTTGACTGTACCTTGGGAGAATCTGAGACCCCAATTCTTGATGAAAGCGGGGAAATGTCAGTGATCTTGATCCATGGTGATGATTATGGGATTGGAATTAATTGGACATCTATGTTTGGTGGAGATATTATGATGTGTAAAATCTAGAGGTGTTTAACAATGATAAAAATCACTTAATTTTTATTATAATTTTAGTTATAAATAATATAAAAATTTTATATACTACAGTAATAATAAAAAAATTTACTATAGTATAAAATTCTCACATGTTATAATAAAAATAATTTTTATCATTAATTTTTACCACCCTTTCAAACATTTCACTAGTAGACGAACATTCAATGTATAATCACTAATTAGTAACTTGGTGAAGAAATAAGATGTCTTTTTTTCTTTCTTTCTTTTTTTTTTTTTAAAGGATACGTTTAATGATTAATGTATTGTGCAACTTTAATAAAGTGTTTAAAAAGGCAACGAAGACTATTGATTAAAACTATTTTTATTATAGCATATAAAAATTTTATATTGTAACACTTTTTTTTATTGTTACTGTAACATATAAAAGCTTTACACTATTTATAACCGAAAAATAGTATGAACTACTTTTGTCAAACATAAGATAAGTGTCTAGCAATATGAATGAAAACTGAGCTCATATTTGCAGTAAAATTAGTCCAAGTTTTTTAATATTCTATGCAGGGCACGAGACTTCCAACGTAACAGCAAGAAGAGTGGCATCGAGATGTCACTAAGAGCATTTTAATGTAATATCATATTGATATATTAATGTCAAATTTTAACGTTTAAGTATAAAAATACTTTACAATACAATGTATTTTTATATCAATTTTATCATATGCTAAACTTTTGATAAATTTGTCACCGAATATCGCGTACGGTAAATATACCATTTGATTTTCATTTGTTGAAATCAACATTTCTTTTAACCAGTATAATATTATTACTTTTAACGTATTTTAAATTAAAGATTTGTTTTCACAATAATAAAAGTAAATATAACATTAAAAAAATCAATATAAATTAAAACACAAAATAAAATAATATATATTCTTATATATTTTTTTGTCAGGAATATAATATTAACCTCAACAAACTCATCCGAGATTGTCTAGGATTTTTTCTGGGCAACAAACTCAACCGTGTAGATAAGCATCTTTAGTTACCCTTTGGTGGTTAACATTTTTATAATTTCATGTCGGACAATATAGGCCCTACCAGCACCGACAGGGGGACCCACGGTATTCAATTAGGCACTAGTCCCCTCCATGTGATGTTACAAGGGGGTGGCCAATCCATGTCATCGCCGTGTGATGAGAATCTTCGGCAGCTAAAAAGGGATGGGACCCAGAGGGGAGAGAAATCTGACATGCATGAATGATTCCAGTGCTCACTATTTGCTTCTCTGCAGTACAGCCAATTGAGTGCGAGAAGGTGTACACAAACACGAGTTTCGGGACTGGATTCTCATTGCAGAGCCAGACATTTGACTGCATATTGGCATGCCACGTTACGTTCCAATCAAGATTATGCCGTGGCCCATAAAGGCCACAAGGACCTAACCACGTGAAACTGTATAGCACGTTTTTTTTTTGTTTTTGTTTTTGTTTTTGTCTTTGTTTTTTTTCAACTTTTGAATGTGAAACATTCGGGGAGATTTTTGTTTTGTTGTTTTGGGGTAAATTCTGTTTTCTCGAGTCATTTAACATTAAGGTTATAATCATAAAACGAATATGTAAATCAATTTTTGTGTCTTTTTATTTATATCTTTTTGATAATATTATACTACATTAATTAAAATATTATATTAATTAAAATATTATATCATTAATCATGTCAGTTAAAATAGTTTAATTGACGTAATATAATATTATTGAAAGGACGTAAAAAGAGAAAAAAAAAAAACATATAAGCTAAATCCTATAAATATAAGTGGCCTAACGGTTTAAAAGCAATTCGGGATTGGAGTTATAGGAATAAGAATGCGTAATTTTACACTTAGCCTTAACATTATGGTCTAGAGTTACTTTTAAGTTCAAGAAAAAAAATATTTTGTTGTGTAGTTTCATATATATGATAAATATAACATTGGCAAATATTTTGTATTATTTTATTAATTGCTACAATTATATGTTATTTCAATAGTGTAATAGTTTCTTTTTTATTTGAGCTTAGGATGAGAAGTTTTGAATTGTATCCTTTATAATATAGTCAGGTGTTATTGATGTTAGATTATATGAGCAATCAAAATTATTAATAGCTATATGCAAACAAAGATGGGTGGCCGCTTCTATAAACATTTTTTTCTTTTAATATTGTATATAAAATTTTACAAAAAAAAAAAATTATATTTCGACCCTTATATTTCGTCCCTCTTAAAATTATATTTCACTCTTCCTGAAGTTTTATATTTCCATTTTAACTTTTTGATAACGTTAGTATACACTTCATCCCCTCCTAACAAATTTTTTGGCTTCACTTTTGTATGCGATTCGAACTTATATAATTTAAACTATAGTTCAAACTGGTGTTTAGTAATGTAAATGTTTGAATTAAGAATAAAACATCACATTAGAACTAGCGTTTGGATAAATCAATTCAAAATGTGGTTTAGGAAAGAAAACAAGAATTTAAAGTGTTTTTTCTATAGAGATAATTAAAACAGTTAAAATATGAAAGAGTTAAATTCTCAAAACTGACTGTTTAATCCGTTTTAAATCATTCTTATCGTTTTAACCATTGTGTTATTTTGTTAACCAAATATCAGTTTAAGTTGGGGGCATACGTTTAAATAGTGGTAATCCATGACCAAACTTCAGTGCAATAGAAGCTTGAGAAAAAATCAACGTGTTAATTGTGGAATAAATCAAATAAATGGACTATACACTCTTCTTAGCGAAAAAAAGAAAAAGACTCTCCACTCTTTATTCCTCCACAAAACATTTGCCACATGGTTGGCTATAGTCGAGCACTAAATTCATGTATATATTTCTTTGAAAACTTCTGTTAGTCAACAAGTAAAATCTGGTTCAAAACGTAACTCAAAAACAAGTGTTAAAAGCGCCAACGCAATATTTATGTCATTAATTAGGTAACTCTATTTGCGGCTATTAGAAAGGTCCAAATAATACACCTTTTTAAAGATTTCTAAGCTCCTCACGCATCCTCCAATCCCATAAAACCATGCGTTTGGAAAAAGACGTGTCAGTGCAATGTAAATAACTCTAAATGCGTTGCACGTTCGGCCATCTGCAACTTGACTTGACGACTTTGGGTATTATTCATGGTATAAGACCAAGATCCCCAAACTAATATTCGTACCTAAATTATTAAAGCTGGTGTTATCTTGTTGTTAGTGTCATGTACGCTTCTCTTTTGTCCTAGATTTGGAAATCTGTTATAGAGTAGAGAGCTTTTCAAGACGAGAGATTCTTCATTTTAATTTAGGAAATAAGAAGAATAAAAGAGCAAGAAGGGATAACAAGGGTGGTAAGGTTCTTGTTGGGAGCCCAACATTCGAATGAGATGTTTACACAAATGTCACATGTATAAAGCTTGAATTGACTTGTGTCACAAAAAATAAAATATTTGCAAAGAGCATCATCACACTACACATAATATTCCAACTATATCCCAACTGATACACTTACCAGCCGAGTACCTGCCGATATTTGAAATTTGTGGTGGTTATCGACTTGTATCCAGTATTTGCGGTGGTTATAGTGTGACGACTCGTCTTTTCAAACAGTCACTTTACTTATTTAAACATTTTTCATAAAAACAGTATTCTTACTTACTTAGTAAGCAAAATATTGAAATAATTTTTTTTCCTTTTCCTTAAACATCCTTGAAAAAAGTTCTTTAAAATTGATGTGACCTCTGTCGCATTTCAAGTTGAGATCTCGCTTAACACTTGACTTTAAAACTATTTCAAATCGTTTCTTAAAACTTATTAAGAAACATTTATTAAATCATAGCTTAAAACTTCACTTTATAATTTTATAAAACATTTTGTATAATGTATCTTAAAACTTTTGAAAACATTTCTTTAAACTCTGATTTTTTAAAAACTTTGAAAACATTACATTAAATAGTGAAAAACCTTTTCTTTGTGTTACGGAAGTAAACTATGGTGGTATCCATATACAAATCCTCGCATTCATCCTCCACAGCACCCAGCTCTTCTAACGGGTCCTACTGATTGCCCACATACTACTTACAGCATGAAGAAACCTTTTATGAGCTTTCGCTCAATAAGTTCAAACATATTCTCACAAATCATTTAAAACATACTTTAGAAACTTTTCTCATGAAAACATTTTTCTTAAAACTTTTTTCTTAAACGTTTTTCATAAACATTTTTCATAAAAAATTTCTAAAACGTTTCTCATAAACGTTTGAGAAACGTTTTCCGTAAACATTTCTTGATCGTTTTTCTTAAAACGTCATTTATAAACCTTTTTTTGTAACCATGAAAATGTTTTCATAAACATTTAACATAAAACATTCCTCGGAATGTTTTTCATAGCATATAAATGTTTCCTAACAAGAAATATAAGCAAAATCAAAATACATGTCTTCATTTATGCTCAATTATGAATTTTTGATTATGAGCGTCTTATGAACATTCATTTCTTACCTTAACTTTCTATCTTCGTTCTTTAACTTTCCTTATATTACTTTAACTTTCTATTATTGCTCCTTATCTTTCCTTATCCTACTTTAACTTTCCATCCTTTATTCCTTAACTTTCTTTATCTTATAACCTTTAGTCTTCGTACCAACATCTTTAATCGTGAGATCATAAATGTGATGCTTCCCTTGTGGAAGACTTAAGACCATCGAACTTTGAGGTCATGTACCTCACATCTAGGAGGTCAAACTTTAACTTTATTTTCATTATCTCACAACAAAGAGACTGGTACGACACTTTCTTTTTTATCTTTACGTTACCTTCTTATTAACCTTAGTGATCATATCAAATGCAATCATATCATATGTCAACACACTTGCAACTTATAGCTTGTACTGTAAAATCTATTGCATAACAAATGCAACATAAAATGCAAACACATTTTGCTAATCATAATCTGTACTCTGAAACTTATTGCATTACAAATGCAACTTATTGCATAACAAATGCATTATATAACGCAATCACATTTGTAAATCATAACTTTTATTCTAAAACTTATTGCACAACAAATGCAACTTATTGCATAACAAATATATCATAAAACTTATAACTTAAACTATAAAACATTATACATTGTCATGATGCAAAACATACTTTAAATACTTTGAAAATCAAAACTTAACTTTTAAAAACGTTATGCATATCAATATGCAGATAAACTGTAAACATAACAGTTACAAATTCATTGCAAATCTTATCTTGTACTTTAAAACTTTTTGCATAATAAATGCAAACATACTTTAAAAACAACTTGCATAACAATTGCAAACATATTTGCAAATCATATAAATAAGATTTAAAAATCATTTACTTCATGCTGTAGGTGAAGTTTGAACTTACCTGGACTTTACTCTAACGTTTTCCTTTACGTTCCTGTCCCATTCCTTTCCGTCCATTAGTCGGCTTCTATGTCTTGATCAAATGACAGCCAACTCATCAATTAACTTTCATTTTATCAATCCATTCGATTGATAATAAAACATAAACATTAATCATTCTTTCCTTTTAACTTGACTTGTACACTATCGGTTTACCCTTTTCCTTTACTTAATTTTGTAACCCACCGGGTTACCTTTCGTTTACTTGAACATCTCTTATTAAATCTCTCGTCACACGTGACGGTTACGTTACTTAACGTATTACGAAACATTTTTCGTCTAAGAACGTTATGCTAAATCGGAGTGTTCGACTCCGTTCTAGCCATTTTTGTAAAAATGACGTTTTTACCCTTTTTGGGTTTTTCGTCAACTTCGTAATTCTATAAAACTCATTGCTTAACTTTAACGTTTCATTACCTACATATTACGAAAAAATTGCCACTAAGAAACATTTCTCGACATCGGGCGTTTCGGGTCTGTTTTGGCCATTTTTCATAAAATGACCATTTTGCCCTTAACTCTTTTCTTCCATTATTTCCTTAACTAAACTTTAATTTCTTAAAAACTTAGCATCTATGGTACTTACTGCCTACAGCAATGTAGGAAACCAACGTTTCCTAGTGAAAACCCAGTTTTCACACAATTTTACAGTTTTGGCCCAAAATACAAAAATATTTACATTTTTGTCCCCGGAACAAAAAATAATCTTTTTAAACCATTAGTCCCCATTTTTCATGAGGAACATTTTTGCTCAAAGTACCATATTCAAAATCCTTTGGAAAAATGACATTTTTGCCCTTATTTTTTTTTCAATTTTAACAAATTCTTGTAAAATTAAAATCTCACAAACGGTTGAGATTTTTGATGAACTGTCTATAATGCCTAACAGTTTCGTCGAGATCTACAACTTTTATGTTTTAAATTTTTTGAAATTCTCACTATACAGGGGTGTTTTTGGGCATTTTTCAATTCTGCCGAGAAGAAACTTTTTCTTTCAATTTAGTCCTTGGGGCATTTTTGTAAAAATCCATTTTTAATCAACATCTCTACCCTTACAAGGGCAGTTTCAACTCTTGTTTCAATCATTTTCATGCCCACTCATCAATTTTGTAAAAATTAATACTAAAATTACAAAAACATTACTTTTTGCAAAAACTAACATTTTTCAACATCCAACTCTTAATTTCACAATATCAACATGCCGTAATTCACTTTTCTATGGGTTTCAACCAAAACTTGCTCAAGAACCCATATACCTTTAAAGGAATAAAAACCAAAACAAAAATCACAAATTTTTCAAAACTTTAAAATTCAAAACTTACCCCAAATAGCACTTTGTGCTTCTAACCCTCCAAGATCTCCTTTAAAACCTTTTTCCTAAGCATTTCTCACACAAAAATTCTTTGAATTAACTTTCCTTCCTTAACCCAAGAAAAATCATAAAAAACCTTGAAAAAAGTTAAGGTTTTTACCTTAAAACTTGTTAAAATCCTTTGAACTTTGCCTCTTAAACATAATTGGGGTTATTTTTGCTAAGATGTGAAGTTAGAAAATTCTTGGAGAGGTCCAACCATGGCTACAGTGGGTGAAGGGAAGAAGAAAGGGAGATTTTTTTGTCAAATTTTGCACCAAATGCTTTCTTATCCCTTATGATGACTCATGGTAATTCATTAGCTTACCTAGGTGTCTCCATGGGATTGGGCCACCTTTCATGGCTTGGTGGCCCAATGAAATCCAAGTGGGCGTGCACTTTATGGGGCCCAAAAATTTACACTGTATAATTTTTCACCACATAGTATTTTCTTATACTACCATAGTAAAATTAGTGCAAAAACATATTCCTAGACTGTATAAAATATTTTACTTGCCTCTGGTTTGATTTTTGGAGGCCAAACATAACCTTTTCCATATCTACATTTTCACTTAGCAGTATTCTTTTTACACTGCTTTAACTTAAACAGTCTAATTTCTATACTACATAATCTTAAACAGTCCAATTCTTATATTGTATTATTCTAATACTGTATATTTTTCATGTTATTATACAATGTTTTCTCTTAAACTGTATTTTTTGTCTTAATATAATCCTTAACTTAATATATTTTTAACAAAAATTCTCGGGCATTACAATCTACCCTCCTTAAAAATTTTCATCCTCGAAAATTAAAACCTTCATGGATAGTTCATCTCTCTTATCCTCTTTTTCATTCTTAACATGCTTCTTTGGTCACTACTTTCTCACTAAAACTAAGCCTTTGTCTTGGAACTTCTACAATTTTCATTATGTTCTTGACATATTCCTTTAAATTGTACGCTATACTTCTGCTACACAACTCTGATCTTTCAACATCGAGCGCAGCTTCCATTAGTTTGAAGGTTTAGCGTTCTACCAATGAATGCTATTCTTGAAAATAGGGTTTATTTTCATTCTAATCGCATCATATCTATCAAGAGATTAAGGTCATTCGACCATAAATCCATAATCTTCCTGTCCTACACCCATTTAAAATCACATTTTTTTGTAATTTTTCACGTAACATATAAATCTCCAGCTTCCATCCTTCAAATTGTGAGTTCCTTGTTGACAGATTTGGCATCATGGTTTTAATTGTGATCCCTATCCAGGCAGTTTACGAGTTCATTTGCATGTCTATGCTCAGTTATGGAATGCTTAAGCTCGAAAAAAAATCGTATAGTTAATCATCTAACATCTGGTTGCTCTCAGGCACTCTCGTTCCATAGGACACTAAAAATCACTTTCGGACGTCGATTATTCTGTTATCTTGATATGCTTTACTCTTCTGCGTATAATCAATATCGAACGACTTCTAACGGAGAAAAATTTGCTCATACGGAGACACCATTATGTGCATAAACATCATAACATGTCACGAGCTCATCTTCTTGATTTTGAGCTGTCGGCCATCTGTTGACTATCATTGACCACGTTTGGTCATCGTTCACTTGACATTGCTAATAGACGACAACTACCGTCGACTTATGAGAACATTCTAGCATATATCATCATGTTCATCCTTTCATCTTTACCTTCTCGTTGCTCATCCAAAAGTGCTGTCACTAAAGGCTATACCCGGCATAAACACGTAACTATAAAATACTAACTTTTCTTTCTACTTAACTTAACTTACTTACTTGAGCTGTAATGTAGCAGACATATGACAGTGCGAGATGGGATGACAGGATACCGCTCTGATACTACCTGTGATGACCCGCCTTTTCGGGTAGTCACTTTACTTACTTAAACATTGTTCTTAAACAGTATTCTTACGTACTTAGTAAGAAAAATACTGAAATAATTTTTTTTCTTTTCCTTAAACATCCTTGAAAACTGTTCTTTAAAACTGATGCAACCTTTGTCGTATTTCAAGTTAAAACCTCGCTCAACACTTGACTTTAAAACTGTTTTAAATCGTTTCTTAAAACTTATTAAGAAACATTTATTAAATCATAGCTTAAAACTTCACTTTATAATTTTATAAAACATTTCGTACAATGTATCTTAAAACTTTTGAAAACATTTCTTAAAACTTTGAAAACATTACATTAAATAGTGAAAAACCTTTTCTTTGTGTAGCGGAAGTAAATTGTGGTGGTATCCATATCCAAATCCTCGCATCCGTCCTCCGCAGCATCCAACTATTCTAACAGGTCCTACTGGTCGCCCATATACTACCTACAGTATGAAGAAACCTTTTATGAGCTTTCGCTTAGTAAGTTCAAACATATTCTCACAAATCATTTAAAACATACTTTAGAAACTTTTCTCATGGAAACCTTTTTCTTAAAAAGTTTTTAATAAACATTTTTCATAAAACATTTCTAAAATGTTTATCATAAACGTTTTCCGTAGAACATTTCTTGATCGTTTTTCTTAAAACGTCATTTATAAACGTTTTCTTGTAACCATGCAAATGTTTTCATAAACATTTAACATAAAAACATTCCTCAGAATGTTTTTCATAGCATATAAATGTTTCCTAACAAGAAAAGTAAGCAAAATCAAAATACATGTTTCCATTTATGCTCAATTATGAATTTTCGATTATGAGCGCCTTATGAACATTCTTTTCTTACCTTAACTTTCTATCTTTGTTTTTTAACTTTCCTTATATTACTTTAACTTTCTATCATTGTTCCTTGTCTTTCCTTTTCTTACTTTAACATTCCATCATTTGTTCCTTAACTTTCTTTATCTTATAACCTTTAGTGTTCGTACCATCATCTTTAATCGTGAGATCATAAATGTGATACTTCCCTTGTGGAAGACTTAAGACCATTGAACTTTGAGGTCATGTACCTCACATCTAGGAGGTCAAACTTAACTTTATTTTCATTACCTCACAACAAGGAGAATGGTACGACACTTTCTTTTTTTATCTTTACGTTACCTTCTTATTAACCTTAGTGAGCATATCAAATGCAATCACATCATACGTAAACACACTTGCAACTCATAGCTTGTACTGTAAAACCTATTGTATAACAAATGTAACTTATTGCATAACAAATGCAACATAAAATGCAAACACATTTTGCTAATCATAATTTGTACTCTGAAACTTATTGCATCACCAATGCAACTTATTGCATAACAAATGCATCATATAATGCAATCACATTTTGCAAATTATAACTTTTATTATAAAACTTATTGCACAACAAATGCAACTTATTGCATAACAAATGCATCATAAAATTTATAACTTAAACTATAAAACATTATGCATTGTCATAATTCAAAACATACTTTAAATATTTTGAAAATCATAACTTGAACTTTTAAAAACGTTATGCATATCAATATGCAGATAGACTTTAAACATAACAGTTGCAAATTCATTGCAAATCTTATTTTGTACTTTAAAACTTTTTGCATAATAAATGCAAACGTACTTTAAAAAAAACTTGCATAACAATTGCAAACACATTTGTAAATCATATAAATAAGCATTTAAAAATCGTTTACTTAATGTTGTAGGTAAAGTCTGAACTTACATGGACTTTACTCTAACGTTCTCCTTTCCGTTCCTGTCCCATTCTTTTCCGTCCATTAGTCGGCTTCTGTGTCCTAATCAAACGACAACCAACTCATCAATTAACTTTCTTTTTATCAATCTACTCGATTGATAATAAAACGTAAACACTAACCATTTTTTTTCTTTTAACTTGACTTGTACACTATTGGTTTACCATTTTCCTTTACTTAATTTTATAACTCACCAGGTTACCTTTCGTTTACTTGAACATCTCTTATTAAATCTCTCGTCACACGTGACGGTTACATTACTTAACGTATTATTGAACATTTTCTGTCTAAGAACGTTATGCTAAATCAGAGTGTTCGACTCCGTTCTAGCCGTTTTCGTAAAAATGACGTTTTTTACACTTTTTGGGTTTTTTGTCAGCTTCGTAATTCTATAAAACCCATTGCTTAACTTTAACGTTTCATTATCTACATATTACAAAAAAACTGCCAATAAGAAACGTTTCCCGACATCAGGCGTTTTGAGTCCGTTTTGACATTTTTCATAAAATGACCATTTTGCCCTTAATTTTTTTCTTCCATTATTTCCGTAACTAAACTTTAATTTCTTAAAAACTTAGCATCTATGGTATCTACTGCCTACAATAGTATAGGGAACCAACGTTACCTAGTGAAAACCCAGTTTTCACACAATTTCATATTTTGGCTCAAAATACAAAAATATTTACATTTTTGTCCCCGAAACCAAAAATAATCTTTTTAAACCATTAGTCCATATTTTTCATAAGGAACATTTTTGCTCAAGGTATCATATTCAAAATCCTTTAGAAAAATGACATTTTTGCCCTTTAATTTTTTTTTCAATTTTAACAAATTCTTGTAAAGTTAAAAACTCTCAAACGATTGAGATTTTTGATGAACTGTTCATGATGTCTAACTGTTTCGTCGAGATCTACAACTTTTACGTTGTAAGTTTTTTGAAATTCTCACTGTACATGGGTGTTTTTGGACAATTTTTAATTTTGCCAAGAAGAATCTTTTTCTTTCAATTTAGTCCTGGACATTTTTGTAAAAATCTGTTTTTAATCAATATCTCTACCCTTACAAGGGCAGTTTCAACTCTTGTTTTAATCATTTTCATGCCCACTTATCAATTTTGCAAAATTAGTACTAAAATTATAAAAATATGACTTTTTGCAAAAACTAAAATTTTTCAACATCCAACCCTTAATTTCACAATATCAACATGCCATAATTCACTTTTCTATGGGTTTCAACCAAAACGTGCTCAAGAACCCATATACCTTTAAAGGAATAAAAATCAAAACAAAAATCACAAAATTTTCAAAACTTTAAAATTCAAAACCTACCCCAAATAGCACTTGGTGCTTCTAGCCCTCCAAGAGCTCCTTCAAAACCTTTTTCCTAAGCATTTCTCACACAAAAATGCTTTGAATTAACTTTTCTTCCTTAACCCAAGAAAAACCATTAAAAACCTTGAAAAAAGTTAAGGTTTTTACCTTAAAACTTGTTAAAATCCTTTGAACTTTGCCTCTTAAACTTAATTGGGGTTATTTTTGCTAAGATGTGAAGTTGAAAAATTCTTGGAGAGGTCCAACCATGGCTGCCGTGGGTGAAGGGAAGAAGAAAGGGAGATTTTTTTGGCAAAGTTTCCACTAAATGCTTACTTATCCCTTATGATGACTCATGGTAATCCATTAGCTTACCTAGGTGTCTCCATGGGATTGGGCCACCTTTCATGGCTTGGTGGCCCAATAAAATCCAAGTGGGCCACTTTGTGGGGTCTGAAAATTTACACTGTATAATTTTTTACTAGACAGTATTTTTCTTATACTGTCATGGTAAAATTAGTGCAAAAACATATTCTTAGACTGTATAAAATATTTTACTTGCCTCTGGTTGATTTTTGGAGGCCAAACATAACCTTTCCCATATTTGCTTTTTCACTTAGCAGTATTCTTTTTACACTGCTTTAACTTAAACAGTCTAATTTCTGTACTACATGACCTTAAACAGTCAAATTCTTACACTATATTATTTTAATATTGTGTAATTTTTTATGTTATTTACAGTATTTTCTCTTAAACTGTACTTTTTGTCTTAATATATTCCTTAACTTAATGTATTTTTTATGCATTAGAAATTCTCAGGCGTTTCATTTAGTCCGTATTTGTGCAGTTATTGGCTAGAAATTGTCAAGACCAAAGGCACCACGGCCGTTTCCATCACCAAGAAATCACAAAAATATATAGAAGTTCAGAAAACGTACACAGAAATAATCAAACCAAACCTTAAACAAAAAAAAGAAAAAAAAAAGATAAAAAATGAAAAAAAAAATAGATCTCTATCTCGTTTCTTTCTCTTCTGTTGTTTATCCACTTTCATTGTCTCCTCCATCGGCAATGCAACTCTGTTATTCCAAACCTTGCATAGTAGCCACATCTCTCACGTCATCTCCTCTGCACAAAAACCAAATCTCTCATGTGTCTCTGCCACACTTAAATACAATCTAATATGCAATAAACAATAAGCACACAAAATCATAAATATATAGAAACGTGATCAGACATACCTCATGCCATTGCTGTAATCCAAAAGATAGCTAGCTGTAGCACCTCTGTCCCACGGGTTTAGGAGCTTCTAGCCCTTCCTAAAACTCCAAATGATGGTGCAAAACAAAGAAAGAGAATAGCCAAGCCAGGGAGCTAAACGTTTGGTTTCTTATAAATTGTGTCCATCACACAGTGTCGACCAAAAAACCACAACAGACCAAAGACAGATTATGGGCCACTTAATTGACTTAGTGCATAAAGCACTTGTAATCATTGGGAAATTTCTAATTTAAGTGAATATAGCACTTATTAGTGCACAAGGTACTTACGGTCTCTTCTACACAGCCACAGCTCTCGGTGGACCTTTGCACGGCCTCAAAGCGGTGGTTGCAGTTCAACATGGCGCGAGAGAAGTTCGTCGCGCAAGGTTTGTCCAACGGAGGTGAGATCTTCAATGACACATCTCCATCATGAAAGAGCTCAAACCTGACAAATCTTCTTCGCAGGAGTCAAATTGTGACGAGATCAAAAATAGTAACGACATCACAGTGATTCAGCATAGATTTGGTTCGCGTTTCCTGTCGGTATTAGTAGCACCATCGAGAGAGAATAAGGCAGGTTGGTGGGGGGTCTAACAGGCGGTTGGGAGAGGTGGGATAAAGAAAGAGAAAGAGAGAGAAAAAAAAAAAAAAAAACCCTCTAGATTTAGCTTATGATTATTTTGGTTAGCAAACAAAATTTTAGTAAAGTCATTGTGGTGTATTTTCATATAGTTTTTCGACATACAAATTAAATTATTCAAATTGTGACATGTATGACATGTAGCATAAATACTTCAACCGCATACATACAGGGTGCTGTCCACATCCATGTAGAGTCCCAAACCCAACACTTGGACTGAAGAATTTAAATAATAAATAGTAAAAATTACACAATATGACCTTTTTTTTAAGAAGTGAATAAAAATTTGTCTTTGTTTTATAAATATCATTTATATGTCCTTTTTTTAAATTACATATATCGAGAATCCAAAAATACCCTCTAAGTAGGCTTTATTATGTATTTATTTTTATTTTTTTAACCAATACTTATTTTTCTCATAGCTAAGTCATTGAAAAAATGATATTAGAAAAATACAGATATACTAACTAATTACAATATACATTAAACAACAAAAAAATTATCTATGTCATTAAATTACTTGCAATAGAATTTCAAAAAAATAAAATAAAAGAAGCAATAAAAAATGAATATCGTTAATTTAATGTAATATTGTTTGTATTATCAATCTATAACATTAGCACACCTTAAAAGGAAGTATCATTATCACTTGAATTGTTAAAAAATGAATGTCATTAAATATAATTATCATTATATATCATTAACTTAATGATATATCAATTATATAACCTATAAAACACACAAAAAGAATTAATAAATACTATTTCATTAATTTAATTACCTATCACCAAAAAAAAGGAAAATATGATTATCATTTGAAGTCTTAAAAAATGAATATTATTAAGTATCATTAACTTGATAATATATTAATTATATAACCTGTAAGACACAAAAAATACTTAATAAATACTATATTATTAATTTAATTACAACATCTTTATTTCAATTTAACAGTAAAACGTGCTTTACAGAAAAAAAAAATCTTTCTTTTAGCTTAAGGAATTTTAAAATCGTTATTTTATATACCAATTTAAATTTAAACAACAAACAACCTAATTTTAAGAATTTTTTAAAATATAATAATATCATAATCTGTTTAAAATATTAAATTCGTATATTCTAATTATTCTAAAAAAAAATCAAAACTAACAATATAATTATTTAGGTCATTAATGTCTTTATATATATACATTAAGACATATAAAAAATATTTATAAACTAAAAATATAATTTAACTTTACAAATAAAAAAAAAAGGTCATATGTTTCACTAACCCTAATAAATAACCGACTTTGGACTTGGGCTTCAGAAGAAGAGTATGACCCATCACGTCCATCTGTAACTTGATAGACTCGAGGGAGTGGTCGGAAGGACTTTCCATTTTCCATTCTCCATTTTTTGTTTTTGTACTTTCTTGTATTTGGATAATTTGAGCTAATAATCCCACAAAGAAGTTCTTTAAAAAAAAGATACAAGACGTCTGTCCGAAAACTGCCATCACATCCTCAATTGGATAGTATGTTTACATATTTATTTAGAAATCCAATTTATTTATCTTTTTTTAAAATATATATTTTTTAAGTAGATGGACCTTTTTTTTGCTGGAATGGGAATAGTAAATAAATGGACTTGTGAGTTGTTAAGAGAGTCTACAAGGGGTGAGAAGAAAGTACTCCCCAAGACGTACAACCACCACTCATTTCAATAACTGAAGGAAGCAGCCAAATCCACTCTTTCTCCTTCACCAAATTCCATGGCCAAGAATCCAGCTGAATAATTCCTTTCATATTCCCTAGCCCCTCCAACTTTCTTTCTCTCTCCATTAGAGAATATTAGACATTATGACTCCCTCTTATTGCCTATATTCTTCAACAAGAAACACCACATCTCCACCAATATCAGAAGCCTTGTACCCCCCAAAACTCCCCAGAAAAGATTTTAACTTGTTCAAAACACCTCTTCTACAGCCAGTACAAAACTCTTTCCTCCCAATTCTAAGGCTAAACAACTCCAAATGCACCCACACTTTCGCCAGCATATCCTCCTTCGCCGAGGCAGGAGGAGAAGAAAAGCAACAATCGCCACAACAACAAGAACAGCAACAGCTGCAACATAAAGAAACAAACAATGACGAAGAGATGCCGGGGATGGCGCAGGCGTTCAACATATCGTCCAGCACAGCCTCGGCGATCTCGATATGGACGGCCTTAGCGGCCCTGGCGCTGCCGCTCTTCATGAGCTCGCTTGGGCAAGGCCTGTCCTTGAAGACCAAGGCGTTGTCTTATGCCACGCTTCTGTTCGGCTTCTACATGGCCTGGAACATCGGCGCCAACGACGTGGCAATGCCATGGGGACATCCGTCGGCTCCGGCGCCTTGACGCTCCGCCAGGCGGTGCTCACTGCCGGAGTGTTGGAGTTCTCAGGGGCGCTTCTCATGGGATCGCACGTCACCAGCACAATGCAAAGGGGTATTCTTGTGGCTAATGTGTTCCAGGGTAAAGAAACTCTTCTCTTCGCCGGCTTGTTGTCTTCTCTAGCTGCTGCTGGCACCTGGCTTTAGTTACGTACTCAGCTACCTCTATCTTTAATTGCTCTCTCTGTTTTTATTCTTCAGTTTCTATACTATATGAAAATTCACCAATTAAACTGTCATTTCTGTTAAATGGATTCACCAATTGTAAAATCAATTTGATAGCTAAGTTGGGATCTCTATCATTTTACATAGTGTGTTAATTTGGTGCGTTTCTAAATTCTAGGAGTTTCAATGATGAACTACTATGTTGCAACTCAAGAAAACAACCATTGACACTTGCCAAAAAAAAAAAAAACAAAGAGAAAACTAATTTTAGTAATTGATGAGAAACTAATTTTAGACTTAAGTATATATGTGATGTTGATTTTATTTGACATGGCACTTAAATGGAGGACTAATTAGGGATATTTGGACTCATTGAACTATTTTGGAATTCTAGCTTCTAAGCATTATTGTTAGGAAATTTCGGAAAGATTAGGGGAATTTCGACTTAGTGAGCTATTTTGGAATTTTAACTTCCATGCATTATTGTTAGGAAAGTTTAGAATCAAATCACGTACCCAAATTTGTTGTTCAAAATGGTCTCACCTGCCCAATCGCATACAATCACATCATTTAAAAATTTTGAAATGTTCCTTAATTGACTTTTCATGCTCATTCATTAAATGATGTGGTAAATTGTGATCGCCATTTAAGAAACCAAAAATAGACCAAGTGATCTAAATCAAATCATGGACATGTCAATACAATTTGCCCTCCCTGCGTGTTGATCCTCTCTAGTTCAATAATATCGTGGTTTAGATTTGGCAAGATTTTGCCTTTCTCGTTAAAAGTAATTTGAGATAGTTCCTAGAAAATAAGAAAAAAAGAAAATGCATTTTGAGATTGTTTGTCGCATTGTTTATGCTCACAAACATAAATAGATTGAGCACGTTCTCATTGTTAATTTGTTTCGGAAATTCTTTTCAATAATAAGTTTTATGTCTGATCTCTCCAATGTCTTAGTTTATTACAAGTGGAATCTCGTTGAAAAAAAAAAAAAAATTATCTGCTTACAGAACCAACATTCTCTCTGGGACAAACGAGGAGCAAATAACCAGAAGTGATACCAATTTTGTACATTGTGTATATCAAGAGAGCCAATGTGAAAGAAATTTTCAGGAGATTAATTCTCTTAGATGAAACATAAAATTGGAAATTGGTGCCTGCAGAATAGAAATGTAAATCCTAGTCTACTCAGTTATTAGTTACCCTGTTTTCTTCCTCTTTTTTTTTTTTTAATTAATTTATTGCTCTTGTAAATCTTACAGAGGGAATAAATTAAAATTTAATTCCTCAGTAAGGCTTTGAAAAAAAAAATAAAATAAAATTTTTTTTCCTGCATCATATATGCCATGTGTTTTTTGCAGTTGGCTAGGCAATAATTTATTTAAGTATCCCTCAAAGCCATTATCTAAAAGTTTCTCAAGATCACATTCTAAGCCGTTAGGAAAAAATTCACCTTAAAAAAATTTCTCCTAACCATCCTCTGTCTTCGCCTTTGACTGCGAGACGTCAATTACAACCGAAAAAACTGTCACCTCTACTTGAGATGAGAAAAAGCACTTGAAAATCTAGAACTAGTTTTGCCATTATTTTTCATCAAAACACTTAAATTCACTTACTTTGGCAGGCAACATATTAAACATGCCAAATACTCATCAATCCTCTGCCAGAAACTCAATGTATATTTTCCTCTCAAAACTTATGTGCTACATTTTTAGACTTTATCTAAAAGTAAATTAACAAATTCTCCTAATTTTGGCCAGGTGGCATCATATTACGGGTGGCCCGTGTCTACTACACACTGTATAGTAGGATCAATGGTTGGATTTGGACTTGTATATGGAGGAGCAGGTGCAGTCTTTTGGAGTTCTCTCGTTGGAGTCACTTCTTCCTGGGTGGTCTCACCATTAATGGGAGCTGCTGTGTCTTTTCTTGTTTACAAATGCATCCGCCGGGTATGTTTGTTTTCCTTGAAACCTTGACTACACCCACGTTGCTTTTGAAACTCAACTAAACCTTGTAAGAAAAAATTATATCCTATAGCTTTGATAGAAAGACACTTCTGGTTTTATATCATTTTAATGGATTAATTCCACCTTTCTTGATCATGATATGAACCAAGGCGAAGCCAAAAAAATTTTCAAAAGGGATGGGGGGACATATACTAAAAATGTCATAAGATTTCAGATTTAAGTTAGGTGAGATATTTCACATATCATAAGGTGAGGCGCAAACATAGAATTTAAGAGGGGTAAATTACAAATTTCATTGGATTTCACATATAAAATTAGAAGGAAAAAAAATTTAAAGCGGGATGGCAGCCTACCTCAAATGTATATAGCTTTGTAGCGCCGCCCATGGAGCTATCACAAAAGATGTATTTGTGGTGGTAAGTACTAACATAGCAACACGCTGTCTATTAGGTAGAATATATGATCTCTTGCCAAATATTTGAACTTAGTCTAAGACAAGGCTTTGTATCCTTAAGAATTATCAAGCCACATGGATGGTGGATGTATTTCTTAGTCCTAAACTAAAACAATGACTTTTAGTTTTTTTTTTTTTTTGGTGGAAAAAACAGTGACTTTTAGTTAAATGCTCTTTACATATGCTTTCTGTCTTCAGTACGTGTACAGTGCTCCAAATCCTGGACAAGCAGCGGCAGCAGCTGCACCGATCGCCGTATTCTTGGGCGTGACAGGAATCTCATTTGCAGCCGTTCCTCTCAGCAAGGCATTCCCTGTGGCCTTAGCCCAGGCTCTAGCCTGCGGAACAGCAGGCGCATTTTTAGTCGACAGAATCATCAGAAAACAGCTCGGTCATCTACTCGAAAAGTCAACCTCCTCATCATCATCGCAAGAAGAGCACAACGATGACACCAACAAGTCCTTAGGCTTCCTCTCCGACATAGCTGGTCCAAAGGGCATCCAGTTGGAGATAGTCTACGGGGTGTTCGGATACATGCAGGTCCTCTCAGCCTGCTTCATGTCGTTTGCACACGGAGGAAACGATGTCTCCAATGCCATAGGCCCATTAGCTGCCGCACTGTCCATACTTCACGGAGGCTCCGCCAGTGGCACAGAGATTGTTATCACCACTGATGTCCTTGCTTGGGGAGGTTTCGGTATTGTGGCGGGGCTTATGATGTGGGGTTAGCGGGTTATAGCAACAATCGGGAAAAAGATCACAGAGCTCACACCAACTAGGGGATTTGCGGCAGAGTTTGCTGCAGCCTCTGTGGTCCTATTTGCATCGAAACTGGGATTGCCAATCTCAGCCACACATACTTTGGTTGGTGCAGTGATGGGGGTTGGTTTTGCAAGAGGGCTTAACCGTGTTAGGGCAGAGACTGTGAGGGAGATTGTGGTTTCTTGGGCAGTAACTATCCCAGTGGGTGCTATTTTTCTGTTATCTACACCTGGATCTTGACCAAGCTTTTGTCTTATATGTTATGAGTTGACACTTTTGGACATTATTGGAGTGGTAAACAACTTATGTATTGTGGTTATTTTAAAATACCCATCTTTTTTTAAACCAAGATTGATTTGTGAAATAATTAAGCATTTTTCTGATTGACGAGAGAGAGACTTCCTCCGGGTGGAAGTCTCAATATATCTGAAACGAAAATAGATTATTTTAACTTAAATCTTTCTTGAAGCTTATGGTGTTCTTTCTTCAAAAATATGGAATCCGTGTTTGAGATTTTATAGAAAGAAATCTGAATTCAAATCTGTAATTGTCTCTACGTAATGGCTGCAATTCATGGTTTGCCATGCAAACTGGTAACCGGATATGCTAGAGAAAGCAAACAATGGAAGAAAGCAAAAGTTATGTTTGTTGTCTTGAACTTCCTTAAGACAGTAATTTAAAAGCTAATATATAATATGTTCTATGACCAATCAACTTTGATGTGTAATAATCTAGTTTAGCACACCCACATATTTGATATTGTATCTAGAAGATTCAGAGTTTAAAATATGCTTCTCTTATTCTTAGATTGTCCCCACATTCTTTGTTGAGATTACTCTACGGGCTTCTAAAATTTTCTTGTTACAATTAGGCAATCAGATTAGTCTATTTAGTTTCTGGCATGCTGGCCAATTTAGAAGAGAGCCCTTGCATTCCTAAAGCGTAGAACGGTAATAACAATTCAGCAAGAGAATAGTTAAACGTACCATTGATCTTGGCAAAGTGAAGTTTCGGGGTGCGTTAGAGGATTAACACTTCAAAATAATTGGATTTTAAACATACCATGTTTACAGGAAATTCGAGCCTCATTTTCACATCCAATGATATAGATGAATAACTTGACTTCAAAAGTGGTGTATGCCTTAATTTACACTAATTTTACAATAAGAAGAGTCCAATCTCCAAAAGAACAAAAAAATGAAATACAATTGAAAGAGAAAGAAAGCTTTAGATTTGCAGTGAAATTTTAAAGCGTTGGAAGAAATGTTGCAGTAGATAGTCCAAACTATCATCAAAACTTGGAAACATGGACCATCTAAGCAAAGAATGGAAAATTGAAATATACCAATACTTATTGGAAGGAGTACATCCCCAATTTGTTTAATTCAATCACATGCCAGAAAAAATTGCAAAAAAGGAAGGGACAACGTTAGATAGAACCAAGGTCATGGAGAAACCTCTTGTACAGAAGTTAAGCTGGGTTCCCACCCAGGTCCTTTATATGATCTTGCCTTTGGAAGAGGAGGTACAAAAGTCTTCTTCTTCCTTATTCCTTTTACCAACAAACTTCTTTCTGACCTTATCTTTGGGGCATAAAATTCCTTTGCAGAAGAAACAGTTTCCTCAAAGTTAACTTCAACTTGATCCACACTTAGATCATCCCATATCTCCTCTTCGCCTTCATCAGAGCCTCTCCCGTTTGCCTTCTCGGGATGTTTTTGCTGAAGTTTCTTCACGGTAGTGGATGGAATTATCAAATATTTCTCACCGGGCAAGAGCGTCTCTTCAGGACACAAAAGGGACTTATGGGGATTCTTGAAAACTTGTGGCTTGGCGACACATGTCCCCGGATACTTCTCCATCAACTGAAATGCTTGAATTGCATAAGGATACAGCTCTTCTCTCCCACCTCTGTGTACTATCCTCACAAAACTACCCTTTGACTTAAAGCTCATGTTAACTGACATAGAATTTCCTCCTCTAGATTCGGTGTCAGTAAAAGCCGATCCTTTGATTTCTTTCTTTCCTTTGGGTTCACTGTTAATGTCCCTGACAAGGCCTAATAACTTGGCACACTTCCTTAGCATAGCTGTCAAGAACAGGTAGTCTTAGAGTCTCAGCCAACTGTTTCATAGTAATCCAATGGCCTAATCTTTGGTTAATCCAATGGCCTAATCTTTGGTTGCTCTCTATTTGCTTGAGGCGTGGTAATACTACAAAATCATTCTCTACCCTTCTCTGTTTATATGGCCGGCTGTCATAATTTAATACTTTTTAAACAGAAAGGTGTGAAGAATCCAAAGCTCTTCATAGTCAAGAAACAGGCGAGAAAGAATTGTCTTTTTTGTCTTTAGTTCAGCCACCAATATTGGATATGAAAGGATCAACTCAAATACTAAGTGCCAATTTGGACTGATGCCAGGTTTGTATGCACATTCTTGCGCTCATGTCATACTCCCATAAGCCAGAAGATACCTGGCGTTCTAGCTTCTTCTGCCTTCCGCTTATCCAATTGTTATGGATAACAAAACAGCCCTTCTTCTTACAGGCTGCTCGTACATTTTTTTGCTGCCAAAGTCTTTGGTATGCACCGTTTGGAAATTGATTTCTGTCCAAGAAATGGACTGTCAGATTTGTTTCAGGCTCTACACATCTATTGTCACCAACGCGATTGGTCCCCTTTTCTCCGCATAGTGTGTCGTAAAAGCTTGGCTGCTCGGACAAGCCTGAATTTGCCGCATGCTTCACCACCTTTTCCATGGCTGCAATAGTTGAACCATCCGACCGAGCAAAGTAAAATCCTGAGTTCAATCTCCTGGGTATATTTATAGGTCCTGCAGGTAAAAAATAAAATTAAGGCCTAGATATAGTGTTAGAGGACTCGCATGCGTCCATGCAACACAGTAATTTCAAATATTATAATCTTTAGTTATTCTTCTTTCAATCTACAGGAGAATCCCACTAAGAAACAAGAAATTTTGAGCTGACTATCAACACGTGAGATGTTTAGAATAAGAACCTGTTTCATTGTACTCATCAGACTGAGCTGGAAGAACAGAAGGACCAAAAGAGGAAAGAAATGGCAATGGATTTTTAAACCAGTATACATCAACATCACTGAGAAGAACGTTGTAACCCAACTTCAGTATCTTAAGAACCATTCTGGACTTCACTTTGGTCACCCTCTGAAAGCACTTTGTGCCGAAGTGGCAATCGTTGAAGCTGATATCACTTGGAGCTAACAAATCCCTAAAGACAGGCAGGCCCTAATAACAAATTATAAGTCTATAAAATCAGATAATTCATTGGAACATGTAACATGCATGAGGGAAACCACGATGATAAATAAGAAGTAATAAAAAATAAATAGCAAATGAAGTAGCAAGTACGTGCAAGATAGAGAAGTTGTATGTTTCAACATCAAGAGCACAGACAATGAAATTTATGATCTGCAAACGGCGTAATCTGCAAACCCAACTCATTAGCATGTCTTTATAACTATATCCCGCAACCGCAAGCAGTATAGTCTTGTTCTTGTCTGCAAGTAATGGAAGGAGTGACTCTAAGGAGAACCGAAACTCAAACGATTCTGAAGGCTTAATCTGAGCCGTTAATGAGCAGTCTAAGATTCTGTTTAGAGGCTTAAGAGAGTCAAGACAAGCGCTCCTTTTATTCTTCCTCCAAGAGTGCAAAATCCTTCCTTTCCCTAAGCTTTGTACAGTGTCATATCCAAGCGGATGAAAAATGGTCTCTGTTGTGTCGAAAAAAGTATATTTGCCATCACATTTTAAAAGATTTACCAGGTCAGAATAATTGGATCTTTGATAGAACAGTGATCCATATGCCATTCCCAAGTGAGAATTTCCATCATATTCCCAATTTCTGTTTTCATAATTCGAATCATTGGAACCCCCAAAAGCCTTATAAGACTTGTGCTCTTCATCATCAAGATAAAAGCTAGAGATGGTTAAGCTTGCATCAAACACGAATCTAAAGGAAGATGACAAGGCCTCATTAATGACCCAATTATCATGGACCCCTCTCCCATACAAAAAAGGAGGGAGAACTACTGAATGTAAGGGAAGATCTCCATTATTCCATGCCATAAACTTTTTTCCTTTACAAGGATTCTGCTGCCAACTCTCACCGTGTATTATCTCCCGCAACTTTTGAAAGAGAAAGAACAATTTCAATGTGAATTTGTTTTGGAGAGACCATCAAGTTTAAGTCTGTAATAGGTTATTTACTACCTCCCGGCTTCTTATCAATTTTCCATCCTCTCTTCTCCAATGCTTCCCATCCTCATCCAAGTGGAATGGGAAATGAGACAGATTTCGAGACAAAGCAACCAGGAGCCAGTCATGGTCTAGTTCAATTGCATAATTCAGAGTGGAAATGAAGTCAGGAAAGAGCACAGTTTCAGTGTGGACCAGAACTGAAATGTCTGATTTGAATGAATATGCTCTTGCCATCATGGAATGAAAGAATGGGGTACCAAGGAACCTTAACATAAATAGACATAGATCAGATGTCAAATCGTAATATAATCTTCCCTTAGTTTGAACAAGAACTTACCTAGAACATATATGCCTTTAAAAATGTAAGTCCTTCCATTTAGAAGACAACATGTAAAAAGAACCTTCTGAGGTTTTATCTAATCAATCATAGTTAATCCCATAAAAAAAGAACCAACCTGCGCAAAATCTATTGAAGCATCTATACATGAAATCTTTATAATTGTAAAAATATTCATCTTACACATCCATTTTCAAAGTTTTATGTCATACAGTTGAATATTATAAGCAAGAAATAGACAAAAGAACTCATTTTTTATTGACTTACGTAAAATCAATGTTTGGTTCGACCAAAACCCGCGAACCAAAAGCATCTGCGAAAGAAAAAACGGAAGGGTGTTTGCTGAAAAGAACAACTTGAATTTGTGAGGACAAACCAATCTACGAACGATCAGCCAGGCTCTGTCTATCAGCAACAGAGCCAAAAAAAGGACTAGCAGCCGAGAATATGGTGATTTTCGGATTGCCCAGATCACGAAAGTCTTTCTGATTCTCTGTAAATTTGGCTATCTGATCTATAAGAGGAGGTAACCTCTGAGTGGAATAGAAGGAGAAGCCAATCAAAGCAAACCCAGATAGCCAAATCGACCATAGTCCCATCTTAACGGCCTGCAAGCCAAAAACAGCTTAGCTAATGAGAGGCAATGCCAATTCAAAAAAGAAAAGAAAATAAAAGAAGAAGAAAAAGAAACAAAACCTTCATTGCAGAATGCTTGATGACAAGAAGTGGAATGGAGATACGTTAATTTTTATTTTTTTATTTTGTTTGTATATAAGAAGAAAATGTGAAGTTGGGTTTTGGTATGGTACAAAGAAAGAAACAAACAAGAAGAGTGAAACTTTAACTGAAAGAAAGGGAGGAAAAATAAGGGAGAATTGGAGGAGTAACGAACGCATAAAGAGGAGGAGGAGGAGGCACGGTCGTGAACAACTAAGACGCGTAAGGCGGCAGAGGAGGTGAGTGAGGGATGCATGTAAGAGCTGTCGTCATGCACATCTCATACTCATTTTTTTAAGCTTTGCTTTCAGTTCACACTCCACACTTGACACACCACTTTGGCTTTCATTTGAATATTCCTTGTAACGTTTTGTTTTTCTCCTTTTGCCAAATAGAAAGTCAACGCCAACAGATCTCTCGTATTGCCGTCTCCACTAGTCTGCCTTTTTAAAAAATATATATATGTATATATATTATTGTTTTTTTATCGTAAATTATTATTATTGTTAACTATGTACTTACGTGTTATAATGTTTTTTATTATACTGTAGACTAATGTATTATACTTGGTTTAGCCCCAAAAAAAAAGAAGTCCCTGGTTTGTGCGGGCTCTTTGAATATTGCATCGATAACATTGTGTCATTTGATTTTTGCGTCGGAAAAGCAGTATTTTGAATTTCTTTTGAAAATTATCGTAAATCATGCACATTATAGAAATCTTTGTAATAGAAATGAGGGTGTAACAACAACAAAATGGAGGGGGCAAAAAAAGGTTTAACATACACGTGTCACGGTTGTTTCCGTTCAATTGAGTTGGGAAAAATACAAAAGAAAGAAAAAAGGGGTCCCATTGAATTCCATTCCCAAAACACTCATATTTATCACATTGAATACATTTATCCGCCCCATAAACTACCTTCATTTCGTCCAAAGAGGCATCTTTTAGCGGCCAGCGACAACATTATTTGATGGCTATTGCCAAATGGATCCACAAACAAGTCCTCAGTCCTCGGCTACCTGTATGGATCTGTTTGTTTTGGGTATGTTTTAAACTCAATTGACTCAAATTTAAATTTAAATATTAAACATCTTTTAAATACGTGTTTATTTTACCGAAATTTAAATCTTTTAAGTATTAAGAATTTAAGTTTTCAAATATCTAATCCCTTAAATTTTTAATACTCGAATATCTTTGCTACTATAAAAGCTAAAATTCTCCTTTTTATATTTAAAAAAAAAAAATCAAAACTTCTTTATTTAATATTAAATAAGATGATTCTATTTTTATTATGTTTCTAGTGAAACTATTTTCTAGTGAAACTGATTTCAATAAGATGATTCTATTAAGATTTTATTAAATTTATTCATAAATAAAAAACTATTTTCATTATCCCTTCAAACACAAATTTCAATTTTATTCCATACTCAGATTAAAATTTAAATGAACATTTAAGCGTCAATTCGAATAACAATTTAAAGCATTAACTCAAATCTTAATTCAAATCACATAACTCAAATCAAATCACTAATTCAAATTTACCAAACGCATCCTAAATGCACCTTCAACACAACAGCTCAAGGACTCCACGGCATTAGCTCAAAATTCTGATAAGGGGTGGGCCCCACTTGGAGATTTGCCAGCAGGAATGCAGGATTACAGCGCATTCCATCCACAACGGAAAGAAACACCATGGCCGAAATCCCCATGCAAAAGGGAGGGAAAGAGGAGGACAACAATACAAAAGATGACACCCCTTTGATGCTTTTTGAACACCACATACAGCCCTTCAATGCTTTTGAAGGGTACATACAATACATGTCATGTCGCAACTATAAATCAACCCTCAGACCCAATAACCACTGAAAATTTCTTAAGAAACTCGGGGCCAGCTAAACTACCGATGCACCAACAGCTTGCAGAGCAAGCTTAAACGAGCCTCAGCTTGACTTTGATCGCCACTGTCCTAGGGACTGAAGAGTACAGAACAACTTTAACCATTAAAACCATTAAAACCCACTTAACGAAGCATGTTCAAGTACATTACTCAGAAGCAATAGCTGTGCGCCAGATTTGTGAGTGACACAACTTAAACTTTCACTTCACATGATGTTCCTCCAATCATCTATGCCGCCGCACAGGAGTTCTGGACCTTGACATCCTTCCCCTGCACAAAATTTAGTAAAGTCAACAAGCTGGACAACAATCATAACCGAAGACGCAGCAGTTTCACCTGAATTGCCCATTGATTGGTGGTGGGCATGTCTCAAAAACACAAGACAGAGTCTTAAAGACTTCATGACAACATACCTTTTGCTATCATGAGAAGAATAGGGAGAATGCCTGCGCTGTGAACGTTTGCTATGTGGAGACCGCGAAACTTGTCTAGAAATAAAAACACCGATCATACTGACATGGACACATGGTGAGTCAAACATACATACTTTAAAAAGAGATGCTCAACCTTGTTCACACTCGTGTTCTATTGGAAGTTCACTCTTAGCAAAAACTAGTATGCTTCTAATGACGGCAATTTGGACTTTCAGAAAGTTACAGTCACGCCAGAATCAAAGTAAAAACAGGTATATGTAAATATAACCAAACAATGTTAGAAACACTGCCAATCCCCTCGCTGAAAATTTTCCAAGTCGAAAAATTACAATTCACAGAAGATATTTTGAACTTTTGTGTTTTGCCTTTTTTTTTTCATTGCTAACGTTTGTTTATCTAGTTAATGATCGGATTGGAGTAGTAGTCTAATTATTAAACTCGCCGTGGGGCTGACTGTACTAACATCATATATGTGTTCACATTAAATGCACAAAAATGGTCCTGAAACACTAAAAGACAATTACTAGAGATCTAGAATTAATCAACAAAAGTGAACATCGAGTTTCAGGTTAATTTACACAGTTGGTATTTGAAAACGAAAAGGTCCCAACACCCAGCTTTAGCTAACACTGCACTGCAGTCTTCCAATTGTCGGACAGACAAATTTAAAGACATAAAAGACACAAAGACCCACACAAAAGAAAAAAAGGTAACAACATTTTTCTATGAGAACATTGGCATCCAAAATTATGCACACAAAAGACCATCATTCATTTAGCCATAACTTGGTAATTATATCTGCAACGTAATCCAATATTGAGAATAAACATCTGGATAACGTCGGAGAGTGTACAACTATCTTAAAAGACAAGCATTAAGCAGCACTCTTCAAAACCAACTTGTAGTTTTAGTGTCTGTCTCAACAATCAAAGCAGAAAGCTACAAATAAATACATAACATCCTTCCTAATCCCATCATTTCAAGTTTGCTTAAGGAATTGACTTATTTCAACCAAAGAATCCACGATGCCAATAATTATTTAGAAGAAAAAATAAGGATAAAAAGAATAAGCGAAATAAGATTGAAAAGCATATGTCCCGATTCCAAATAGTTACGAGCAGCAAAGAAAAGTACTAGTAAGTAGTAATAATGTCCCAAAAAAACAGGAAAAGAAAATCCACGTTAAGTTAGCTACTACTACTAGTATCATGTGAAAGTCAACATATGAGCATGCTGAGCAGGATTTAAACAGTCATGTGTTTCTTATATTAATCACATAAACCTATAAATAGCTCCCGTTCAAATAATTTACGTGATTCTGATGACTTCTTTGTAAAATGTGAATCTATTAGGAATTTAGGGCAATGTCTCGAGCACATAAGGTCAACTTCGCTTTTAGTGCTACTTCATACGCTAATGGGATATAAGATGTCCTGCAAATTGGTACCTTCTTCTAGACTTGATAGGCGAAGGTGATGGTGAATTGCGTCTCCTCGAACACAACTTCCTGCATCAAGCAAAGAAATATTTACGTCTTGACTTTAAAGCAAGTGTCCAGACAGGTTTTCTTTATGGCTTTTAGTTGTGACCTCTTTATAAAAAACTGTTAGGAACCCAAAGCAAATTATAAAGTGTATGAAGCCCCATTAACGCAGATACAAAATTATTAGTAGTGGACCTCTTAGAATCATTAAAAGCTTCATCACTTGATTCATCATCGTGATGAATTGAGTCATCCTTGCTGTTTCTGCCCCTACTGATAGAAGAGGAACGTCTTCTCTTGTGCCTGCTTGAGTCACTTGCATGTTTACGTCTTGATCTCTCATCGTCCTTATCCTCGTTGTGTTCTTTTTTTCTGTTACCTTCTTCTTTGGCACCAGCTCTGCGGGGAGCCTCTGTTTCTTTTCTGCCCTCCTTGACAACAGCATGCGAAGACCTTTTCTTTGATTCAGATTCTTGCACTTTCTCCAAAAAATTAGGACTTTGCTCTTTTCTTCTATCTTTAGAGCCATTCAGTTCTCCTGTCTTTTCCTTTCTAGAATGCCTTTCATCATGCCTCCTATGATTTCCGTTGCCCTTCTCATCTGTTATAGTCTTACCTCTCTCTTCCTCCTTTTGGAAGTCTTTTTCTGAACTTCTCTTACTTTCATGCCGATCATTCTTATCCAGCCTTATCTTCGTTTCCTTAACTTGATTATTATCTTTTGATCTTTTCATCTTAAGGTCCTCATTTTCAAGGAGCTCAGATCTAGCCATGCTTGCAACGTCTTTTGACCTACCACCTAATGCGCTTCCACCAACATCACTTTCCTTTTTCCTAATTTTTTGAAAATCAGTAACAGCATCAGTGTTAGTATAACTAGACTCAATTAGACTCGCTTTACTAGGCTCACTCTCCAAATTCGTCTGGTTTCTACTGAGCTCGTCAGGTTGAACTAAAGAGCTGCCATTAGCATCAACATCATGCCTGTCTTCTGAAGGGTTTTCAAGTTGAAGAACATCCTTTTTCCTATATTTTGGAGATCCTGCACTCTCAGACTCATCACCATCCTCATCGTCAGTAGCATAATTTGCAAGACCCAATACATCTCCAGACGAGCTAGAACTTGATTTTCCAGTGATTCCTTTAATCTCAGATACCTTGGATTTACCCGGAATTAGAATTTTTGCAGTTGCCTTGGGAGTTGGAAGCGTAGGGGGAGACGGAGAATCCCTATGGTTTGAAGTGACTCTACTTTTATCAACTGCATTAAACAAAATTGACATTTGAGCCACGGAAACATTAATTTAAGAAATTGTCTAACAATATACATAGCAAGCAATATATTCAGTCTTAAATATCAGAGTACATTCACCTTCAACTGTTAGGTCATCTTCATTCAGAAGTTTCGTTGCAATCTCATCAAACAACTCATCCGTTACCTATTCAATAATAGTAAAAGTTAAAACAATAACAAAGTAAAATTGATTTAGGAAATCATTTCCTTCTAAATGACAACCTTCAAAAGGACTTCAGTTAAGACACGTTTTATTTCCTGGTTAATTGCTGCAGTTCTAGCTGCTTCTACATAATCCTACAAGGATATGATTACAGAAGATCAATTTCCGAAGTTAAGTGAAATACTTCCAAACAATCAAGTGATGGGTGAAATAACAAAACAACTTCCATTAACGAGGAATACAATAATATAACAAAACCTCGTCGTCATCTTCTTCTTCCGCTGATCGAGAAGAATCAATGCTTTTGCTATCTTCTTGGTCACCCTTCCCAAAAGATTTATCACCATCTTCATCCTCGATAGATTGTGTCTCCTCCTTGGGTTGGTCCAAAGACGAACTTGTGATAACTGCTTTCTTTATTTCCTCCTTAAGCCAATTAGGCACGGGAGCCTGAAAATTTTTTATTTGTTATAATTGGAAAAAGAACATATGATTTACATCAGGATTCCAGCCATATTACTGAGAAAACAGACCTTTTTTGGGCGTTCAGAAACACTAGGAATTCCATATGCATCACCAGAGAAAGCTGTAGTTGGGTGGAGAGAAGTGCCAGCACTTAGGGCAAATGGGGGACCAGTAGATCCAGTTGTTGGCTGAAGGCCTGATCCAGGAAAACTGCTATATGGAGGAGCAGCATGCCCAGGAACAGGAGATGGCGCAACTAGTGCAGGATCATGCTGCTTGATGAAATAATTATTAGCGATTACTATCAAAGCCTTAGAACTAAACTAAACCTCAACACAAACTGAATTATACCCGAGGCCCTGATGGCATAGCTGGAGGGATGGGAGGATAAGATACGCCAAGGGTGACAGGAGCAGTCCAACTGTTCCTGGAAGGCATCGCGGCAACAGTGTCCATCCCTCTTATAGGTCCAGCAGAGTCAAAATAAGGATAGCCGGATTGGATATGTGGGTTATCGTGATTAAATCTAGGTGCAAGTTCTAAAGGCTGATCAGCAAGAGGCATAGCAGGTGGTGGTTGCACATGGTACTGGCCTTCCTGAGACAACATTCTGTATGAATGCTCAATTTGATTTACACCTCCATCGTTTCCTGCCATTACAGCCAATCAGAAAAATAGCAATATTTCGAAAATTAATAACAGAAAGTAAACCCATGAGCGAAAGAGATTCAAATTTTCCACCAACATTACAGCAAGCTACACCAATTTCCTTTTGTCAGAAAGCTAACCACTTTCTTGTGCAGTTACTAAGCCAAGAGATAGATATTAAAAGGGCACCTTCAAAAGAGTAGCTTAAGGGGTTCCTAGAGAACTATGTACTATTGGCTCCCCAAAAAAAAAAAAAGTCATGGTCTCCTTCTGCAGGACTAATGCAGTCTAATGAATCATCCATACATGATATGGTTCACGATGAAAGAATTACTTGCAGTTGCAATCTAGCTAAAGACAATGCATGTAGAAAGAGAAAATATGGCACATTGCTGCTCAATAAGACTCTATACACACTTTGAGAAAAACAAACTCAAGGGATGATTAAAAATCAGACAAAGAAGCACGTAGAATAAATCTGATTTTACTAAATAAATACAGAAGTTTCCCAGTATGATTTCCTATGGACAGGGAAACATGGAATTAGTAATCAAATTTGCATTCCGTAAAAGCACTTCTGAAGCAGAGGCTTCACATACAAATTCAATATACCATATGAATTATTACCTGTAACAGAAGAATAACTAGAAGGTACCTCCTGCTGATGAACAGATGGACTTTTAGGTAGATTTCCTTGACTTTGAATCATAGCATTTGAATCTGTAGCCGACAGTCCATCTCGCACAGTGTGAAGATGTCCCTCTGCACCGTAAGAAGCATCAGAGCCAGAAGGAGCCTCCAAGGGGTGAGTTGCCGGTGGCCAGTGTAGAGGTGCGGCTGGAACTGGAACTTGTTGATAGCTAGATGCAGGAAGAGACTGATGCTGAATTTCTGTGTAATGTACGTCAGAAGAATGGAGATATTGGTCATGGTAATGACTCTGTTCATCCACTCTGCCGGCTGGTACAAACTGTGATTGTGGATGCTGGTTCTCCATTGCGGCTTTAGCATCTGCCCATGCTCTGGCCTTTGCAGCCCAATCTTCTTCATTGTTATGGGCTGCAGTTGACAAAATAATAAAACTTGAACACAATGCAACTAGCATAAAAAAAGGGGTATCTCACTAAAGGGCAATCCGCTTTGAATGGGCTTCTTATGGTTATATTTCTGTCGTTGTTCTGTTCTGTTCCTTAGGTTGTTTTACACCTATGACATGTGCTCAGACAAAAGCTTCAACTCAAAATCTCAAAAATTAAGTCAAAACCATCAGGTAATTGATACAAGACAGTTGGGGACAAGAAAATTAATAAATTTTGTAAGTAAATTGAAACAAACCTTGGTAATGTGAACCAGTTGGAGCTCCCCATTCCTACCAAAAATATAACCATAAGAAGCTCAGTCCAAGCAGGAAACAAAACCTAGAACCTCCATAAATTAATTCAAAGCGATCCATGAGCCAAAAAGATTGGTCTCTCGGACAAAGAACAAATGGAATTTTAACAAATAACAACCACAAATTCTAAAAATTGGATTCAATAAGAACGCAAGTGAAACCAAGAAACTAAAACCCTAAGAATTTGACGAAGAAAGGGAAAAATTGAAAGAAATACTGATTCGGAACAAAAAGAATGGATTTTGGAAATTACCGGAGCGTAACACTGGGGAGGATGGGGAGGGAAGTGAGGAGGCAGTGGAGACCGAGGCGGACGCTGCGGAGGAGCCGCCGAAGGGAAGTGGTTCTGGTGGACGGGAGGGTAATGGTGCTGCGGCGGAGGATAAGAGCCCAGAGGAGGGAAATGGTCGGGGTGAGGGTGAGGAGGCGGCAGTGGAGCCCACTGAGACGGCGGAGGAGGAGGCGACGGCGAATATTGGAACTGGTTGGAGTACAGGTGGCCGCCCTGGGGAGGCACCGGTGGCCTAGGCAGAGGCGGCGGCGGAGGTTGTTGTTGGTGGTGGTAGGGATCTGACGGCGGCGGAGGCGGTGGTGCCGGCGGTCTCGTGTAACGGTGGGGCTGTTGGTAGGCATCCATGGCCGTGTTCTGATGAAATTTGTTGTTTGTCGTTGAGTTCAGTAGCTGGCTTTCCATTGGCGAGAAGGAGGGTTTGCAGAAGAAGTTGGAAATGGAAATCACAGAGGCGGCGGAGGAGGAGGAGGGGGAGAAAAAGGGAAGGGGATTTTAGGAAGTGAGGGTGCAGGGAGTCTCTTTGTGAGGTCTAGCGTTCGGAATTGTCACCAAAAGACCGAACCACAATTATAGCTAATGCTTAATAGCATCACTACAGCACCTTTGCCCATGGACAGAGACCGAGCTTTTTTTTATTTTTATTTGTGAATGCTTTTCGATATGTAGATAGATGAACAATTTTCAATGTAAAAAAAGCAATTTTTTAAGAAAAATTTTTAATCCTTTAATGGGAGATACTAAAATTACAATAATAATGGCTTTGGGAGATAAATTATTTCTTTAATAGTATTTTTAAAATAGATAAAAATAATTTTGTTTTAAAATAAAATTTTTTAAAAAATTATATTGAAAGTGTTTTTAAAATTTTTGTTTTAAAAAACACAAAAAAACATATTAAAAAATCCTTAAAACAAAACCAAACCGGCAATATTTGAAAAAAGTTCTTGTTGTCGTTGAGACATTGATGGGAATGGTTCTTTTAGACCTCCTATTAGATTCACATATGCCAGACGTGGCCCACAAAAAAAGGCTGATTTGGCAAGAATCTTGGCCTTGAAGCAGATAGAAGGGAGAATGGGTGGCGTGGAGGAAGTTAGGGGGGGCAGCAAGTTTGTGAAGGAGGCCCCGAGAATTCAGGATGAGGAGGAGGAATAGAACGTGGGTGGTTATGCAGTGGGGTCACGTTGTAAGGATGAGTGAGTGGAGGGAGAGTCAGGAAGTATAAGTAGACTAGAGAAATGGGGTAAAAGCATAGATTTTCTCTTTAGACTGTTTATGTTCTACAATGGGAGTGCAAGGCTCACTCGAATAGCCTTATCCTGTGTCTTTCAATTCAGAATTGTGAATAAAGAGCGAGATAATCTTCCTTAATTACCTGAGATTGCTTATTTCCTTGACTAAAACATACCTGAGTCTAACAAATTGGTATCAGAGCGGACGATCAACGGACGACGGCTGCTGCAAAGAAGCTCGAAGATCGTTTGGAGAAGGTGGAATCAAGCAGGGAGGTCTTCCAATGAGAACTGGATGAGATGAAGACTGATGTTAAGAAGCTTTTTCAGTTGGAAGATGGAATGGCCAAATTGTTCTCTGAATTGCAAGGAATACGTCGTCGTCTTTTAGAAAGGACTTCAGACACATCATCGGCAAAGATGGTTACGCCCACCTTGCAGTCGAAGGCCTCAACAGCCTAGGTAGCAACAGGCGATCATCGTGAAAACCAAGATAGTCAAGAAGGAGGAGGGAAGATGGAGTGCCGGACGCAGTGGGTAGAGATGCCTACCTTTGACGGACAAAATTCGGATGGATGGACTTTTCAAGCTGAAAGGTATTTTATGCTCAACCGTCTGAATGAATCGGAGAAGTTAGAGGATGCGTTAGTGAGTCTCGACGGAGAGGCTTTAGCATGGTTTCAATGGGAGGATGGCCGACGTGTAATGACTGAGAAAACGTCATCAATGAAACCTAATATTTAATTAGGTTTAATTAATGAATTTATTCTTAAAAATATGAAATTTTGTAAAAATTGTAGTTTCTGTGAAAATTACAATAAAATATGAATGAGCGGCATTGATTGCAAATTTTATGGCATATGTAATGCAATGGTGGATATTATTAAATACAAATTTTATGAGTTTGATGACTTAGAGATTTGCGCATAATATCCATAAAATGAATTTTATGTCACAATTAATTGTGAAATTGTGATATAAAAGAATAAATGATTAGAATGTAAATAGGACATAGATATTCTCCTAACCCTAACCGGGGGTAGAAAGGAGGTCAGAGCAGTATAAGAATACTGCTAAATGAAAACACAGATACGAAAAATGTTATGATTGGTCTCCAAAAGTAAACGAAAAGTAAGTTAAATATTTTTATACAGTCTAAGGATAAAAGGTACACTGATTTGACCACAGCAGTATAGGAAAAATACTGTGTGATGAAAAATTACACAGTATAAATTTTTAACTCCACAAAGTGGACATTTGCTTGAATTCTATTGGGCCAACAAGCCATGTAATGTGGCCCAATAAGATGAGGACACCTAGTGGTATACTCATGGGTTACCATGAGTCACCAAATGTGATAAGCATGCATTTAAGGCAAAGTTATCACAAAAATTCACTTCCTTTCTTTCCTTCCAAGCTCCGGCAGCCATAACCAACAGCTCTAAAAAAATTTCTCAGCCCCCAAACTTTGCAAAAATACCCCCAAACAAGTTTTACAAGCAAGTACAAGGATTTCCCACAAGTTTTAAGGTAAAATCCTAAACTTTTTAATGAGTTTTCAAGGGATTTTTCATGGGTAAAGGGAAAAAATTAATCCATGATATTTTTGCATGAAAAGGAAGTCCAAGAAGAAGTTCAAGAAGCCTTTGAAGGCTAGAAATCCAAAAAGTGTTATTTGGGTAAGTTTTAAAGTTTAAAGTTTTGAATTTTGTTTTGATTTTATTCTTTCAAACCCATGAGGGGTTTTGAACATGTATTTGCTGGAATTTTATGTATATGTGATGATTGGCAAGTTTGAGTTGTGAAACTTTGGTTTATAGTGCAAAATGGCAATTTTTGCAAAAAGTGTTATTTTTGTAATTTTGATGTTTGACTTTGTAAAAGTGATGTTTGAGCATGAGAATGTGTGGATTAAGGCATGGAATGGTTTCGCAGGGGTAGAATTGCAAGTTTGAAACAGATTTTTGTAAAAATGGCAAAGGGACTAAATTGAAAGAAAAAGTTCCTTCTCGGCAGATTTGAAAAATAGTCAAAAACGCCCATGTACAGTGAGATTTTGGGAAAAGTTAAAACATGAAAGTTGTAGATCTCGATGAAACTGTTAGGTTAAGCGAACGGTTTGTCTAAAAACTCAATCGTTTGTGAGTTTTTGATTTTTCAAGAATATATTAAAAGTGAAAAAAGTGTTAAATGGCAAAAATGTTATTTTTGCAAATGATTTAAGGTATGGTACCTTAAGTAAAAATGATCCTTGAGAAAAATAGGAAATTTTGATGCAAAGAAGTAAATTTTAGTCCTGGGGGTAAAATCGTCAAAATTTTACTTCAGGGACTAAACCGTAAAGTTTTATGAAAATGGGGCATAATTGAGAAATAAAGAGATTTGACCCACTAGGGTGTTATTTTGATATTAGTATGTGGTTATTTTTGTAAGAATAACGAAATCGAGCTCGGGTAGGTTAGTAAACCCACGAAGGGCAAAATCGTCATTTTTGTCCAAATAACCCGAACCATTTTGAAATGTTTCCAATGGAATAAGAAAATGACTAGAAAGGGTACCCGCCCTTCGTTAGAAACGATAGGGTAAAGTTAGACAGAAATAAGAAAAACCAGTGGTTTTTAGAGTTGTACATAGTAATGCAACTCAATTTATTAACTAACGGATGTTTCGTATCGAAACATAGTGGAATTTGGCTAATGGCTTTGTAATTGGCCAACAGGATCCTAGGAGTCTAGGAGAAGGGAAATCGAGGTTAAGTTGCCCGACATTCACATCAAGTAAGTACCCTTCCCACCTACAATATGAAATGTAGGTTTAGAAAGAAATGTATGTATATGTATACCTGTGCGTATAATTAAGTGTAAACTTGTATGTTTGCCATGATATGAATACCTAGGGGTATAGTCATGTATGAATAATTGTGAGCATATTAATGTGTACCAGTGTGTACAATATGTTATGTACCTGTGTGTACAATAATGAAAATGAGCATGTGTACCATGATTTTGTACCTGTGTGTATAATATGTTATGTACTTGTGTGTACAATAATGAAAATGAGCATGTGTATCATGATTTCGTACCTGTGTGTACAATGATAAATACTTGAGTATGTATAAAGTAGGTATCTGTGTATACATTTGATGTTAAGTACCTGTGAGTACATTATGTTATATACCTGTACGTATATTAATATGTACCAGTGTGTATAAAAAGTAAGTACCTGTGTGTACTATGCTATGCAAGAGAATTTATGTTTCATGGATAATATGTGATTATCACTTCATGCATGGTATGTCAACCATAATAAAGGGACTGGTAAATGTATCACCAGAAATTAAGAAAAGTGTCGTACCGACTCCTAACTCAATGGGAGTTTAAAGGATATGTTACGGTCACGGTGTTACGTAGACCTAAATGAAATTGCGCAATGGTACGAACACTTGGGCCCTAATAAAGATAAGAAATGATAAGGATAAAGAAAGTTTATAAGAAAGCATAATTGATTCATGCATTCATATGAATATCCATGTGGGATTTATGGGACTTACTGGGCGTTAACTCATTAAGTATTTCATGCTGTAGGTATTCCGACGAAAAGGTCAGAATAAGTTCAAATGGTGAGCTGGCGGAGGGGTGGATGTTGTGCAGATTGGGTATGGAGTCCGCTGCTATAATGTTTTCCGCTACGTATGTTTAAAGTTATTTTGATATGAAATGTTTGAAAGAAAGATGTTATGAAAGTAAAAGTATTTATTATGTAAATACAAGTATGTGAATGTATTTTAAGAATTATCAAGTTAATGTAAGTAAATTATTTATTTCTGTTTTAAAAAAAATTTCCTAAATTTTTGCCCTGAAGTAAGTAAGAAAGAGTTTTATCACAGCCCGAAAAGGCGGGTTGTGACACGACGTGTGGTGCGGAGCTGGACGGAGTTGAAAGGGATGATCATTGAGCGTTTCCGTCCAACCCATGAGGGTAACCAGTGTGAGAAGCTGCTCGCACTCCGGCAGGAGACCACCGTTCGGGAGTACCGCCGGCAATTTGAACTCCTCGCTGCCCCCCTTGCCGATTTATAGGAACATGTTCTGGAGAGTTCTTTTGTAAACTGCCTGCGTCCAGAGATCAAAGCAGAGACAAGAGTTTTGAAGCCTCAAGGATTGGGCCGCATCATGGACATGGCCCAAAGGATTGAAGATAAGGATTTTCAATTAGGGCCTATTAAACATTCTTCTAATATGTCCAGTGCTTGGACACGGCCCAATTTTAATACCTATTCTTTCAGCAATCCGAAGCAACCTCCGGTTGGACCGAATGTTCAGCGGGGAATTTCTGATCGATTCCCTAAAAGTGCCACGTCCTTCTTCAGAAGATTGACGGATGCTGAAATCCAGGCAAAGAGAGAAAAAGGTCTATGCTATCGGTGTGATGGTAAATACACTTATGGTCACCGCTGTCCAAAGCGGGAATTGCAGGTGCTAGTAACTTAAGGCGAAGACAGCGAGTCGGAGGAGGCAGTGGAACCAGAGGAAAACTGCATACCGGAAGAAGTGGTTGCGGTAACTTTGAACTCAGTGGTAGGACTCACTACTCCACGAACAATGAAGCTAAAAGGAACTATACAGCAACAAGAGGTAGTGGTGCTCATCGATTGTGGGGCTACCCACAACTTCATTTCCCTTGATTTGGTTAAGAAATTGAAGCTTCCAATTGATGGTACTGGGAATTATGGGGTTGTAATGGGTACAGGGGTTACTGTGAAAGGGGAAGGCGTGTGTAAGGGGGTTGTCTTATCATTACAACAATTAGAAGTGGTCGAAGATTTTCTACCGCTCGACTTGGGAAGCACGGATCTTATTTTGGGGATGCAATGGCTGTCTTCTCTAGGGGTAATGCAAGTCAATTGGTCATCTCTCACTATGAAGTTTCAAATAGGAGAGACCCCTGTCTGCCTGCAGGGTGATCCTAGTCTGTGCAAAATGGCTATCTCCTTGAAGGCCATGCAGCGAGCAGTACGCCATGAAGGCCACAGTATCCTCCTTGAAGTTCGGGCGAGTGATGTAGAGAAAAAGCACGCAGTCAACCATACTATGTCGGTACCAGCTACTATACAGTCTGTTTTGCACCAGTGGCAAGCTATATTCCAACTGCCGTAAGGCCTGCCGCCGCTAAGGGGGCGCGAGCATGCCATCGTACTCAAAGAAGGGGCGTCTCCAGTGAGTGTGCGGCCCTACCGTTACCCGCAAGTGCAAAAAGAGGAAATTGAACATTTAGTAGGGGAAATGTTAGCAGCTGGTCTGATCCAACCAAGTGACAACCCATTCTCGAGTCCAGACCTCTTGGTCAAGAAAAAGGATGGAAGTTGGCGGTTCTGTGTGGACTATTGGGCTCTCAATCGTGAAACGGTTCCCAACCGTTTCCCGATTCCAGTAATTGACGAGCTACTGGATGAATTGCATGGCACAACCATTTTTTCCAAGCTCGACCTCAAGTCAGGTTATCACCATATCAGAGTCCACAATGCGGATGTTCCAAAAACTGCTTTTCGTACCCATGACGACAATTATGAGTTCTTGGTGATGCCCTTTGGCCTCATGAATGCACCCGCCACGTTCCAGTCACTTATGAATGAGGTATTTCGACCTTATTTACGCAAGTTCGTCTTAGTATTCTTTGATGATATACTTGTGTACAGCCGTTCTGTTGAGGAGCATGTGGAGCATTTACAAATAGTTTTGACAGTGTTGCATCAGAATAAGTTGTTTGTTAATGAGAAGAAGTGTACCTTTGGGCAACCTAAAGTAGAATACTTAGGACATGTCATTTCGGGACAAGGGGTGGCCGTCGATGAGTCAAAGGTGGCAGTAATGAAAACTTGGCCCACCCCTACCAGCTTGAAAGCACTTCGGGGATTTCTTGGCCTCACAGGGTATTATCGCAAATTTGTGGCTGGTTATGGCTCCATTGCACTTCCTTTGACAAATCTCCTTAAGAAAGACAATTTCAATTGGAACTTGGAGGCGGAGCACACTTTTAATTCTTTAAAACAGAAGATGACTGAGGTTCCAGTTCTCGCATTGCCCAATTTTAGCCGCCCTTTTGTTGTGGAAACAGATGCCTCAGGAGTAGGAGTTGGGGCTGTTTTGATGCAGGAACAAAGGCCTATTGCTTATTTTAGTCAAGTTCTCTCCCCTCGCAATCGCCTAAAGTCTGTTTATGAAAGGGAATTAATGGCCATTGTATTAGCTGTTCAGAAGTGGCGTCCATACCTTTTAGGATGACATTTTATCATTCGCACGGATCAACAAAGTTTGAAATTTCTATTAGAACAGCGAGTCATCAGTGAAGATAATAAAAATGGTTGTCCAAATTATTGGGGTATGATTTTGAGATTCAGTACAAGGTTGGTGGGGAAAACAGAGCGGCAGATGCCTTGTCCCGAGTTCCCGTCACGACGGAATTAGGGGTTCTTTCAGCTCCTATGATATTAAATACCGAAGAGCTAGCGCAGCAGGTAGCACTAGATGAACGGTTGGCACGGATTTTGGCAAATCTCAAACAATACCCGAAAGCGCACCCAGGTTTCACTTTGGAGAGGGACCGTTTGCTTCATGAGGGACGTTTAGTTCTCTCACGTTCTTCTCCATTTATCTTAGATTTGCTTCAAGCTTACCATGACAGCGCTCTTGGAGGTCACTCGGGAGTTTTGAAGACTTACCAACGCGTGGCAGCTGAATGGTTTTGGTTTGGTATGAAGACCGACGTGATGTCTTATGTGGCAAAATGTCAAGTATGTCAACAGCACAAGTATATTGCTTTAGTTCCTGGGGGTCTTTTACAGCCCTTACCCCCACCCGAGCGTGTATGGGAGGATTTGTCTATGGATTTCATCGAAGGGTTGCCTAAATTAGAAGGATATTCCGTAATCCTGGTCGTGGTGGATCGACTTAGTAAATACGCCCACTTTATTCCTTTGAAACATCCTTATACTGCGGTATCTGTCGCCACTGCATTCATCTGAGAGGTAATTCGGTTACATGGGATTCCACGTACCATCGTTTCGGATCGTGACCGAATTTTTTTGAGTTCATTTTGGACGGAACTCTTCATACAACAACATTCCTCACTTCTTCGGAGTACGGCCTACCATCCTCAAACTGATGGTCAAACGGAGGTGGTCAATTGTTGTCTTGAAACTTATCTACGATGCTTTTCTTCTGGGACACCTAAGCAATGGTATCGGTGGCTGCCTTGGGCTGAATTCTGGTACAACACTTGTTTTCATACTGCTACTAAGACTACGCCCTTTCATGTTTTGTATGGACGGGATCCTCCCCCATTGATCCGTTATGTTGCTGGTACTTCTCCAGTGGCGACCGTGGACCAAGAATTACTGGACCGAGATGCCATGTTGGACGAATTAAAACAGCATCTCTCACGGGCTCAGCAAAAAATGAAGTCCCAGGCAGATGGCCGTTGGAAAGATGTACAATTTGGGGTCGGGGATTTAGTCTTTCTCGAGCTACGCCCTTATCGACAACAGTCCTTAGCTCGCAGCCAATTTGAAAAGTTGACTCCTCGCTATTATGGACCATTCGAGATTGTGGAGCGAATTGGAGCAGTTGCTTATCGACTTAGGTTGCCCCCTTCTACATCTATTCATGATGTTTTCCACGTTTCTCAACTGCGAGCAGCTAGGGGCAGCTCTTTTCCCAATTGTTCTTTACCACCACAGCTTACTTCTAACTTGCAGTTAGCAGCAACACCTTCTAAATTACGTGGGGTACGACAGATTCGTCGAGGCACCTCTACCATGATGGAAGTTCTCATCCATTGGGCTGATCTTCCTGCGCATGAGGATACGTGGGAGTCGTTTGAAGCCATAAACACTCGTTTTCCTGCCTTTCACCTTGAGGACAAGGTGCGTCTTTGGGGGGCGGGTATTGATGGGAATGGTTCTTCTAGACCTCCTATCAGATTCACATACGCCAGACGTGGCCCACAAAAAAAGGCTGATTTGGCAAGAGCCTTGGCCTTGAAGCAGATAGGAGGGAGAATGGGTGACGTGGAGGAAGTTACGGGGGGGCAACAAGTTTGTGAAGGAGGCCTCGAGAATTCAGGATAAGGAGGAGGAATAGAACGTGGGTGGTTATGCAGTGGGGTCACGTTGTAAGGATGAGTGAGTGGAGGGAGAGTATAAGTAGACTAGAGAAAAAGGGTAAAAGCATATATTTTCTCTTTAGACTGTTTATGTTCTACAATGGGAGTGCAAGGCTCACTCGAATAGCCTTATCTTGTGTCTTTCAATTCAGTATTGTGAATAAAGAGCGAGATAATCTTCTTTAATTACCTGAGATTGCTTATTTCCTTGACTAAAACATACCTGAGTCTAACAGTCATGCCTTTTCAAAACTTATTGTAGTTCTTCAAATGTTACTTTTGTCGTTCCAAGTCCGTATATTTCTTCACAAGTTTTTTTTTTTTTTTTTTTTTTTTTTTTTAACTACCGTCATCTTCTAAATTTATCATCGTTTTTTATTTTTGCTGAATAAATTTATCATCGTTCTTTAAAAATTAAGCTGTTTTCTTTCTTGACGTTTGATGGAGAAATTAACATCTTTTTTCCATTTCTTTCATTTATTAGGAAAAGTTACGGTAAGGAGATAGAGGATACAATAAGAACCGTCAACTTTAATCAAACGGCTCTAAAACGACGAGCTCACATTTACAAAAATAAAATCAAAAGTATCCGACTAAACTTCTGTTTTCTTTCTTCCTCTCTCTTAACTCGCTTGAACCCTGATGAGAAAAAATTACCGACTCCAGGAATCTTTTATTGCCGCTGCCTGGCCTCCAACCACGACGGTGATAGAGAAGATAGAGAAGAGAACCACCCTCGGACGGCATCGTGCCAGCACGCCTGAACTGTGAACGCACGCACATCCCCGGCGGCTGTACGAACCAACCCCACGGTGACGCAATCTCTACGACGGCGAAACCCTTTGCACGTCATTGTCGTCCCTCTCCACGCGTTTGTCATCGTCGAAAGCTCAACCGCCTCCCTTCATCGCCGTCGACAACTCCACCTCCTTTATTCAAGACCAAAGCCTCATGGACCATTTTTTCCCCTCTTTCAATTTCATTTTTTATGCTTTTCTTCATTTGAAAACAGAACAAGCATAAAATGCTTTTCCTCGAAAGTTTCATGTTTCTTTGATCTATTCTTCATTGATTTTGACCATTGATTTTTGTACTGCTTATGTTAGTTGAAAATTTGGGATTTTTTATTATGGATCCGTCAATATCTTGTTCTTGTTTGCGTTGGGTAATTTTTATGAATTATTTTTCGTCTAAATGTATGGCAATGCTCTTATATTGTATTTGTATTATCTTTAATAAATTATTTTCATCTTATGTTGTTGTTTACACTTTCAGTGTTCAATTTAGACATTAAATCAGAATTTGGATTTGATTTTTTTTGGGCATATGGGTCGTTGATCCTGTTAGTAATCTATTTCCAGAGCTCCTCTATGTATGATTAGAGTTTAAATTTGGCAAGAGGAAGAGCTCTAGCTTGAACCATAGCGGATGGCCGTCGAGCGGGTCGGCGAAGAGGTCGATGGCAGATCTAGACGATGCCGTGATCGCATATGCCATTGGAGACCTAGATTTCGGGGTTCACATTCGCGGCGGAGATAGGTTGGCGAATCTCATCGGAGTTGGAGTGCGAGAGGGTACGGTGAAGAAGGCAAGAGAGGAAAAAGAAGATGAGATATTCTAGGACTCAACTGTATGTACTTGTGAATAAATTTAAGAGAATCAAGATAAACTACAAAAGCTTTCTCGCTTCTTATATGATGAAGGATGTCAAGATTTGTGAGTAGAAATAATTGGACAATTAGAGACCTATACGAGGATCCTCATTTAAGCAAAGTCAAATTACCACTCAAAATTTGAGTAGTTTATCATATCAATTTTTTTTTTTTTTTTTTTAGTTTTATTCATTTGGTATTAATCATATGTGCTAGGTTTTAGTTTAATTTGGTGCTCTCTCTATTTTCACCGTTGACTCAAATCTAATTAAAATTCTCCACCTTTAGATCCTTCTCCACCGCTAGAGAATTTTAGTATTCTCTACCATATACTCACTGTTATTTATTTAGTTAATATTTAAGATAATATTTTGATATCTCAACATATTGAAAATTAATCTCAAACACGAGATGTGCTTTTGTCTATGATTTTTATATGGTGTCTAATAAAACTAATTTGAATTGAAAAAATTAGTTTAAGTTATAATAATTTTTTATTTACTATATAAAATGTAATACTTTATATTTTTATTGGTTTAAACCAAAGGAATAGTTAATATCGGACCAACACGAGTGCAACACTAAAGGTTGGACGGGCTAGGCCATCACAAGTTCACAACACAAGCTTGCAAGAACCTGTTTAGATCTTACAAAAGCATCTGTAAATCAAAATCTTATCAACTAAGTGCATGAAAAGCTGTATCTTATAAATTTCATTTAAAACAAAGGACAAACAAAATCAAATTTTCAATTGAATTAAAAAGCAAAGGCAAAACTTTGGGAGTATGTTTTATTAATCACATCATATAGTAAAAGACATAAAACATGCCTAAAACTCTTCACCAAGATCACTCCTATGCGCGAAGAGACATTGCCAAAACATGCAACAACACGAGAATTATTTCTTGCTTCCAATAATTACCAAAAAAAAAAAAAAAAAAGCTCTCAGAAATGCATATCTCCGTCCCCAAAACCTAGGCTCGCCTGGCCGAGCAACGACGTCGTCGGCACGGGCGGCGGGACTACAACCGCCAAAGAAGTACTACCATTGACGGCGGCAGCTGCCTTCAACTCCCGAACCCTTTCAGCCACCATCCTCCTCATCTCATGCAGCGCCGTTACATGTTCCTTCAGCTCCTCCATTCCCATTCCCTCTATCCCCTCGTCCCACCAAAACTCTTCGCCTTCTCCGCCACCGATCTTCGCCTTCTTCTTCTTCTTTGCCTCCGCCAACCGGCTCTTCTCCGCCTCAAGCTCTTTCTCAGCTTTAACATAATCTCTATTGAACTCCTCAACATTTGTAACATTATCGTTAGTGGTGGTGTTGGTGGTGGCAATATTGTTCGTGCCGTGGGTGTAGCGGCTGAGGACGGAGTCGACGGTGGAGTTGCTGAAACAGAAGAGCTTGTCGTTGGGGGAGAAGACGAGGACGGCGACGTCGGAGCCGCAGAGGATGGAGAGCTCGGCGGCCTTCTTATAGAGGCCGGAGCGGCGCTTGGTGAAGGTGACTTGCTTGTTGCTCCCGTTTTCGATCTTCTTGATCTCTATTCGTTGCCGGCCTTGGGTTTTCTTCTCCTTCATCTCCTCCAAAACAGTCCTGGCGTGAAGAGTACTATTGGGATATTGATGGTGATATTTTATATACGTAGAACAAAACAAAAAATAAAATAAAATAAAAAAGAGAGAGATCAATATTCAATACAGGAGGTTTTTTTTTTTTTTTTTTTTTTCAGGAATTACTTTCTGTTGAAATTTTGGTTTGGATTTCATGTTATGGTAAGGAATTGAATATCTTTCTCCTTCTTTTTGGGTTTATTTTTTTCATCTATTCTTCTTGATTGGAGAATATTTTCGTGTGATTATTTAAAGTGCCAAAAATTGAGCACCAAATTCAGCAAATTGAAAGGGTAAGTTTCCTCTTGATCGGGAAATAAGTCCACGATTCTTAAAACATATCATATATATATATATATATATATATATATATATATTTTTTTTTTTTTTATATGGAGTTTTTATTTGAACACCAAATTAAGCAAATTGAGAAGGTAGGTTTTCAATTAATGATTAGAAGATCGTTTTACAATATTAGTATAGAAATAAATTCACGGTCGTTTATTCTATTATATGTGGTTTATATCAGGTTTTATCGTTCAGAAAATTAACCTTGAATTTTTGCTAATTATTTGTGATAGACTCGCGATTTATAATTTTTTTTTCGCATGTCGTGTTGTTGTCGTTTTATGAGTTCGTGTTTTTTTTTTTCAAACGTTTTTTGTCGTTTGTGAGTTGAATTTCAGTTTTGTTGTGGTTTATGGAGCCCGTCATTTGCTCAAGAAATCATCATTTATCGAACATTAATAAATTTTTTTTTCCCGTTGAATATCATTCTTTAAAGTGTTCTTTATCAGTTCTTCACATTTGAAGATGGTCTCGTTTTTATGTTCTTGTTGCTTATTTTATTTGAAGTCGTTTGTAAAAATTATTGTCGTTGTTAAGGTTTTTGCCCCTTGCAAAAGATGTTACGTTTTTCTACTTTTTTTTATACATTGTCATTTGATAATAATTTGTCCTATAATGCGACAACTACAGTCGTTTTTCGAAGATTGGGATTTACAGTGTCGTTTTATATTTTCTGTCAATTCACGAGGTCTGTCAATTGCCTAAGACGTCGTCGTTTTCTGAAATTGTTATCCTTCAAAATGATGTTTTCTGACTTCTAGACGTTTGAACACAAATCTGGTTGATTCTTTTGTCGTTCTTACGCCCTCATTGTTTGTTTTATGTCGTTTTTTAAACGTAACTATACAAGAAGTTGCAACCTTATATTTTTTCTACTTGTTTGATGCCATTTGTAAGAGTGCCGTTTTATGATATGATGGAGCAGTTGTTACTGCTTGAGTTGTTGCAGCTTATAATATGTGTTGTCGTTTTTAGATTCGTTTAACAAAAAAACAACACCACTTGAAAAGCCAATTTACCCCCAACGGCAACAACGGCAAAATTACAAGGTGTAATAACACGAGCAAGGACAACATTTCATTAAAGAATATCGTAAACTACAATGGACAGTAAAATGGAAAAAACAATTGTGAAGACTCTACAATAATTTTTAGGGTGATTTATTTCACCGCCACCGTCGCTTTCTCTTGGTGCCTTCATGATCTCTGCGTCCATGAGTAACCCCTTGATCCCAGCCTCCCTCTGACGTTTGTGCCATTGAAGCATTAAATATTTGGTGATTGGATTCGTGCGGAAGGGATGAAAATAAGGGGAGAAAAAAAAAGTCAATGAAATGAAATGTATTCTATATTTTCCTTTTATTTTGTAGGCTTTTTATTTTTTTCTTTTGCACGTTGCTAATACATGGGTTAGCAGTAAAAATTTTAGAAATCTATACTGCATCTGATCAGAACGGATCCGATCAGATGAAATACAAAATCAACACGTTGGCTTTCAAGCTCATGCCACAACGTCGACCTGTCTTCTCGTTAATCGAGCATATAAGCCATCCTTTTGAAGAAGCTCTTTGTGACTGCCAATCTGCATGTAACACAAGTCATTTTCCCAGCTCTCCCCATGTAAGGGGGAAAAAAAGAGGAAGCGCGGATGGAAGATTATCCAATATTCTCTAACCAGGGTATTTCATGAATGTTGCTTGCAAATGAAGTAATACGGCATGACACATTATACAAAGGCAAAATATTTTACTTAAGCCGGAGGAACGAACCTCGACAACTCTACCGCTGTCCATTACTACTATCCTGTCAGCAGCTTGTATGGTCGAAAGCCTGTAGAAAGTGTATGTGAACGTTTCTGCATGCAGCTTGGAATGAAGTGGACGAAAAATCAGGATGGTAAAACATATATCAAAAACCTACCTGTGCGCTATTATTATGACTGTTCTCTTCGATTTCATGTCACTTCTCACAGAACGAAGAACACCCTAAATACAAATTAGAAATCACAAATCAATAACTGTTTTTTCTTCTCATTTCTTGTTTTTGGGGAGAGGATTTTGTCACAAGTAGCTACCTTGACATTGTGCTCGCTCTCTGCATCTAGCGCACTAGTAGCTTCATCAAGGATCAAAATGGTTGGGTCCCTAAGAATGGCCCGTGCTATAGCAATTCGCTGCTTCTGTCCCCCACTTAGTAAATCATCATCAACTAGCGTTTTGTAACCATTCGGCAGTGAGGAAATGAAGTCATGTGCATATGCTTGCTTTGCAGCCCATTCAATATCTTCCTGTCTTACTTTTCTTGCACATCCATATCGAATGTTTGAGCTAATATCCATCCGAAAAAGTTTGGGTTCCTGTAAGTCATCTTGCAAGTTAAAAGGTGGATTCGAGAATATTAAATTTAATTGATGCTGGAACTAAATTAAGAACCTGGCCCACATATCCAATTCTTTCCCTCCACCACATGACATCCAACTCTCTCAGTGAAAAGCCGTCAATCAATATCTGCAGTTAACATAATATAAATATCTATAGCATTTGTATGAAACACAAAATAATTAAATACATGACTGACTAAGTAGATACTGGCTATTGAACTCCTTTTTTACAGTCTATTAAGTATAAAGAGAGGCGAGAGCCACAACTTTAAATCTTGAATACTTGTAGTGTATCAGCCTCAAAAAGCACAATAACTTGACAAGAGATCAGATATTTATGGGGAGGAGAAAAAAAAAACTTCTGCTCGCTTAAATTGTGAAATGTAACCTCCTAATGGGAGAATTTCGAAGACTAACTTGTATCCACTTTAAAAAATGCATAAAAAAGGAAACTAATTCCGCTTATACTATCTTTTGCATGTCATATACCTCAGTTTGTATAAAGTATAGGTGAAAGGCAAAAGAAAAATTACCCCACCACTTGTTGGCTCATAAAGACGGAGCAAAAGATTCACTAGTGTGCTTTTTCCGCTACCACTAAGACCAACCTAAGAGGGAAAAAAGAAAGTTAAACCAGAAAGTCATTTCCTATTGTCGTCACGGAGGCAAGGAACAAAATAAAGAGAGAACATGCATTTCCTTACAATGGCAATCACTTCATATGGATTCACTGATACGCTAATCCGTTGCAGCACAGGTACCTATTCAAACATCAGATCACTCCTTCTTCATTAGCAACAAATTTAGGCAAATTCGTTTTGCTGGGAGGGAAGTGCTTATGGAAAAAAGACAAACATAAGTGGCTATTATTGATTTTAGTAATACATGCTGAAGAGATGGCCAAAAAAATACGCCACCACTTTAAAAGAGAGCTGAAGGACTAGAGTCCCAGAAAAAACCAATCAATGCTTGAATGTATTCATTGCTGTCTGATCGCCATTCAAACCCCATTTCAGTGGTCGAGCACATAAGAAGGCATAAAAAATCAGTGCGTCAATCAGAATCAAGAATGTAGTTCTAATACTGAGGACAGGAAACATACTGTTGGCCTTGAAGGATAATGGAAAGAGACATTTACAAAATCAATTTGTCCCGTTAGCTTTTGCAACTTTGATCCTGTAACAAATTCACGTTTAAATCCATCAAGTTAGTTGAAAAAAATAGTTCTCAATAAAGGGAAAAAAAAAGCATGTAAAATCCCTCCTGCTAGGAAAATGTTGCAAGAAGAAGAAAGACTAATAGCAAATACCAACACAGTTTTTTGCCACATGGGAGATTTTTCTGAAGCGAGCTTTAAATTTTCTTTCACTCGAATTTGATCTTTAGTGATAAAAAGACTCATTTTCCGGTATATCTTATGGTAGACATATTTAAACAGCGGCTTAGATTTGCCTATTGCCCTGACCAACTACAGTTTTATACAAAAGCAAGAACAAGGGAAAGGGTTTTCAAAAGGAACATGTAAGACAAATTGTTCAAAAATGAGAGTTTGACCAAGTTTACAAATTGCTTGCCTTTACATATAAATTGGTCACTAGGCGACAGATCCATCAACTGGAAGACTTTTTCACTTGCACCAACGGATTGCATCAAAGAGGATAAATTATCCCCCACCCACCATGTTGAATAAATCAACCATTCGCTGTACAATATAAACTTTGTAAGTTGCTCTGCTGTAATACGACCAGCTAGAATAGACATTCCTCCTACCAGCACAGCAATAACCTATAAAATTAAAATTTTCCAGTAAAAGTCAACTGCTATAACTTCAAATTCTAAATTGTGATATCCCATTTTCAGCATGAGAAATGGCAACGAGAACTGGTCTCCAAAGCATATTGTCAAAATCCAAGAAATAAATATGTGATCCACTTAACTGATGATACTCGAGCAGTTTAGATTATAGAAATAGATAGAACAACAAGTGCATGCTACTCCATTTAACCATTATCACTGACATATTTGAGTCAAGCACTTGGAAAGGGGAAAAAAATTATATTGTGATATATATTGCTAAAAGTAAGTAACTTGGAATGAAGTAAAAAAGAAGAGACTGAATGAAGTTTGGTGCTATGGTAATAAGTGAAATCCGCAGAAAATAATTTTCTTGAGAATATCAGTTTTTTTTTTCTTTCCTTTTTTGAGAGAGCAAGAGAGAGATGAAAAGGCTATACCTGAGTTGAATGGTAAAGCATGTTGAAGCTAAAGTTCCAAAAGCCATAAGCAGCACTTGTTCGCAAGCTTATATCAGCCAACTTCCCAAGCCATTGCTTGTATCTATAAAACATTACAGCATATATGAATACATATCTCTGTCAGTACCTCCTAAAGTATGTCTACCTTAATCTACCTTTTAGTGCACTGCATCACATAGAAAGTTAAGCACCACAAACAAAGCAACAAAAAAACAAAATTCTGCTAGTATTCATTACCTTCCAATTTCTTCTTTCTCTGTCCCATAAACACGAACTGTTCTCATCAAGGAAAATGTCTCTTGTGCAACCTGTAATACATAATGAAAAGTCTAAGGAAACATTAACTTCAACAGAAATACAGCTAAGAAGTCATATTCTAATTTTTACCTCATTAGCAGAAGCAGTGAATTCTTGAGTCAATTTTGCAGCCCTTTTCTGGTACCTACAGGAAGGAACATGTTTAATGTCATCTAGAGAAAATAGGTAACATGCGCATTTTGAGATTAGTATCTTCCAATATCATTAGGAATTTTCTTTTCTTGAAATATTGATATAGTTTCTCCCCCTATCTTATCTACGGAAATCTATTCCTTAAGTAAACCACAACTACTAGCACTCTGTCTTTACATGAAACCTAAATCAGTCTTATATCCACGACCAAACATCCCTTTAACAATCTTCCAATAGAAATATTTTCAAGCAAAGAAATGTGGTATATAGAAGTATATGTAACAAACTTCTTACCGGCCATAAAGTAGCATAACTGCTCCTAAAGTAGAGCATATCATCAATGTGCATAAACCAAGAGGCCATGACAAGATTAGCAAGTAGATCATTGCACCCGACCCCTAAAAAAAACGACAGATGGTCACATTAAAATTTTATGCATCAAATTACATACAAACACCAACAGGCACTAATGACGCAATAAGCATAGGAACCTGAAGAAGATTGCGAAATATCAAATTGAGATCATTTCCAATGACTCGTGACACTTGCTGACAGTCTGCCCCAAGCCTACTCGTCAAATCACCAACAGTTTCGTTGTCAAAGAAAGAAATGTCCTGCAATAGATATACTACCAAAATAAATTATAAACGGACTTTTAATTTTAAATAGCAAAAGCTCGTTCATAGACTTAAATAAGGAGAAATTATTTCCAAATATCAGTAGGACCTGTCGAAGAAGTGCAGAATATAATGTTTCCCTCATGCGCTTAACCTGCAAATGACATGCAAGCTCAGGTTGGTTAGAAAATAATATAGTAACTTATAAGACAAAAAATTAAACGACCATAAAATTCGTATTAATTTTTCATCACTACTGACGTAGCCCAGTAAAGATCAGAAAAATTCTTAGATTTAGTAATGCCTTGTAAATTACATGTTACAGATTTCAAAAGTCAATTATTTGGAAACTTATGTCATGTGAACTTTCCAAGAAACCCATGAAGTGATCCACAAATGGGAGAACTTTCTCAATGTATTCGATCATTCAAGAAGTTCACATGCATTTGAAGCCAAAAAAAAACAAAAAAAACAAAAGTTAACAAAAACATATGTGATCAGAAACTCACAAGTATCATATTTGCTATGCCAAAGAAGCAACCTCGTAGCCCGCTGGAGTATACAAACAGAGTACAGCGTCAGCAGCTATGCTACATTATTCACTAAAATGTTTACATGGAGAGCAACAGGGAAATAATCTACAGAAACAATATTGACATACAAGATCTTGACCTGCAAATTCCCGCTACGATACAGAACAGAACCAAGAGGCTCACATTTCGGCGGAACACCGCGATTTCGCCGCTCTGTGCGGTGAAGATTGATGCTGTCAAGAAATGCGGTATCGAAATCTCCGAAAGCTGTCCCAAAAATTCAATAAAAAAACATATTACTAAAAAGAAAGACTACAGTAGTTGGCAAAGGAAATTATGTGCTTGAAGCTCACCGCCGCCACAATTAGGGTAGAGAACGCGGCGAAGATGATCCAACGGTCATTAGCGACCAACTCCCACATCCGAACAAGCGCCCGAGTCACCGTCACCGGCTCAGCCAAAATCCTAAATTCGACGTCTTTGCTGAAGCTCCACCAGCTTCCGCCTGGCAAGATTGACCTCACAAAATCCATCCACCTCCGGAGCCTCTCGGAGAGGTCAATCTCTGCCTCTCCGCTCCTTTCCACAAACTCCTCCGCTCCGTCGTGAACCGAGTAACCATTAATCGACGCCGAATTCAGCCTCGGCGAAAGAACGCGTCTCGAATTGGACAACTGGTGAGAGTGCGAGGAAGAGGGAGAGGGAGAAAGAGATAGCCGGAGCTTCGGGCCGGAAGTGGAATGGAGGTTTTTGTTGTGAGTTCTGATGAGAGGACGCCTGTGATGGAGCGAGGAGAGGAGGCGAGGCTGCGTGTTGCAGAGCGGAATCGCCATGGTTGAAAACATGGAGTTTCAGAGAATGGAAGAGATTTTGGGGATGAAAAGCTAGGAGCTTGACCAGGCTATGTCGGCCTCCATGAAAGGCGATTTTCTATTTCTCCTCTTCTTTCTCCAAAAACAACGTGACTTGAAATAATTTATTTTATCTCTTTGGCGGAAGCCAGAAAAAAGACAAAACTAGAACGAAAGAAAGAAATGAGGACCGGTCTTTGGATTAGGTGGGCACGTGGCGGATTTCGGACGACACGACACCGCTTGAGCCTTCAAAGCAACAAACACCGCAAACCGACGTCGTGTTCCTCTCCTCCAAATTTCCAATTACATATTAAAACGCCACGTCCCCTTTTTAAAAGACAGTAATACCCTCGGACATTTTTAAAAGACAGCAAGTTACTCCACAAAAAGTATATGGCTAGTTTCGTCTTCAAAGAATTAACGACCTTAAAAATATCTTCCACAACAGTCTTTTCAGCGGGAGCATCATATCTTTCTATCTCGATCTCTCTCTCTGATCTCCGCCGACAATGGCACTGGTTCTTGGGAATCTAGCTCTGTTAATGGACGTAGCGTCCACTCGGAGTGTATTATCAGAGCGGAAGATCCGAACGGTGGCGATCGACGGCGGTTTGAGCCTTAATTTGCCGCGAAGACCGGAATATCAAGCCCTCAGCGCGTTTATCGCCGGCAAGGGGTTTGAATCGGAGGGGGAGGCTTGGAGCCAGAGGGTGGTGGTTTGTGGAAAGGCGAATTCGAAGGTGAACGACGTGGATCCGGATACGGGATGGAGCGATGAGGAGAACGGGAACGAGGAGTGGGACGAGGACTTCGACTGGGAGAAGGAAATGCGGAGGAGAGTGAAGGAGATCGAGGAGAGGAGGGAGTTGGAGAAGAAGGCGGAGGAATTGCAGAGCCAGTTGGAGGAAGGAGAAGGTGACGGCGGCGACGAGACGGAGGATGAGAAGCGGATGAGAGTTAGGAAGGAGCTAGAAAAGGTTAGCCCTTTTTTCTTCGTGTTTTACTTGTTGATTATTTGTTGATAAGTGATACCCTCAAGTTTGGAGGGAAAAGGTGAGATATTTGGAAGGCAAAGAAGTTTATCTTTTTTTTTCCTCTATATTTGTGTTTTTTTTTTTTTCTGCTTTTAGCAAGTGAAAGGGTACGTTTTGAAAACCTGAAATTTGGAGTGAATATGAGAAATAGGAAGGAAATTACTGTTTTTCAAAAAAGGGGAAAAAGTACTTTTTTATTTTCAGGAAGTGAGAAGCTTGTTTAGTTAATAGTTAAGACGAATAGTGTCACTTATGCTTCATTGGTTGTTGATGCTCCACTTTAAGTAGACATGGTCACACATGTAGGCAAATAGCTTATGAAATATAACTACAAAAAAATATGGCCTGTTTGCTATTGTTTTGAAAATTTTTAAAAATGTTTTTTTCAAAAACACTATCAGCACATTCCCCAAAAATTTTTATTTTCTAAAACAAAATCATTTTCACCCATTTTTAAAACACCATTATTGTTATATTAAGCAATCAGTTGTTGTCTAGGGACTACGGCAAGCCAAACGTCAAAAAAAGACTGAGACCATTAAACATAGCTTTTGCTAAGGAAGTCAAAACTGACAATCTTATGTCTTTTATAATTGGAGAATTTCTCGTTTGGTTTTAGTGTGGTAGTGCTGAGATGAATGTGTTGTTTTGGTTTATGGGATCAGGTGGCTAAAGAGCAGGCAGAGAGGAGAGCAACAGCACAGTTGATGTTCGATTTGGGGCAGAAGGCTTATGGGAAGGGCATGTATGGCCGTGCCATCGAGTTTCTAGAAGGTGCACTTACGATTATACCCAGGGCCACTTTATTAGGCGGTGAGGTTGGTTAACTCCCGATGAGGATTCCTCTTTGGGCAAATTGGTCTTCATATTTTACATCAAAATTTGATTGTGAAGTACTAGTGCATGGACATTGATTGGTTATAATTTGCATTTTTCAGATCCAAATATGGCTTGCCATGGCATACGAGGCTAATAACCGCCATGCGGATTGCATTGCTCTCTACCAACAATTGGAGAAGAAGCACCCAAGTGTCAGTATTCGACGCCAGGCTGCCGATCTTCGCTACATTTTGCAAGCACCGAAGCTCAAGATATCCCAAGAGGAGATGGTGACCATACCATTGATCGGTTCTAGTTATGACAGGTATTTGTCTTATGGTTACAAACTTATAATGTCCTCGGAACATGTTTTACTGTTACAATTTGCAACATTGCGAAGACGATGACCATGTTATTATTGTCATCTGTGACTCCAAATTCAGCTACGCAGCAACATGGACTGATAAATACAAGGACAGTGATCGGAGGAGCATGAGAGCAACGACCAATCAGCTTCCATCCACCAAAGACTATTTAGCCGACTTCCTGGTGTGGCGACCTCCGGTTGGATTAGAGAAGAGCCAAGGCTTTTGGGTAGCTTTGACATTATGGTTGGGCTTAGTGGGAGCAGCCCTCTTTCTTCAAAGATGAAGTATACATAAGTGAATACACCCCTATTGCATATTTTTTTTTTATTTCTGCATGTTATTCATGGATAATATGTGGTTGATGTAATTTTGTATTGTTATTCATCCAGGTCGTTGCGAAAATGCTGACTTGTGTAATTGAAATATGGCATAGATGTGCTGTGCTCTCTGTATTAGTTGGTCAAAATTTGAAGGAAGTAACATGAATTTATTGTCGTTTTTTTCTTCGTAAGTCATGTGCAACTTTAGTACGTTATTGTCGTTGGTCAAAATTTGAAGGAAGGAACATGAATTTATTGTCGTTTTTTTCTTCGTAAGTCATGTACAACTTTAGTACGTTATTGTCGTCTTGAGCTTGTGAAAGTTGGGCGTGTTTCGCAAGTTGGAGGCCACCTTTGGCTTTTATAACTACCTCTGACAGATTAGGGTATATGGCAAACCTATACTCCTGTCCAGCGGCTTTTAGAAAAACGTTGCCCAGCAACAGAATTCGAAAACCAGGTCAGAATTGCTTTTGCACGGCAGCCTTTGTTGTCGAGACATTTATCTTACAGGGTGTTTAAAAAAGTGATGAGAATTAGTGAGAACTATTTTTACTATAGCATATAGCATATGAGAGTTTTATACTATAATATATTTTTTTACTATTATTATAGCATGTGAAAGTTTTATACTATTTATAACTAAAATTACGGTAGAAACTGAGTGGTTTTTACCATTGCCAAACACTCTCTTAGTAATGATTAATAAAGCGTAGTTCTCAGCCGGCCTTTTTTTTTTTTTTTTTTAAATAACAAACATATATATGTGTGTGTTTTAAACATCTTTTCAGAACTTACAAACATTTTTTACAAATATAAAATATAAATTTTTAAATGTTTTAAAATAACTTCAATAAAACTAAAATTTATATATGTTTTAATATTTTTGTGTAAGAACGTTAAGAATGTTTACACTAAAATTAAAACTAAGAACCAAAACTATTAAACATATGTTTATTCTCGTCATTACATATCATCACCATAATTTTATCATCGTTGACCGAAAACCTAGAGTTGTGCTTCTTGTATTTAGTAATTTTGAAAAAAATTTACCAAATGCTACCTTCTTCTAGCCCAAATCACAAATAAAATAATTATTCAGAAAATTATTATCATTAATGACCCATAAACTTTTAAGGTTTTTTTTCACTTTGTCTCTTGAACTTTAAAAATTACCACTTTACTTTTTAAACTTTTAAAGCTTTTCATTTTACCTTTTGAATTTTTAAATCATTATTTTGCCTTTGAACCTTTAAAGTTCTCATGTTGTCTCTTAAATTTTTGATTTTTCAATTAAATAGATGAAATTAAGCTTACGTAATTCGCACATGGGTCACCTGTAAAGGTAAATGATATATTATCACTTTTAAGTTTTGTTTCACATTTACACTCTCACTTAACTTCTTTGTTTTTTTTTTTTTTTCTGGCTTTTTAATTGAACTCTCATTTAGAAAGAGTTTCTTTACATGTTTCTTCTCATTTTTAATGCATAACTCTTTCAATAAGTCGATATTATTTACTAATATATGAATGTGAATACTAGTTTCTTTACATGTTTCTTCTCATTTTTAATGCATAACTCTTTCAACAAGTCAATATTCTTTACTGATATATGAATGTGAATACTAAATAAGTGAGTTACGCATTAAAGATGAGGAGATATCGACGAACAATATCGAGAATAAATATACATACATACCTAAGAACAGATAAAAAAAAATTAAATGAGAGTATAAACGTGAAATAAAATTTGAAAGTGATAAAATTTCATTATTGCCCTTATAGGTGACATATATGCAAATCACATAGGCTTAATTATGTCTATTTAAACATAAAATCTAAAAATAGGAGACAAAATAAGGAGCTTTGAGACAATGGCAAAATAGTGATTTTTAAAATTTATGGGGTAAATTGAAGAGTTTTAAAAATTCAAAAGTTAAAGTAGTGATTTTTAAAATTAAGAGGTAAAATAAGAGAAATCTTAAAGTTTAAGAGTTGTTAATGTTAATATCCTAATTATTTATTTATTAACTAAATAATTTACATACAAATTTATTATTTATTAAAAATATTTTTAATTTGAAAAAAATTTAAAAACCTGTTACCGCCCTTATTCTCTCCCTTTTTTTTCGCCCTCATTTTCTTATGTTAGTGTGGTGCTTAACTCACACCTCCACTAAAATCAAGGGCCCAATTAGAAGCCCAAGTCATCTTTAGATACAGAATCCAAAGCCCAGCCAAAGATCTAGGAGTTAAATCAAGCCCAACCGACTAAATTCCATATTTGCACAGTTCCCCAACCCTAAGGGCACAATAGTAAATATGGAATGCCATCATCCCCCAATCTCACCCGATAAATTACAAAACCCTAGCTATCCTCAGCCGTCGAAGCCCTAGCTTTCAGTCACGCCGAAGGAGTGAAGAGAGGGAGAGCGGAGATGACGACCAGATTCAAGAAGAACAGGAAGAAGCGCGGGCACGTGAGCGCCGGCCATGGAAGAATCGGGAAGCACAGGAAGCACCCCGGCGGTCGCGGTAACGCCGGTGGTATGCACCACCACAGGATCCTCTTCGACAAGTACCACCCCGGATACTTCGGCAAGGTCGGTATGAGGTACTTCCACAAGCTCCGCAACAAGTTCTACTGCCCCATCGTCAACATCGACAAGCTCTGGTCCTTGGTCCCTAAGGAGGTCAAGGACAAGGCCACCAAGGACAACGCCCCTCTCATCGACGTCACTCAGTTCGGATACTTCAAGGTTTTGGGGAAGGGAGTCTTGCCGGAGAACCAGCCCGTCGTCGTCAAGGCCAAACTCGTCTCCAAGATCGCCGAGAAGAAGATAAAGGAGGCCGGCGGCGCCGTCGTCCTCACCGCTTAGGTTTGAGGTTTTCTGTTGCGATTTTAGAAAAAAAGTTTTGCCTTTTTTTCTTGGGTTGTAATTTTCGACAATTTGTCTCTTTTATTTTAGATGTTATTATTGAACTTCATTTCTGTTATGTCTCGAGTTTAACGATGGATGTTATCTGATTATGCGTTTGAAGCCAATGTCGCTTTATTATTATTCTTATGCTTTATGCTTCTGTGGATGAGCAAAATTCTTCTTTCGTACTCTGTGATGATAGAGCTTGGATTTTTGGGAAATGAGTGAAATTTGATCGGTAAATTCTTCAAGGGCTTGTTATTTATATGAAAAACAGAGAAAAATGAAGGAGTTTCAAAGTTTTAAGATTAAAGAGATTGATGATGATTGCTGTTTTCAAAGTGTGCTTGATGATAGATTAACAGTGTGTTTGGCAATTTCAGTTTACCGTGTCCTGTGCTTCAATGTCAAAGGAAGTGAGCTTTAACTAAAATTGGTTCAAACTAGTGGTTCTAACAATACTTCCCAAAATACCCTGTAACATTTAGCTGATCACTGTTGGAAATGAAATTAGTATCGTAATAGTTTATTTAACTTATTTTATTTTATCTTTGGTTGGTAATACCAATACTAATACACAAATGATTATTGAATATGGAGAATGTGGGTTGGGTAGAATTTTTTTAGAGGGTCTTCAAGCATGTTTCCAATTTTGTTTGAATTTTTGCGCTAAGCAGGAATTTGTGTGTTAAGGACTGTGTGTATGGCTCGGTTTCCATGCTTATTGTTAGAATAGATGTCATCGGATGTAATACAACCATCCACCACTTGACCGTTTTAATGAATTTGCCTCTTTTTGTTTGCAAATAACATTGTTGGAAACTTGGGAAGTTAAATGTGCCCAGAAGAAGAACTTGATTGGACAAGGCCTTTTTTTCACGATTGATGTACATTTTGTTTTGTTTTTTTTTTTTTTTCCCCCTCAAAGATTCAGTTTTTGTCTGGTACTTTGCAGGTTGTAGGCAACTATTTTCACTGTGGCACTTGAATGTGATAGCTTTTTTTTGGTTTTTGTTTTTTTTATAAATAATTTGATACAATGCGGCATTGAACCTACGCACTTTCTTTTTGATGCAATTGGGGATTGAACATACGCACTCTTTAATGCACGTCCCTATTGCACTCTATCTCATGCCGTTTGACTTGGTGGATGGTGGTGATTGCTGGTTGTGATGGATCTTGTTAACTCACTAGTAGTAACTTGTCTAGGTGTGAAAAGCAGTTGTTTGTTTTAGTGAATTGGATTGTATCCTTCATACGTGCAAGAAATATATCCCCAAATGTTGCACAACATTGATAGCCAACGCGTTAAAACAATGATGACAACATGTCAACTACTACTCCTGCATCATTTTTGCTCTGGTGTCAATGACTTCTCGTTCTTTAATCTGACTGCCCTCCCCATTTCTTTGTTCTGTCTCCGGCCACTGATGCTTCCATTTCATATCGCGTTAAATGTCTTCACTCAGATTACTGAAAACTCTTCTCGGCGGCTGGGCTACTTTGTTGTTTATCTTTTCATTTTGCATAGCAATACATGCTAGGTTGAGATAAGATTTTAGTTGTCAATTGTCCTAGACAGAATAAATTACTTTGAATGGGAAGAATTTAAATAGCCTACTACTTTGTTTCAATTGGTTTCATAAACCATTTAGACAATTGCACGAGTCTACTGCACTGTCCTTGATAGCGTTCCATCCCAAATTCCCTGCTAAATATTAGGAAAAGGACAAAAAAGAGTTTTACTATGGTAGTTATACGGACATTTGGTATACAAAACAAAGCAAACAAAATAAACCAAAGGATTAAAATTGGGTGAACTAACAGACAGATGACTTATTCATAGTTTCCGCACAAACCAAACTATCAAAATACTATTTTGTCAATGTGATGATTTATTTTCAACTTTATATTGTAAAACCTCAGCTCAAAATTATTGCTCAAATCACGTAAGTTAAAAATGACCAGTTCAAATTACAAAGTTTAAAACCACACTAATTTAAACCGTCCTACCAAATAAGTGCTTGGTTCTCTAGTGCAAAAATACTAAAGAGGTCATCTATTTGGTGGGTTTAAAGAGTTCCTTCAATTACTTGCCAAAAAGAAAAAACCCATCTTTGAGCCTGTAACCCTTTATTAGGCCCAAAGGGATCCCAAAACTCATAAAGCTACTGCAGCTTGCCATCCAGCTCCAATAAAGCCATGATCATTTATATAATGTCGCAAATGTAGTATTTTGCTTATTCCAACAAAATCTGTATCTGAAAGGACAGAAAAAACAGGTAAAGTATGTTGATAGCCAGCAATAGTGTCAATTTGACAAATACGGATTTTATTGTATTGTTTTTTAATTTTACTATTTTTATAATAAAGTTTAAAACATACCGCTACCAATAAATATAAAAGAACAAAATTGATGTCATGTATTTCGTGCCAAGGCTAAGTTCATCTGTGTTGCCAAAAGGTATATTGGCCTTTTTGGAATGGCTTGAGGTTTGGACCTCATTGTCATTGTAAAACAAGGAGGGATATTGATTCCAAGTTTACAAGCAACCGTTGAAGACAAGTGATAAGGGGAGGCTATGACCGCCACCACCACCAATGAGAGTTTTGCTGTCCGTGGGTGAGCTGCCCCTAGCTTTGACAATTCTCTAATCGTCGTTGCTCTAATTTATTATCATTCGGAGTCCTCCAAATACCGACGTTTCCATTTGTTCTCGCCATGTCATCCTCAACACACCATTGTTTCAGAGGATTCATTTTTACTTCCACATAACTAAATTGAATTATCATTTATTTAAAAAAAGGGAAAAACTAAACTTAGTTATTAAATAAATATGTGGACATAATTTATTGTTGTTATGTGCACATGAATACATATGATCATATGATCTCTGTTTTTAATTTGATATCAATTAAATTTATTTGAATTTTTGACCCACAGAACACAATCAAATTGATCAAGTTGCCTTCCAAAATATCTGACTCGTTTAATAAACCTTATTAGTGGCGCTTTCTTGAACTCCCGATTTAATTAATTATACATTAATTAATTATACCGTGCGCTGATTTGTTGGATCTTGAGAATTTAATACTTGGTTTTCTTAATAGTCTATTTGACAAGTCAGTCTGGACCACAATACGAACATCTTTTTCGGTAATTAACAGTATAATACTCTCACATACTATAGTAAAAAAAAAATCGCTATAGTATAAAGCTCTCATATACTAGATTAAAAATAGTTTTAATCATCTTGTCAAACACTTTAGACTATTTCAGTTGGCCCCATGAATATACATTTCTTTTAGTCTGTTTTGTTTGTCCTTTTTAATTTGAATTAGTCCTTTATTATATGAATCTGAAGTACAATTTTTTTTGTCCTTTTTAATTTTAATTAGTCCTTTATTATATGAATCCGAAGTACAATTTTTCTATTATGCCAAAAAATTAAAATTTGGCGGTCAAATGAAAAAGAAAAATTTGTATATAGGGTCGAGGTTAATTGTGTCTTTTCCCTTCTCTTAAAATTCAAAGTCGTCCTTGTTGTAGGATAAAAAAGCAATCACTAAAGGCATGTTTGGAAACCCAGTTTAAATTAATGGCTTTGGTTGCAACTTAAACTCTCATTTAACCCAACAACAGTTAGAGTCGAGTTTAAGTAGTTAAAACTACCTTTATTTTTAACTAAAACAGTAACTTAAACTATTTTTAGTTTAAATTAATATTTTGACAAACTTAACAAATATAAATTTTAATCGTAAATTATAATTTCAATTTATTTTTTTTAATTCTAACTAAATATTAATTTTAATTATTTAGTTTCAACGGGCTTCCAAACAAAAGCTGACTTTTAGTCAGAGAGTTTGGCGGTGACAATGGTTGTTTTAGCTTATCTTCCAAGCGTCAAAAAAACATGCATGAAGTGGAAAGGGGTATCTTAAGGCAAACGTGGCCAATTCTCAAATGGTGCAAAAATTTGAGTTTGGCAAATACGAATAATAGTACTAATCTTATCATTAACACTCGGAGAAATCATTAGTTTTGCAAATCCAATCTCTTTCACATGTCTTTTTTTTTTTGGGCTTGCATTCCGGCCGAGTAATTCTAAGCATCTCGATTGGGTTCTCACCCTATCCACGTGGCGGCATTTGGAGAACTATTGCATTAATGGTGTGGGCCCAAAAACTGTAAGGTAGAGGGGACTGCTATATGTCTCAATCAGACAGTTGTCTAGTTCTCTCACAATTGTACTCACAAATTGTAGGCCCCCTAGGTGGGTATTTTTAAAAGTAAATATTGACCTACGTTTTCTCTTTAATGTCAAAACTAAAACAAAAAATGGTAATAAAAAAAGTAAAAACAAGGTGAAGAGGGAAATCTTAGCAGACTCTTTTAAAATCCTTTTCTCCTCACTTTGTAAAAAATTAAGAGTTAGATTCAAGTTTAAAGTTTTAAACTCTAATGAAATTAAAACAAATTTTTTAAATTTAAAAAATATCTTCGTAGTTTTTAAAAATAATAATAAAAAAATAAATTAAAAAAAAATTAACAATTAAAAGATACAGTCATATAATTAACCCAAATTAAATACAATGCCACTTTTTTTCTTGGAAAAAAAAAACTTGCGTTTAAAGTTGAAAAGGTCTAGCATATGCAATGTTAATCACCGCTCCCATACCAGATGACATGTTCTTGGGGCCCACTCTATTATTCTGCAGTTCTCTAACGCTGCCACGAAAGACCGGGTTGAGAATCCCGTCGGGTTCTTTAGGATTACTCATTCCGGCCAAACAACAAATGATCAACATGTCTTTTCATTGTACTTTGATGTGCCTCTTCAATTTTCTACATCGTTTCTTCTGGAGTCTGACTGCCCTCCCCATTTCTTTATCCTCGCTTCAGCTTTAGAAGCCTGCATTAATTGATGTCATGCTTAATTATGTCTCATGTGATTATAATCAACTATTAGACCTTATTGTCTTAGCTTAAGTATGGAAATTACCTCTTTGTTCCAATTGGTTCTATAGACCATCCAAAAAAGAATGCAAGTTTGTAGCACTGTCCCCGACAGCATTCCGAACCAAATTCCCTGAAAATTATTGGGGGAAAGAAAATCGACAAAAAATTTGTTAAGAGAAACAATATATTTTTTCCCAATTGATAATTATTTATAGCTTGTTTGAAACGTAGTTTAAACCAAAATATTATAATTCAAGCCATTTGTAATCTAAATTTTGTGAGAGAAAAATACTGTAGCAAAATTGATTTAAACAATGTTTTTTGTAACCCAATTGGGGAGTGGAGCATGTACTCACTCTAACACCCATGTTGAGCTTGTATCCAAATAAAAGGCCTAAAGGGATCCCAAATAAATAATAGCATCCAATGTTCACGTATGCTACGAAAGATTGCCATCCAGCTCCAACAGCAACACCTAACATACTCAAAAGATATATTAAAACATACCCAAAAAAACAAAGAAGCAAAAGAAAAGATATTACAAAGGAAATTATGATAAGGGATTTAATTATAATCAGAACAATATATTAATTACCAGATAAAACAGGTTGAACGTCGTTAATGATAATGCAAGTTGCTAGCACTGGAGTGAGCTCCTTAACAACAGTTTTGACGTCTGTGTCCTTAGAAAATAAGGATGGATATTCATGGCGTGTGATGATCAGGATGAGTGATAAAACGACAGCAATTAGAAAGGAAGTTATCACCGCCACCACTAATGAGAATTTAGCTGTTCTTGGATGAGCTGCTCCTAGCTCATTTGATACTCTGACACTGCAAAGATTATAGTAATCAATGTAATAATTATCTCTTAGATAATGTTGAAATATGATTTCTTTTCATATATAACAGATATTGAACATATATATATATATATATATATATTTGATACAATATTCATTGATAAGTGTGGTTCTGCATGTCACTGACCTTATCGCTGCATTAATGCCAAACGACACCATAATAGTCCATCCCAATATATTCATGCTGCAAGGTCAAATAATAGTATTCCACAAGAGCATCAAATAGTTAGTTAAATTCTTTTATTAAAAATAATTTAGTCAAATCACAAAAGGGAGTTTAGTATGTAAATAATAATTAGGCGCCTATTATAAATGTAATCCTACCCCTGTCGTCTCTAGGCACATGTACACGTGCTATATACAATTAGATCAAGTTCTGATCAAAATTAACATGATAATTTCATAGTAAGCGACTCCTGCATTGTATTTTAATTTTCATAGCTAGATATCACGTCTTGATAGTGAACAATATTATATTGATCTGACTATACACATCCATACATAATATTGGTGATAGTTTATTAGGAATCTATTGCTTTGTCGGGGAAGAATAGTATATCTTTAACATATATATATAAAGGGAGCATAATTTTTACGCGGTGCTTTCAGGACACTCAAAACTCGAAACGTGTTATTATTTCTTTTTACTAAATATTTTTTTATTATTTTATTTTCTAGCCAAAATGTTTTATTTTTGTTTTTCAAAACATTTTTTTAACTGTCTGAAACATTTTTTTCGTAAAACATTTTTTCTTTTTTTTTTGGTTTTTTTTTCTTTTGTTATGTTTATTTTTGGTTAATTTCTTTTGTTATGTTTTTTTTTTGTTAACATACTTAATATACTCACACTGAGCGTATACTTTTCAACCAGTAAGAAAATAATATATGGAGTATATAAAAGGTGTGAAAAACTGACAAGAATCCATTTATTAAAAAAAAAAAGTATAAAACAAAAAAAGGTCGGCTACCTCGATCGATACTACATATCCAATGGTTACTTTTTTTTTTTGTTGTTATTTTTTTTTCTAATCATATCTAATGAGCCCCTGTTTAGAAAATTCCGAGCGATCTTAGTTTTTCTTCTTTTTTAATTAAAGCTTGCTACGGGTAGGTGGGGTATGCAAATGGTCTATGTTTACAAATTTAAAGAGTTTGCTTGGAAACATAGTTCTAATCAATGATTTGATGTTAAAATATTGTGTAGCAATTTAAATTTTATAAAAAAATACAATAATAAAATTAATTTGAATTATTTTTTTTGTTTCAAATCATGTTTCTAAACGAGCTCAAAATCTGCTAATGTCACATCAAAATAATAAGAAAAAAGTATATATAAAGTTGAGAAAATATTCATATAGATCAGTCGGTTCAAAGTGAAGTTTAATGGATAATATTATATAATTTTTTTCATAGACTATTTAGAATTTTCAAAGAAGATTGTTTTTTTTCCTCTCTTGTGGAAGCTCAAAAAAGAAAGAAAATAAAAAGAATAGTGGTCCTTAACATTGATCAATAATGGAGGGCCTACATGATAAATCATCATAGCTAGCTAAGGTTTTCGTATATGTGTCTTGGATTCATTATTACGGGATTAGACTTTATAAGCTAATAAATATAATTCGTCCCTTTCTAAAGAAGAAGTGGAAAAGTATAATAGTTGAGAAAGAGTGAGTTTTTTTTTTTTTTTAAAGAGGTGATAAGCTAGTTTTATATTAATAAATTAGATATTTTTAACTTAATATTTTGTTAGTTTTTAGTTGTTTTTATTTTAATTTAATTATATTATATTTTTTAAAATATTATATTTTCCTCAATTATGTAGGTAAGTCGGACAAAATGACAATCACTTCCAAATGCTCTAATGCATGTTTCCTTTCCCATGTTGACGTGTGAAGTGAAAGCCACCTAAAGGTCAAGCCAATGTTTTGAACAGTTGATAAGAAGTAGAGGTGGCAATAAACGTGTTCGTGTCGGTACATTTATAGCACGATATGTTTAGCTCGAACACAAACATGACACGATTAATAAATGTGCCAGAAATGCAAATACGAACATGACACGCCTATGACACGCGTAACATGGCACGACACAATTAACATGATTATTAAACATGCCGTGACGGGTTGATATGATAACAACATGTATATGACACATTTATGACCCAGTTAACTAAAAATTTAAAAAAATAAAAAAAATAAAAAAAGCCAATAAAGAAAATTAACAAAAACACAATATCTAATTAATATTAACCCACTACAAATATTTCAAATATTTTTATTTTTAAGTTTAAATGTGTTATAAATGGGCGGGTCGTGTCATGCAGTGTCGACATGTTTACGGCCCATTTAATTAAACATGTTAAGGCGTATTAGCACGAATCGGCCTGTTTTATGGCCCAATTAATAAACTGCGGTCCAAACCTGTTTATCTTGTGTCGTTTTCGTATCGTATTATTGTGTCGTGTCTGAAATTGTCAGCCCTAATAACAAGGTAGAGAGACCAGCGCTATGAGGCACCCAAATTTTAGTGCTGGACCGTTCGAACAGGAGATGAAAAATTCCACTAATTTTGAATTTTAAAATAATAATCCTAATTGTTCAAGATCTATAAATAAGTTTTTATTAGGGTATTTTAGAAGAGGCCAAATCTCTCACTACTCTGAGCCGGGGAGAAATATCAAGGCAAATTTTGTTTAGTTTTTTTATTTTTATTTTTATTTTTAGGATTAGGAATTTTTAAGAGAGGATATTTTGAATATCAAGAAGAGAAGATTGAAGATTGGAGATTGAAGCTTGGAGACTTGTGACTTCTTCCCATGAGTTTTTCTTTCTAATTTTTTTTATCTTTTTATTTTTGTTATTTAAGATGTTGGACCCTTTATTTTTGTTTCTAGGGCTTCGATTTTGCCTAATTATGATGTTTTGATTTTTCTTCCTATTTAGTAATGAATTATTTTTCTAGACGAGTGTTCTTCACAGTTTTTAATGCTTCTGATTAATTGGCCACTAATTAGATGCTTTGTTTATTTATAATGAGACCGACAAAAGATTTATAATTTTTCAATCGTTGTGATAAATGTCCTAAATTACATGTAAGATAGACATATACTGGCATAGTTTATGTGGTCATTATACGAAAATCTATGGAACTTAAAAATTCTTGATGATTATAATTCACATAGAAATATAATAGGTCAGTAGTTGAGGGTATTTTTGGTGTAACTTGACAGAAAGCATTGAATAAATTAGAGATATTTAACTGTCAACTAGTAGAATAATTTAAGACTGATGAGAAATTTTACCTAAATCGGATTAATTAAAGTGAAATTGGAAACTCTACATCTTTAGGTTGTTGAATTTTTATTTTATTTTATTTTGCTTTTTGTTTATTTTTACTTTTTTTTTATTTTCTCAATACCATTTATTTCTTTTCGATTATTCAAATAAAGTTAGAGTTAATATAATTTCGATACTTAGTAGACAATCAGTTTTGATAGAAACGATACTCTATTCATTTTTTATTACTTGTTAGAACGATAACGTGTAGTTGCGCTATGCAAATTTTCACAACAGGATAGTTTTAATCATGCTTACCATATGGAGAGGGCATCCACAGATACTTGTGCATTCTTTAAATAACCAGCAAATAGAATAAGTGCCATAAAGTACCACGTTTCCAAGCTGCAAATCATGCACATGTAAATGCAAATTAACATAAACCGCAATATACGAACAAACAAATAAGATAGAGACCATCTTTTTGCCTTTTAAAAAGCGGGATACATTTTTGTGCAAGTGCTAAGTAGTAAAAGAAAAAGAATAACCAGCCAAATTAAAAGGGAGAGAAAAAGAGGATTTAGTAATGATAGAAAAAAAACATATTCCAATATTCCAACTTTTATCACCGCATACTTTTGTCAATCATTCACTTACATATATTCGACTTAAAAATCTCACATATAATCTTTAGAACCAGAAAAACTCATTTATTTTTTTTTGAAAAGATAAATATAGTATTTGAAAAGTGTGATTAAAAGTAATTTTAATTAAAAATATTGTAGCATGTGAGACTTTTACATTGTTTATCTAACTAAGATCTAAACACCTTAAAAAATGGGAGGAGGCAGCTGGCGTTATGGCCATTATCAAAGAGACTATCACAGACGCTAATAACGTTCACCAACAGCTTTTAATTAAAGTATGTTTTATTGAGGAGCCTGTATGTGCCAGTTGTTAGAATACACGTGTCATGATTATAAAAAAAATGTTTGAGAATCAAGTTAGAAGTTAAAGTTGCAACTTAAATTTTATAACATATAAGGGTTTTATATAATGATATACTTTTATTTTATAGTTATAAAAGAGATTTACACTATAGTAATTGAAACCTTAAAGTTAGAAGTTAGTTTGTAAACACTATCAAACATGTTAAATTGAGTACGGGACTAACAGAAATCAAGTCTTTTCACGTTTGAAATCTTTAATAATAATAAATAAAAAAAAAGAATCTTAAAATCTTAAACTACAAAGTAATCATTTGCCTCTAGGCCAACTACAACTACCCATGAAGAACTGATTTATATAAGCCCGTTTAGAAAAACGGTTGTTTATAATTATAAATAGTATAAATTTTTTATATGTTTTAGCATAAAACTCTCCTGTGTAACAGTTTTTAAATTAAAATCGTGTATTTCAATTGTTTTTTCAAACAGGTATATTATTTGATTAGATGAAAGCTAGTGACCCCAACAAGTATCCAACCAACAAACTTCATGATGTTACAACAAACGACAGAATCTTAATTATCTCAAACAGAGATTAGCTCAACTGGTTTAGAGTTGTCTTACCAGAGCATGACCGCCGATGCGAACGACAACTTAACGAATCCCCAGAGATTGTGAAACGCCTTCCATGAAAACCCAGACCAAGCTCTCCCACAAGTCCCGCTGAAGATGTAAACCATCTGAGCCACCACTATGAACCACCACGACGCGTTCAGCACCACGGCGGCGCCGACAAGTCCCCACCCCAGCTTCAGCATCAGCAGCCAGCTGAAGAACGTGTGGAGCACCAGAGCCGCCGCCGCGATCGCCGCCATAACCATGATCTTGCTCTGCGCCTGCAGGAACTTGGCGATCGGGAAGTTCATGGCGTATGCGAACAGCTGAGGGATCATCCAGGTGGCGAACACCCCTGCCCCCTCCGAAATCTCCGGCGTCTGGCCGATCAGCCTCAGCAGCGGCTCGGCGAATATGTAGATCGAGCTCAACAACACTCCGGTCGTCATGAGTATGACCCACGACCTTTGCAAATACACTCCCAGCATGTCGACCTGACCCGCTCCATAAGCTTGACCGCACAGAGTCTCCAGGGCGCTTCCCATGCCAAGCTTATAAAGAATTAGGTTTTATTTAGTTACGGAACTTGACGAAGATAAAAAATACATATATTTTTTAAACTGAGGCATAATATACTACCATGACACCGAAGGAGAACCCGGCAATGACGGAGTTCTCGACGGAGACGGCGGCGAGGGCGAGAGTGCCGACGTGGCCGGCGAAGACTTGAGTGACGGCGCCGAGAGAGTAACGGCATATGGAAGTGAAGATGGCGGGGCCGGCTAAGTACCAAAGCTTCTTTGACTCTTTGCAGAATTCTCTGAAGAAGTCATGGGCGCCGTTGATGGGTTGTATATCGCCGCCGTGTGGTGTGAATGAGATGGAGGAGGAGGAGGAGGAAGACGGATTTTCGGGGTGGCTGAGAAGAGGCTGCAGGTGGTCATGGCGGTTTTGATGATCGTCGTTTGTGGAGGAGGAGGAGGAGATAAGTGATGGCTGGTGATTAGTGTTGTCGGCCTTCATTGCTGAGCTTAAACTTTTTGACAATGACAAGGAAGTCTTTACTTCTGATTCGAACACTAGATGTAGAGCCTGTTTTCACTTGCCAACAATTAAAAAGAAAAGGAAGGCTAGTGATTTCTTCTACTATACTTAATTAAATTAACTACTGGACAATTAACAATAATTTTAGGTTTTCATCATGCATGATGTGAAAATAAAAACATAATAACAAAGAGGACTTTTTAATCTTTTTTTCCTGCCAAGGAAGACTTCAAATTTGTCACGACTGCTTGGATGGTATGGGTGCCCCAAAATATTCTTTCTATTATTTACTTTGCACATGAGACATGATCACAAGGACTTATACGAGAACTGAACTTTTTTCCTTTTTAGCCAAAAGTAAAAATACGCTCAAAATTTCCTTACTGACCCATTTGATTTTTTTAATTAAAAATGAAAAACAAAAATTAAATTTTTATAACAACAATTACCGTCACAATAAAAGTTTAAATTATAGTAAAATGTGTGAAACAAACGAGACATATATTGTTTTATGAAGACAGTACCCATATGTATACCCATGTTTCTTAGAAGATCACATGCCGTTTTCGCCGTTGATGTCATTTTCATAATTTTTTCTATTTTTTTTTCCTGTTTTTGTTCTCCCAATGATGTTGTTGTCCTATTTCATGTCAGTCTTTCAATTTATTTCATTTGCGTAGAATGATGTCGTTCTCCTATTTCATGTCAGTCTTTCAATTTATTTCATTTGCGTAGAATGATGTCGTTTTCCGTGTTCGCGTTGTCTTGTAGATTTTAGTTGTAATGCATGTTGGCCTGATCCTAGGCCCATGTAAGTTTTGGGCCGGGTTTGGAGGTTGACGAGATAACTAGCTCAATTACATTTATTGAATTAAAATATAATTTTAATTTATAAAAATTTTACAAATATTTTATAATGATATTATTAAATTTATTTATATGTAATTGTATAGTACAATATGTAATATCATTAAGATAATTACTATATCCTTAAGCACATTTTTAAAATATTTTGAATATTGTGTTGGATTTTAACTTTATAACAATAATTTGGACACGTATTGTAATTTTTTCTTTTTTCTTTTTTAACTAAGCTGGCCTATTTTGTTTAGAGAAAAGAATTAAACCATCATTAATTGGTAACAAAAATAAATAGACGAAAAGATAACAATGTATAGTAAATAGTCTATTTAGATTAAAACAAAATTAATTTTTATATAGAATGATGTAGAAAAATACACGAAGCAACAACGAGATAATGAAAAACAAAAACAACAAGAAAGAAAAGAAGAAAATGAAGAAAAATGAGGCAAAATTAGAAATTCAAGTGTTTAAAAAGAACACGTGATTGTAAAAATGCTATGTACTTAAATATTTTTAAAAATATGCTATTTGCTTACAATAAAATTAAAATTGTGTTATTTGGTGCAATTTTTTTTTTCTCTTTTGGCAATTATATGAGCCGGGTGGCAGAGATTGATATTTCTACTCACTTTACATATCAATTATGATCACATGGACTTATATGAAAACTGACATGGGGAATTTAGCTAAAAAAGAAAATTTGATTCATATGCTCAAAAATTTTGTTGGAAAAATAGTATGCAGCGGAAATTTAAAAATTTTTAATCAGAGTATTTTCTAGACCACAAGTTTGACATGCTATATGTATAAATTAACCAGATCTTACTAACTTTTGAATGCTAAAGAGCTCCTGCAAGCTGTGAAGAGAAAGGCATTCCAGAAGAGCCTCAACCAACTAGTCTTTTTTGCTATTCTTTATTCACGATCGGTATATGTGTGGGTACACCTTATATAGCTCTTCCCTAGTGACTCTCTTTCTAACAAATTGAGAAAACCTAGAACTAGCATTCGTGATTTGTGAACAATAGCTCTTCGGGGAGTTTTAGAAACACACAGTCTAGAGTGCTCACTCTTAATTTCGCAACTGATCTAAATAACATAAAAAACTCACTTCCTATTTATAGAGGTCGTCTCCATGGTTGGTTATTATCAAATAAAACCTCAAAAATTTGAATCTGGATCAATATCTGACAAAACCGCGTCTGAAATGCGTGATTAAAAAATCGCTAGATCAATAGGCCGAACTAATTGACCAGCTTGCCAAACTTATGATAAATGATCCCTACGAATCTTTTATTTCCCACCCAAGATTCTTTCGATAAAAGCCTCAGTTTTAATTCAAATAACCTAATAGAGAAGTTATCTGATTAAAACAACCATATCTATATAATCTCTACGAAAATAAATATTCCTAAAGAAGGGGGTTTAAGAGTTAGAGAGGGTTTGAGTTAGAGAAATTTTGAATAAATAAGGAAGCTAATGGCGTTGGCTCGAGATTAAATTTGGACAGGGTATTAAAAATTTCAAATATGTGAAATCTTTCATGACGGTTTTTACTAAAAACTATCATGAAAGGTTGAATCTTACATGACAGTTTTTATAAAAACCGTCATAAAAGGTTAAATCTTACACAACAGTTTTTATAAAAACCGTCATAAAAGGTTGAATCTTACACGACAGTTTTTAGCAAAAACCATCGTGTAAAATTACACCTGCCATGAAGATTTTTAGTAAAAACCGTCGTGAAAGGAACCACATCACTAACATGACGGTTTTCATATTTTTAGGCATACTTTTTGTGTTTTTATCTCCTTTTACCATGACAGGTTTTGAAAAAGTCGTTAAATAAGGGTTGTATAATCTTAAGTTTTTAGTAATATTTGGATAATTCAACAAGTGTATTTTGAATTAATTTTAATAAACAAACATAAATTATCTAATCCTATCGAATTTCAGCCAATCTAATGATTTAACATAAGTTACCAATTTATTGGAAAAGCACGCTATAACATTACAGGATTTATTATGATGAGCTAGCAAAAGGGACCTGATGAATCTATATAGTTTAAGCTCCCAATAATTATAAAACCCAATATCTTATATATATATATATATATATATATATTTCATAATTATCAACTCTAACGCTACTCCAATAAAAGCTTAAAGCTGCACTCTCAAACTATATAAAATTACAAAGCCCAAGTAGCTAAGTATCCGTGACATATCATAATATGTTGTATCCCCATAAGATATCTATAATCTGCTTAAGGATAAATTTTGTCTTACCTTCATGATTATTTTTCTTTTACGTTCCATTATCTCACCATTGAAAAACTTACCATCCAGACACAGTATACCATTCGGTTACACCTATGTATCTAAATGGTTGAGCACTTCAGTCTTCCAATTACAGGATAACGCATATAAGAGGACATCATCGACTCCTAAAGAGGAGCTCTATATTCCGCATCTATGAATAAGAGGTCTACGCTATTAAGAGCTATGTCTCTAATATATTGGTATGCGTACCAACATAAAATGTGGATGCTACCCTTTGGTATATCAAAAAAACATAAATCAAGATAACGGGCCCACTATTCATCTTAGAATTAAGATACAACACATATGATTGTCTAAAGTGAATTAATTTGTTGAGATATAATTATTAATCCAAATCAATTACACTTCATGTCTCGATCCAATACATCATCACCTATGACAATACACCAATATTTTTATTTGTGAAGTCTACCTCCAATGGCCAAGACAAACCATTTCCTGTTAGGGATATAGACAACATAACAATTTTTGCATGAATAAAGTGCCCAAGTTTATTCCCTCGATTGTGGATCCTATGATTTAGACCGTCACTTTAAGAATCATGTCTTTCACATAATCAGTCCATCATATACCTGATTCTCAAAGGTTTAGATCGATAGTCTTAGACGTTTGTTTGCTTATCATACATCCAACAAATATGAACGTAAAGAGGACAACAATTTGGTATATGAATAATAAATTCTTTATTGATAAAAATGTCTCCAAAAACATATTACATTTTTCCTCCTTAGGGCATACATGTCTAACAAATTTACCATTAGCTCGTTTAATTCATAGGTTTAAATAAAAAAAATTAAACAAAAATTCAATTTTTTATAGGGAATTCTTATGGTGGAGAAAGTGATTTTGCACCACCAATGGAGCTTGTTGTGTTAACTATTGGATTAATTTTTTAAGGTTTGATATGCAACAATCCACATTAAAAATTTACAGAGCATGACACAAAACTACTTCTAATCGTTGTTGATACAGTTAAAAAGTTAATCCAATGACTAAAACAATGTGTACTATAGGTAGTGAAAAATTACCTTCTCTACCATAAGATTCCCATTTAACGTCATCTTAGGTGAGAAATTTGTTTCGAGCTAACTCCAGTAACTTTAATGCTCCAATGGCTAAAGTCGTTTGTGGTGTTATGTCATTGACAAGGCCCAAGAGTAGGTCCTCGTAGAGATACCTTCAGAGCTTATTGACTCTAGAAAGGACATCATTATGAGATTTATTGAGGTTTCAAAGAGGAGCCATAATGTCAAGGATCATGGTTAGCTCATCATCACCATGATTTTTGATGTTAAGGGTGTCATGGAGCAAAGCAGACTCCTTCATCTCTTAAGAAATTCCTTCATGAGCGAAGCGAGTTCTCTTGAGTCGAGATATCATGGTAGTTCAATGGCCTAATTTTCCCAGTAGGGTTGCTTTAATGTTAGGGTCTGGCATTTTTGTCGGGTGTTATGTGTCAGGGTAACACACATATAAGTCTTTAATTCGTTGGTGTTGATATTGACATAGTTGGAGCACTTAATAAGTCCATACACTGTAGCTTCAGTAGGGCCTCCAACGAAGCATCATAGATGATTAGGCCTGACATGAGCTAAAGAAAGCAGCTAGAGCACTTGATATTGATATAGCTGGAGCACTTGATAAGTCCATACAAAGTAGCTTCCACTGGACCTCCAACAAAGTATTGCAGATAATTAGGCCAAACATGGGCTAACGAAAGTGATTTCTAGGGCCTACTTCATTGCCAAAGAACCAAAATTCTATTGTGAGATTAAGAGAACACAAAATAGAACAATAAAGAAACTGACCTAAGTGGAGATGGTGGGAGGAGTATTCAACGGTTGATAGAGATTTGATTCAGAAGGTAGAGATAAAGCTATCGCTGTGGGGGATGGAGAAAAAGCTAAAAGGATATCTTCTTGAAACGGAAAAAGGGAGATATGGTGAACATAGTTAAAGGGATGGAGGTTTTGGATCTTTTGGTTTTCCTGACACGTGCCCCGTAGGCAAACACAAGTCATCTTCGGCGTTGAGTTTAGATTGACGAAATATGAAACTTAAGATTTGGAGGTTTCTAAGGGTTGTGATAGGCTTTATTAAAATTCCTAAGTGTTTTAGGAACACACTCACAAAACTCAAAAAAGCTAAAGAGCTCCCGACGGAGGACATAATCTCCGGGAGTGGAGACAAAGAATTTCTCCGAAAATTTCCAAGTTCAAAGAACACAAACTTGGAGAAGCAGAAGACTTTCAGAGATTCTTGAGAGAAAAACAACTTGAAATAAATAGGTATGATCCTCTAAAAGTTTGTCTTTTGAATGGTGAAGTTGGGGGTATTTATAGGAGAAGTTGATGAAGTCTGGAGGTTTGCTCCAAAAGTGGCGCATCTGTGTTTTGAGAGTGTGTGCATCTCTACATTCCTTTTGGAGCAAATGCGTTAGGGACTTTCTTCATTTGAATTTTAGGTTGGCTATAAATGGTACTATGCAATTATGGCAAATTCCAGATTTCATGTTGATCTTAGAGCTTCCTGTAGGTGTGAACCTCCTAGGGAGTTTGACTCTCCATTTCTAAAGGCCTAATGTGAGTGATACTTCCTTCGGCACAAGGTTTCACCATTTTTGCTAAGTGTAAAACACCTAACACATGATCAGAAAGTCTCCAAAAAATGCATGCAAGAAGTGCTCGCGGTGGTGCATGCGTGACGCCTCTGAAGCAGGTCCGAAACTTTGAACAAAGGTTGTATTAACACAAAGAGGGCCCTCTCAAAAGGTATGCTCCTGAAGGTACACCCTGGGTGAGATTCAGATTGCCCTAAAATGTAGTAAAGTGAATTCCATCAGAATGAGTTTGTTGAAAATTTAAAAATCACAATTTTTGGACCAAACATGAGAATCTGCAAGATTCTCATTCCCGCTTCAAAAATACTGCATACCAAACACCCACTAAGTGTGCAAAATTTATTAAATATATAAAAAAAAACTACACTGCAAGCCAAATCACTCTATTAATATTCAATATTATCGGACCATCATATCTTACCACTAAATAACTATCAGTTGAAAAGGCATTTTACTTGGCCCACCGGTGGAGACAAATTAAGTAAATGTCGTACCATGCATAAATTTTACTACTAATCCTAATATTAACGCTCGAAGAAATCTTTTATTTTTGCAATGCAACAAGCTTTTCAATTTTTCAAAAAATAAAGTGCAAAAGCTGATTTCTCCGGCCAAACATTACATCATCATGTTGTTTTTTCCTTGTACATTGACGTGGCTCTTCATTTTTCTACATCTTTCCCTTTGGAATCTGAATGACTTCCCCATTTCTTTATCCTCTGTTCAGCTTTTGAAGCCTGCATTAATGTTTATAAATGCCATGTTCAATTTTGTATTATCTACTCTACCCTATACATTGGCTTAGCTTAAATGGAAATGACCTCTTTATTCCAGTTGGTTCTGTAGATCATCCAAAAGAGAACACAAGCTTGTAGCAGTGTCCCAGACAACATTCCATACCAAATTCCCTAAAATTTAATTTTGGGGTAAAGAAATAAAAAAAAAATGTTGTCAGAGAAATATTAATATTTAACCCAATTTCCTATTTCAATATTTGTTAATCATTTATTTTTCTAAATAAATTAATAATGAGAGGGAATAACTAGCATTAAAGAAATAAGGTCTACGCCTGGAGCCCACATATGTCGAGCTTGTATCCCATTAAAAGGCCTGAAGGGACCCCAAATAGATAATAACATGCAACATTTACGTATCCTATAACAGATTGCCATCCAGCTCCAACGGCAACACCTAACAAACTCAAAATATATATCAGAACAGACATAAAAAAAACATATAAAGAATGAAAAGAAAAGATATTAGAAAGAAAACAATTACATAAATTAAGGATTAATGATCATAACAATAACAAATTTAATTACCAGATAAAACAGGTTGAACGTCGTTAATGATAATACCAATTGCCAGCACTGGGGTGAGCTGCTTAACAAGATTTTTGACATCTGTGTCCTTAGAAAATAAGGATGGATATTCATTGCGCACTACAAGAAAAACTACATTTAATGACATATTATTTACAACATTTAGTTTTTGAATGTTATTAAAAGTACATACAACAACATTTCCCGCAAACATGTCGTTAATAACATTTGAAACAATAATTAACGACATCTATATAGATGCTATATTAAAGGTATTTTTTTAACGACAATAGTTTAGTATCGTTAAATTATTTAACGACAAGTAGGAGTGTCATCAAAGCCTTGGAGATTCCACGATACCCCTTATAGACGACATTGATCAAGATGTCGTCTATAAGAGGTGTCGTGGAATCCCAGAGCTTTGACAACATCTCCTACTTGTCGTTAAATAATTTAACGACACTAAACTATTGTCGTTAAAAGGAGACATTTAATATGGCATCTATATAGATGTCGTTAATTATTGGTTCAAATGTTATTAACGATATGTTTGTGAGAGATGCCGTTGTATGTATTTTTCAACGACATTCAAAAACTATATATCATAAATAATACGTCGTTAAATGTAGTTTTTCTTATAGTGGTGTGTAATGATCAGAATGAGTGATAAAACGACAGCAATTAGAAATGAAATTATCAATGCCACCACTAATGAGAATTTAGCTGTTCTTGGGTGAGTTGCTCCTAGCTCATTTGATACTCTCACACTGCAAGGTATTAAACAATGTTATAATCTCTTGGGTAAAAGTGAAATGATTTATTTGTATACAAGAGAAATTGAAAACGTATATCGATGAAATAATAGTCGTTGATTAGATATTGGGATTCTAAAAGTCACCGATCTTATCGCTGCGTTAATGCCATTCATCAGCACGATGGTCCATCCCAATATATTCATGCTGCAAGGTCGATATATATAAATTAGTAGTTAAATCATAGAGGTAGTTTAGTATGTATATAATTTTAATTAGGCGCCTTTACTCTTATTAGAATATCGAGACACATGCACTCATGGTGTATGAACTTATAGACTACAATATAGTATTATGACTATATGCATATCATCAGGAGAACAATTGAGTAGTATTTATTAGGCATTTATGGCTTTAAACAGATAAGCTACAAACTATATATATATTTTGATAAGAAAGCCAGGGTCAGACTATATCCAATAAATGCTAATATTTTATTTGTCATCAAAATGTGATACATGGTATATTATATGTTATTTTTATTTGTAATTTAATACATAACGTTATTTTAAATATTATATCTTATTTTGTTATAATCATTAAGATTTGAAAGTTGTAAAAATAATTTACTTTTAAAATAATTCAAAAATTTGAATATAATAATAATTAAATAGCAAAGTAAAGATATCAATCAATAGCAATTAAATATCAAAATTTAACATATATTTTATTTGGTGTTAAATTTAGCACCAAATATAGTGTCAAATTTAAAACTAAAAATAGCAACATATAAAAGGTAATTTTCTTAAGTCAATGTCAATGTTCTGCATTGGTCTACTAATTTGACAATCCATTGAGATGTTATGAGAAACCAATTAACAAAAAAAAAAAAAAAAACAAATGGAGGCTGGCTTACATCGATCAATATAGTGCATATTTATCGTCCAACTTCTTTAAAAATTTGGGTAATTATTCTTTCTTTTTCAATTGAAGCTTGTTACGGCTAAGGATTAAGATGACCTAGTGACATTGTATTTTTTTCAGTCAATAAAATAAATATGAGGCGAGAATGACTTATTTTAAACTGTTTATGACTAATTCTATTCAAAAACTGCTTATGAGCCTGTTTAGATGACCTATAGAAAAGTACTTATGGCTTTTACAAGCACTTATTAAAGAAGTCAAGTCAAGGGTGCTTATGAAAAAAGCACTTATGAAAAAGCTTTATTATTTATACTTTTAACCTTATAGTTAAGATAATAACTTAAAAATTCTATCATATCCTTGAATTACATTATTTTTTATATCAATAAAAGCTTTTAACTTGTTTGATCAAACAAGTTCAAAAGTTCTTCTAAGATCAAAAATAAATTTTTATTCACTATCTAGACACTAATTAAAAAACATACCATATGTTTCTCTTCTATTTCTTAAACACAAAAGCACAAGCTATCCCAAACGGCCCTAAGTTTTGTTCCTTTTCAAAGAAGCTAGAAAGAAAAATAGTGCATTGAGAAAGAGTAAAACATGCTTACCATATGGACAGGGCATCCAAAGGAACTTGTGCATTCTTAAGATAACCAGCAAACAGAATAATTGCCATGAATTACCATGTTTCCAAGCTGCATCGGTTGTAAATTACTATAAAATCATGTATAGAAATGTAAATTTACATTAACTGAAATTTATGAAAAAAATTAAAGAGATCCAATTTCCTAAGCTTTTTGTGCAGTCGAAATTTGTAAAAGAAAAAAGAAAAACTTGCCAAATAATTAGGGTGAGAGAAAAAAAAAAAGATTTAGTTGAATTTAGTCACAAATGACCGAAAAAGTATCCCATCATTTTATCAGGGCATACTTAATCTAATTAGTCACCTACATTCCATGACTTTCACCAGGGAAATGATCTCCATATGTTTATAAAATTGGACACATAATAGCCCATTTGGTTATTTATTTCTAAGGCAACTTCCTTCAAAAAAATATAGTTTAGTTTGTCTGTTACAATATAAACTATCACATAATATGTATAAAGCAAAAAAGAAATATAACTTAAAGCTTTCGTTATGGTACGATAAAACAGTACTAACTTACCAAACTCACTCTAAAAGAACCAAACAACGACAGAGATTAGGTCAACTTGGTTAAGCGTTGTCTTACCAGATCATGAGGGCCGACGAGAGAGACAACTTGAGGAAGCTCCAGAGATTATGAAGCGCCTTCCACGACCAGACCACGTTCTCCCACAAGCCCCACTGACTATGTAAACCAGCTGACCCACCACTATGAACCACCACGATCCGTTCAGCGCCACGGCGGCGCCGGCAAGTCCCCACCCCGGCTTCACTATCAGCAGCCAGCTGAACAACGCGTGAAGCACCAAAGCAGCCGCCGATATCACCGCCATGACCATGATTTTGCTCTGCGACTGCAAGAACTTGGAGATCGGAATGTTCATGGCGTACGAGAACAGCTGAGGGATCATCCAGGTTGCGAACCCCCCGGAAGCTTCCGAAATCTCCGGAGTCTGGCCGATCAGCCTCAGCAGCAGCTCGGCGAAGATGTACATTGAGCTCAACAACACTCCAGTAGTCATAAGTATAATCCATGACCTTTGCAAATAAACTCCCAGCATGTCGACCTGACCCGCTCCGTAAGCTTGGCCGCATAGAGTTCCCAGCGTACATCCCATCCCGATCTTAAAAACATCAAAATAAAATACAATCAATAAAGATTTTAAGGTCGTTTCTTTTTTTATTTATTTATTATTATTGTTACTATTTGTTTTTTATTACCATGACGCCGTAGGAGAAGCCGGCAAAGACAGAGTTCTCGACGGAGAAGGCGGCAGGGCTAGAGAGCTGACGCGGCCGACGAAGACTTGAGTGACGGCGCCAAGAGAGTATTGGCAGACGGAGTTTAAGATGGCGGGGCCGGCGTGGAAGCAGAGCTTCTTAGATTCGTTGGAGAACTCTTTGAAGAAGTCGCGGTCGCCGTCGATTGGCGGGATGTCGTCGGCGGCGTTGGGCGTGAATTGAGAATGGTTTGTTGGTGGTGGCGGTGGTGGCGGCGGCGGCGGTGGTGGTAGGAGGGACTGCAGTTGCTGCTATCATCCTCCATCGGCAAGCTTCTTTTTCTTCATTTGTTTCAGTAGTTTACCTGATTCTTGTATACTATTGTCTTCTATGATGAAGCTCTCTTTGTTTAAGTAGTAGTAGAAGAAGGAGATAAGTCTGTTCAGAATATATATTTATATATATTTTTTGTTAATGTCTGTACCGAATTTTTCGAGAAAAGAGAGGTGAAGTGTTATATATACACACACACATATATATAGTGGCAATGTCTGTACCAAACTTTTCGAGAAAAGAGAGGGGAAGATGATGACAGGAGGGAGAAAAGCAAAGGAAAGTAATTATTAAAGCAGATGAGATATTTGACTAAATTAATTGTTAAACCACACAAGATTTCTTATGGCCTGTATTTTTGTGTGTGTATATATCGTTCTTTTTTCTTTTTTTTGTATTTTTGTTATAAAGTCCGGTCCCAAACAAAATCTGATCAAATTAATTGTGTATCTAGTGTTATATCCGACGAAATGAGCTAATTAATTTCTGACTTGGGAGATTTTGCTTGTGTTTTTTTTTTTTTCTTTAGGTAAGAAACTTAAGTGAGAATATATAACATGCGCCCAAAGTTTCTTTCTATTAATCGACACAATCACGAGTTTCTCTATATAATATATATATATATATATATATATATATATATATATATATTTTATATACCCCAATCACGTGTTTCACCTTGGTTTCCAACAAACGAAGTAATTTTCATAATTTTTTAACTCCTTGATAAATATATAGCCACAGGATAATCTCATGATATTTGCAGCAAGTGGACACGATGGATGATGTTTTATTAATGCTGGTTTGGTTTCTGTTTGTTTTGTCGGAATTAATTCGAATTATATGTGGGCTAATATATTAAATAAATGTGTATTAATACTATCAAATAAGATTAACCTAATTAAAGTGATCTAATAAAGTATAAAGTTTTAGGTTTTAAAGCATCTCATAAAGTGTGGGTACAAAATTATGTGTAGAGACTTAAAGTCTAATTTTTATTTTTATGATGGGCCAAAATAAAAGTAAAAAAAAGTTAAAAAATATTATAAATGGTTGTGATCCTTGAGTCAGAGTGTAACGTATCTTTTATGCATCTCATCACGTAAAAAGAAAGAGAGAAAACTTCCTCTCATAGAAAACATATTTTCTCTCCTCTCACAAAAAAACATACTTTCTTGACTCGAAAGATTAAGAACCAAGAATTCAATCGTTTTAATAGATTTAGGTACGCTTCCGCTATAATTCTTGATGAATGAACATGAGTCTTAGGATTTGATGATGGTTTTCATCAGTAAATTTTGTTCCTTCATGTTTATTTATATTTGTAAGGATCCTTGATGGGGAGTGTTTTGTATTGGTAATCGTCTACCAAAGTGTTTGAACCAAAAGTTTACATGTGAAGTTAGAATTTAAACATTGTTGAATACGAAAGCTTTATACTATAGCATGTGAGAGTTTTATACTATAGAACTTGAAACTTTGAAGGGTGTTTGGCTAGCTCGATTCCAACTTAGTAGTTCAACCCAAATAATGTAAAACTCTCAAATGCTACAGTGTAAAGAAAAAGTATGCTACAGTGTAAAATTCTCATATGCTATATTATGTTCATTTCAAACTCTCACTTCTAACTCACTTTTCAAACATCTTATTAACGTTAGAACTCTACAAAATACCCAAAATCCATGCATACTGAGATTCCATAGTACGCTACTCTTAATCCATTTCATGTGTTTCTATGGACATTTTAGAAATCCACTCCAACAATGCATGTATTGTCTTTTTAGATGACACAGTCGGCTAGCAAATTTTATTGCCTATAATATTTAATGTTGTTTCATTTCCTTCGTCATATTATCGTCCTTTTAGGGGTCATGACCTCTGAGTGTGACAAAGACATTTCATAAATTCATGGCGTTTTTTATTTGGTCATGCCGTTTGACTTTTTTGTTGTCGGTTTTAAACAAAAGTGTCGTCTGGTATATACGTGCCCCCTATTTGGCTATATCTATGTGATTCAGTTTCGTTTGCTGTCGTTTTTCATTTTATTGTCGTTTTGAATTAATTATTTTCCTGATTAATGTGGTTGAATTCACGTTGTTTTTTTTTTAGTGTTGTTTGAATATTTAATCGTTATTCTGCATCTGGTGTCGTTTTTGCGGCTCTTTTTTTTTGGCTATGGTTGTCGTTTTATAAATTCATGTCGTCGTTTTATTGTTTAACGCCGTTACTATACGAGTTCTTTTTGTCAGTGTGGTTTGCAAATAAGATATAATGCAAATTTTTTAGTTGTGTTCTGTTTTGGTGCAGTGATTTGTTTTCGCTTCCTCTATTTCATCTGAAGTCAATCTCTGCTTAGCGAATCTTGTTGAATATATACATACATATGTATAAAAATTGAGTGTTTGGCAGCTAAGAAAGTGCTCGTAAAGTGCAAGAAAGTAGAAGAAAATATCAAAGAAGAAGAGAATATTCTAGAGCCTGTATTTGATGAAAAGCTCGAACAATGATTCTATATTCTGAGCTGATATTTATATTAATATGTGGGCAGTTACACAGCTAACTTTCTTAACACAACGTGACAACTTGTTATGGCAGAAAGCTAACAACTTGCTAGACTAACATTAACTAGGTATTTTCTTCTTCAATATTTATATGAAAGAAAAATATTTAGGACATGTTTACCATACCGTAAAAAGAATGTAAATGAAAGATAATAGGATTGGAAAGGACAGTAAAGTATTAGAAGTGAGCATCATTTATTTTCTTTCTAGTATTTCCTTATTTATTTGATGTGATAATGGGAATGAATCTAATTATCTTTTTAGTATTTACTGACTTAAAAATACATATCTCATTTAATATAATTACTAAAATATCATTTTTACATAACTAATAACTATTAAATAATAACATTTGAATTTAAATATGTAAGTAAATATTGTATTCATTCCCTTTGATAGGGAATCAATACTAAATGATATGAGAGGATTGATATTTCTTTTCTCATTCCCTGCATTATATAGGGCCTACAAAACTCTCATTACTGATTTTGTAAGTAAACATATTATTTAAAGAAAAAGAAAATCATGTTTTACTTTCCCTTTTTTTTGATGCCAAATAAACATGCCCCCATAGCATAAATAGGAAAACAAGGGAGAGAGTAATAAAGGCTTAAAAAGTGAGGAAAATAGAAAAATGAAAAATTTTATTGGGCTTGCCTTATCGAAGAGAAACAATATTCCCTAACATGGAGGAAAACCAAAAGGGAGCCACCATTGAGCCTCTCTTAATGTTGCAGATAAAATAATATAAATATCTCTTCCTCCATGTCTATTTTACTTGAAAAATTGATCATCTCTTGTAATACCCTATTTAAATTAATCACAATTAGTATGTAAAATAGTAAATTAGTGTGCCAATTAAAAAATTTAATCTCCAATTTAAAAAAATATTTTACTTCTTTATTCTAATTCATTTTCTACCATTCAACATTTTGTTTTGAATTAAAATTCTAGTATTTTCTTTTATTGTTTTATTTTAATTGCATCACAACCCATGTATTTCCCTAAAATTCTTTGGAGACCCTTAGCTTGGGTCAGATGACAAAAGAACCCCTATAGACACAATCTTAGATTTTCATGTGAACACTCCGATACACTCAAACCAATGTCCCCATAGAACAAGTGCAGCCCATGGTCCTCTGCCTTGAAACTACCTCACTTAAACAATCAAAGAATCACTTAGAACTCCCATATTACTTTGTCGATTCTCTCCCACATTTCCCTTCTCGCTCACACTTTCATTATCTGCTCTAAAACTCAAAATCAAGGGCCAATTTGTTTTGCAAACATGAGTAGGAGCACCATCAACTCAACCTCCAATCTAGCCATAATCTGAGGTTAGAATCTTGTGAACAGATTTAATCTTTCACTTGTAAATTTTATATCTAAAAAGTTTGTTCAAATTCGTGTTCTTGGAACTGAGTTTTCATTAGAAATCAGACATGCTTTTATTTAGTTGTTCCTGTAGTATATGGGTATAAAATCTAAAATTTATTATCGTAAACAAAAGGGAAATCATTGCTTTGATTCAATACTAAGATTACAAACACATTTGGTTGATTAAACTTAGATTCCTCGGCTGCATATCCAAGTTTTTTATGATTTAAAATTCAAAAATAAAATTTAGTTCATGTTCTTATAAAGTTTTGTAAAAATCAATGTTTGACAATTTTATACATGTTTTATGCATGAAAATTAAAGAGAATTGTTCATTTATGTTTTAGCATGTTTTTCTAAGTGTTTTGAATGAGTTTTATACATTAAAAACTAATTTGGAATGAAAAAATTGAGTTAAAGTCAAATCTGTCCACGAAGGGATGAACTGGGTTTTGCCCAGTTCTGATGAGGGCACGGTCGACTACACCGTGTGTAGTGAGGTCGACCGCATGGTGGCATCCATAGGTTGCCACCTCCCTCCGAGCCCTTTAGGCCTCTCGACATACACCGGTTCAGTTTCTTAACATTTTGAGGTGCAAAATGTTTCTAAAAGCCCCACTATTATGTTTTAAAACCTTAGAAAAATTATTTACATTCCATTATCATATATTTATAGAAATGAACACTAATGGTCCATTTATACATAGTAGAAACTTAGAAACTTTATTATATTCTTATTTGTTGTTCGCTAACTTCATTAGAGGACTTTTAAGTTTGGGGCAGCACTAGAAGCTAACGTTGCATTGGGTGGGACTTACAAAAATTGAGAGTATCTATAGATTGTATTGGCAATAAGGTAGGATATTTTCTATCCTTTCATTGGTAGCTCACTTTGTAAATGATTTTGGCTAATCATTCAATTCTTTAATAATTTCTATTTTGATTTTAAAGTTATTTTTACGCATTTAAGGAACTGTATTTTGATATTCTTTCAATTCCGAAAACCCATACAGTGGTGTTTTATCAAGTTTCATATAAGTAAGTATTTATTAGTTTTGTTAAGATCTCGAGATTCTATTCCAATAAGTATAATTAGTGAATAATTCTTTTATCTACAACTACAAGTTTTGAATTATGTGATTTTAACCGATTATTTTACTGAGTCTTTTGTTCACATTTATCGTTTTAAAAATTTCCCTCCCAAGTTTTGTAGAACCAATTGGGTTTGGACTAAGTTTGATGATCATGAAGTATGAGCAGAAATGGTGTTTTTCTTTAAGATTGTTGTATACCACGTATATTATACTACTTGTCTCGTTGTCTATGTTAGTCTCATAGTATTATATATATTTTATAAATGATGATGTCAGTCTTGTCATATTATTTATAGTTTAATTATATAACATTTTTCGTGGTCAGAGCTCTACGTGACAGCAATTACTATTACTTATGTGACTTCGGATGAGCATTTAATTTGTTTTCTTTTAGTTTTTAATTTATCTTTGTTTATTTATTTTGGTCACGAGCCCTACTCCTCGAGTCGTGACATTTTTCTCCATGTTTTTTATGGTCCGTTTGTTTTATGTATCCTTTAGACTTAATGAACTTAAATTTGGATTTAAGTATTAAAAATCCTTTGGATACGTGTTTGTTTCCCCCAAAATCTCAATCAAATGAGTATCAAGAATTCTAGTTTTTAGAGCTCTAAACCCCCTATAAACTCTTGATACTCAGATATCTTTATTATAGTAAAAGCTGAAATTTCCTCTCTTATATTTGAGAAAAAAAATCATAACTTCTTCATTTGATATTCAATTGAGATGATTTTTTTTCATTGCATTACTAGTGAAGAGAGGAATAAATTAAGATCAATATTGCATCTTTTTTAGGATCATTGACATTAAGTTTTTATTAGATTTGTTAATAAATCAAAAACTATTTTCACTACCTCTTCTAACACAAATTCTAATTTTATTGCATATTTAGATTAAAACTTAAATGCACATCTAAATGTCAATTTGGATAGCAATTCAATTCACTAATTCTAATCTTAATTCAAATCATACAACTCAAAACAAATCACTAATTTGAATCCATTTACAAAAGGACCCTTAATTTCTTCAGCTCTTGATCATCTTTCTACAACGTTTTCTCGAGAATCTGTGTGTCCGCCCCATTTCCTTATCCTCTCTTCAGCTGCAGAAGCCTGTTATTCATATGCCAAGTTTGAGAATTTTTTTATTTATTTACTTGTCATATCATTGCGAAAAAATTTTGGTCAACAAATTGTAACTTATTAATGAAGTTGACCGAGAAAAATAATTCGATACCTCTTTGTTCCAATTCGTTTTATAGACCATCAAGAAAAGAATTAAAGTCTGAAGCACTGTCCCGGAAAGCATACCAAACCAAATTCCCTGAAAATTGTCATCAAAAAAGAAATTAAATTAAATTTATAAGTGGACGAGAACATGTTGGCATCTAAGCAATACGACAAGAATTTGAAGAAGGATAGTCCAAAAAAGGGACCATTATTTCCAAAGAAAAAAAAAGGCCTTCATATACTTACTTTAACACCCATGTCGAGCTTGAATCCCATTAAAAGACCCAAAGGAACTCCAAACAGATAATAACAAGCAATGTTCACATAAGCTACAACAGTTTGCCAACCCGCTCCAATGGCTACCCCTGAATTACCAAAAATGTACATAAAAGATTTAGTGCAAATAAATTCATCAAATCACCAAAGATATAGTAACATGAATTATGTATGCATGTACATTTATATATAGATATATATATATATATATATAGGTTGTTTGGAAATGTGCGTAGTTAAAATCACAAAATTGTTATTCAAACCAATCTTGCTGTAATATTTTTCTAATAAAATTTAAATTTCAAACCATTTTTCCTACACTCATGATTCAAACTATATTCTCAAATTGCTTAATAATTATATATCAACTATAATTACCAGATAAGACAGGTTGGATGTTGTTGATGACAATGCAAAAGGCCAAAACCGGAGTGAGCTGCCTAACAAGAGTTTTGACGTCTGTATCGTTTGAAAATAGGGATGGATACTCGTTTCTTGTGATGATCAAGATAAGTGATAATACAGCACCAATTATGAATGAAGTGATCACCGCCACCACTAGCGAGAATTTTGCTGTTCTTGGATGAGCCGCCCCTAGCTCATTTGATACCCTCACACTAAAATTAAAACAATTTATTATCACATGATCATAAATAAATAAATATATATATATTGCTTTTTCTAATGTAAATAATATTATTGCGACAAAATCATTTTCCAAAGAATAATGTCCAATGGCAATCAGTCATTGAGATTGTGATCATCCTGCTTAAAAACTGACCTTATTGCTGCATTAAAGCCAAAAGATACCATGACCGTCCATCCCAATATGTTCATGCTGCAAAATTCAATATCAGCCCAATATGTAGAACAGGCTGTAATTAATTGTATTGTATCACAAGATGGAATAATTTGAATAACTATAAGTCAATTACTCTTCATAATTCTGTTTTGAGATTATAGACTCAGATAACTACTATTTTATATATACAGACAATAGAAATTATGTGCCCTCTTGGTTTGCACCTCTTTCGAGCCTTTGTACTCTGGAAGCGTCCAGGTTTTGTGGGACCGTAATGCCCTTAGTTTCTCTCATATTCAAGTGACATCATAAAATCAAAATATTTTTTGTGAGGATTATCATTATCATTATTATTGTTGATTTAAAAGAAAAATGGTATCGCCCGAACAGTCTCTTTGTCCCCACGTACGAAAACTTTTGAACGTTAGAAAGAACATGCACTCATTAAATCTTTGAACGTTAGCTAGATATCCTTTTAAACCAAATTGGAGGACCTGTTGTTGTCTAGTCCCTATTCTAATTTCGTGGAATCTAGACTTTTCTGTAGTGTCCGGCATAAATATTGCTCAGTGTGGTCCCCACCTCCACAAGGAGATGGATCGTATGACAAGACTTTGTATGAGTTTAGTGTGCACCGTAGGATCCTCATTTGGGGTGGACCCCATATACATATAAGTTTTACCGAGCCTTGTCTTTTCTCATTCGTGTGACAACGCTAAAAAGGCTTTTTAGGTCTATTCAATTTATTGGTTCGGGGTATAGTGTTTAGTTTTTTTTTTATACTTTGAAAAATAGATTTAAAATGTTGCAAATAAAAGAAGAGTGTTATGAGATTTTTTTGACGCAAATTGTTAAATTTTGATTTGAACCACGTGAACCATTGAAGCAGACAGATGGGTCCTTTGGTTTCATATCTGGTGCTAATCATGATAATTTCGAGCTTTTTGGGGTCTTTAAGATAATGATGATTTTGTTAAAGAAGACATTACTTAATAAGTGGTCAAATTACTTACCATATGGAGAGGGCATCCACTGACACCTCTGCATGCTTTAGATATCCAGCGAAGAGAATAAGAGCCATAAAGTACCACACTTCCAAACTGCGTAAGATTTACAGAATAAAACAATGAATTCATGTTGATAATCTATTTAAGGAAAAAAGATACTCAATATTCTTAAAGCTAGAAGAAAAGCTAACAATAAATTAACTTGGAGATACGATTTGATGATAAGTTATCAAGAAACCACGATCTTAGATATTAATTTTCTTTCGTTTAAATTTATTATTTTTTTTGTCAAGTGTATATGCAACCATATATTTAAAACCGTTTAAAAATTGAAGTTTTGAATATTTATGTACTAAAGTCGCAACTTCTAATAAATTTTGAGAAAAGTTTTGTCTGAGGGACAAAGGGATAAATTTGAATTAGAGAAAAAAAAAATAGAATTGGGGACACACGATGATGTTTTTGTCCACTTGTATGATACGAATATTTGTAAGTTTCTGTCCACCGCTGAGTACTTGTATCAAAAAATCTTTTCTTTGATACAAAAGTCTTTTTTTTTTTTTTTTCGGAGATACGTTTGTTTACTGTACGCAAGAGTGTGCTTTTATCTTCTTCTTCTTCTTCCTTTTAACGCAGGTGTTGTTTTCATTCGCTGTTTGCTTGGCGTTCGTGCCTAGCTCTGATGTAATGAAGACAATGTAGCCTTAAATGATTTTTTTGTTTTTTTTCTGAAGTTCGTTTTCATTACAACAATGAAATGATAAAAGTAATTGATTAGAATACGCGATTTTCAAAAAATATATATATATTAGCATACGTGGAATCCGGTCAATAAGAATAACTAAATCTAATAAAAAAACCAATAACTTTTTCTTAAAAAAATAGAGAGAGAGGGCCCTATGAAAAGAACGAGAAAGAGGGAAAAAAAGAGAGTTGAGTTGGGCAAAATTCCGAGACCGTCTCCGGGCGCTTCTTTAAACTTTTGGTCCTAAAAATTGGTTACAAAGCTTATAACGTTGTGGGTTTTTCAATGACAGCAGTTGTGTTGGGTGGGACGACTTTGTTAGAGCCAATGTGATTTCATTTAGAAGATGAAATCTAGATAGCTTGGAGATTCTTTTGACGTATTTCTCTTCTTTAGGCTGTGGTAGAGCTGTATATTGTTGAGTGGGGACATCAACTTTTGAAATTTTAATTTTTACCTTAAAAATTTTAACTATATTCTTGTTTTTTAAGAAAAATTATAGTTATATCCCCGTAAAAAATTTAAGATATATCATTGTGCCCTTCATTTAATATTTGCTTGTATGCAATAAAATCTCTTAGTATTCTTTAACATAGTGCCCTCATTGACAAAAAATCTAGCTTCGCTACCGTCTTTAGGTTTTGTTCCGAATCATGGTAGGCTTCTTTGGGAGATGGCAATGTCGGCTCCAGATCTCGTCGCCTTTATCGCTTGTCCCTAGAAGCGTTTTTCCTACCCTGATGGTTTTCCTATCAGTTATACTTTTATTAAGATTTGTAGTGGTTTGTGCTTTTGGTTTTAGTTTTTTATGTTTTAGTCTAATAAATATGTTGATATTTCTGCCTAATTTTTAATAGTTTATTTATAATAATATAAGTGGTTCTCCCACTACTTAAGTTTGCTTGTGGTCCACCAAATTTAGGCCTTAACGAGTTAAAAGTCCCCCTAGTTGTAAGCCTATGTAGAGATGTTGGTGGCCTTAGAGCTACGCGTTACATGCTCTTGATAGATCAAAAGCTTTAATCGATTGTAGTGGTTTCAAAAAGTCTTATGCGTGCCCAAATTGATGTGTTGAGGAATTTTCTCAATATCGGGTCTTGTCTTGCATCGTCTTTCATTTGCTTCATTAGAATTTATTAATGGAATCGATTTTTATCGAGTGTTTTGTATTATGCATCACAGGATCAATCGTATTATTATTGGTGTTTGTAAGGCCTTTTAATTGAATGAAATTTTACCTTAAAAAAAAGAGAGAGGTGGGAGGGAGGGAAGAAGGGAAAAAAAGAAGAAGCAACAATCACTGTTAATCAACGGCGCAACAATTTAATTAATTGATTAGCTAAACAAAATAATTATCATGATCAATGATGGTGATAGACAGTATAATTAATTATGCGTAATGTTTTTCGCCTGATTCCTTAGTCTCATCAACGTGATATAATTTGATATTTTTTTTGCGTCTAATCACAAGTGAACTGATTCGTGGTTGCTAATTCGTATCTTTACCTACAGTCTTGTGGTCATACATCCTAGTATTTCTCGTATTAATTCACACAAGTACAAAACAATCACGCACCATTGCTTTAATTTAGAATATATCATCACCCATTTTTTAAGAACATTTAGAAAATAAAATAAAAAAAGGTAAGGAGAAAATCATTATTACCAGAGCATGATCGCCGACGCGAGAGACAACCTAACAAAGGCCCAGAGATTGTGAAATGCCTTCCATGAAAACCCGGACCAAGCTCTCCCACAAGTCCCACTGAAGATGTAAACCAGCTGAGCTACCACTATGAACCACCACGACGAGTTCAGCACCACGGCGGCGCCGACAAGTCCCCACCCCAGCTTCAGCATCAGCAGCCAGCTGAAGAACGTGTGAAGCACCAGCGCCGCCGCCGCAATCGCCGCCATAACCATGATCTTGCTCTGCGCCTGCAGGAACTTGGCGATCGGGAAGTTCACGGCGTACGCGAACAGCTGAGGGATCATCCAGATGGACAAAATCCCCGCCGCCTCCGAAATCTCCGCCGTCTGCCCTATCAGCTTCAGCAGCGGCTCCGCGAATATGTAGAGGAAGGACAAGAGCACTCCCGTCACGTTAAGAATCACCCAGGACCTCTGCATGTAGATTCCGAGCATGTCGAGTTGACCCGCCCCAAACGCTTGACCGCACAGAGTTTCCAGCGCGCTTCCCATCCCAAGCTTATGAATAATTTAATTATATATATTTAGTCACAGAATTTGATGATTAGTAATATATATATATATATATATATATTTAAACTGAGGCGTAATAGAGTACTACCATGACGCCGAAGGAGAACCCGGCGATGACGGAGTTCTCGATGGAGACGGCGGCGAGGGCGAGAGTGTCGACCTGGCCGGCGAAAACTTGAGTGACGGCGCCGAGGGAGTATTGGCATATGGATGTGAAGATGGCGGGGCCGGCCAAGTACCATAGTTTCTTTGATTCGACGCGGAACTCTCTGTAGAAGTCTCGGACGCCGCCGATTGGCGGGATGTCGTCGGCGTCGGGTGTGAAGGAGGAGTTGAGTGAAGAAGAGTAGTTGGTCGGTGAGACGAGGGTCTCTAGTTGGTCGGGGTGATTGTTTTGGTGTTCTTCTCCTCGTGTGTCGAGGAGGGGCTGCTTATTCTCAGCCATTGATGGAGTGAGAGAGAGAGAGAGCTACGAGAAGGAAAGAGAAAGGCCCGGGCTTGGGTCTGGGTTTTTTGACTTTAACTCTCTGGACATTGAGAAACATGGCACTCATTTATACGCACGCCACACTTTTTAATATAAAATCTGGTGAGAAATTTTATGGTATTTGATGTTGTGGTTAGAATTATTGATTAAAATTGTAAATATTGTAATATATAAGATTTTTATATTTTAATAGTTTTTTGTTTTTATTATACTATATAAGAATTATATGTTATTTTTAATTAAAAAATTGGTTAGAATATACAATCTATTTATCAATTATCATGATGCACGAGGAAAATTTTATATATTTGATTGGTAAAAGGAATTAACCATATGGGTGCGCCCAATTGTGAAATGTCATATTTTTATTATGTGTTTTTCTTTTAAAAAAAAAGTTACAACATCTGGTATACATAGTCGACAGATTTCAATAAATACAACATAAGTATACTTTTTTTCGTTGAGCTTTTTGATATTATATATATAATGAGAAACGCACAATAAACAATTGCTGACATAGAAAGTTCCTAATAATTAATTAAAAAATATGAATTTGCAAAGGACATGCACCGAATAGACAATTGCTGACATTGAAAATTTCTTATAATTAATTAAAAAAAATATGAATCTGCGAAGGACATGCACCGATAGGGGTTTACTTATAGAAGGTGAAAGTTACTACTGAATTATTGAGGTGGGTCCCTTTATTTTGTTTTACTTTTAGCGGTTGAATGGCCCGTATATATCTTTCTTTTTTGTTTGATTATGATACGTCATTTTATATTCTACATGTAGTTACATATATATGTGTTTGAGAATTAGACATCCCTTGCTTCTAAGGACCATAAAAATAAATAATTATAAAAAAAAAATTAAAAAAATAAAAAAGAGAAACATCAAATTTTTATACAGGTTTGTTTAAATTCGAGACTACATCTTGTTTTTATCTGCTGCAGATTTCACTATAATAAAAGAAATTACAGATTACAAAAGAGATTTCTTACACGCTCTTAAATTGTGTTTATCAAAACCCTCTTCTACTTAGCACCCTGTGGGAATTTTTTTTCTCTCAAAGATGGAGCTCTCACAAAATATGTCTCACACAAAATAATGTCACTTACAATATTACACACACAACCCTAGCCACCTTATGTCTATTTATACATCGAAAAAGAAAAAAATAGCAACTAATAAGAAACCTTAGAAGTTTCTCGTTTTTAAGGCATTTGATTTGACTCTGACTGAAAATTTCAAAACAAATCAGACTCCAGATGCCGCGATCCTCATTTTAGGCGCCGTAGCGCTAGTTGATCCTCGGATGGGTGCCGTGGCGATAGTTTTGGGCGCTGTAGTGCTAGTTGGGAGGGTGCCGCGGCCCTCCTTGTGGCCGCCATGGAGCTAGACCACTGTCCCCCTTTTCTCTTCCTTTTTTTTCTTCTTCTTGTTGGGTTGATTTGATAGGCTCCACACCTGCAACAATATCCCACTTGGAGACTAATTAATCACCATGTCTCCCCTGCAGTGACAACAACTTCTCACGCCTCATGGAGAAGTCTAACTGAAGTTGCGCACAACTTCAATTTCTCGATCGGAACTATCTTGGTGAGGATTGTTGGAAACAAAGTGCGCAGCGGAATTTTTAAAAAATTTCATCAAAGTATTTTCTAAAATACAAGTTTGACATGTTATATGTATAAATTAAACAGATCTTACTAACCTCAGTGTGCCGAAGAACCTCCGCGACCTGTGTAGAGAAGTAACGTTCCAGAAAAGCCTCAACCAACTGGTCTTCTTTGCTATTCTCTATCCACAACCGGAGTGAGTGTGGGCTCACACGTACAGCTCTTCCACCGGTGACTCTCCTTCCAACCAACAGAGAGAACCCAAAGCTAGTGTTCGTGATTTGTGAACAAAAGCTCTCAGGGAGTTTTCAGATGCTCACTAGAAGAGTATCACTCTTAATCTCTCAAATTGATCTAAGTAAATCATTAGACTCACTCCCTTTTTATACCTATTGGTCCTAGGGTCAGTCCATATCAGATTAGGTCTCAAAAAATCGAAACAGAATCAAGTTCGGATCAATATCTGATAAGATACGCGTGAAAAATGCGTAATCTTATGTGCGCTGATAGGCAGGCCGAACTGTCTGATAGGCAGGCCGAACTGGCCAGTTCGGCAGGCCGAACACGTCATCCGGCAGGCCGAACTGCCGAGAAAAAATCTCCGCGAATCTTTTATTTTCCACCCGAGATTCTAAAGGATAAAGTCTCAGTTTTGATTCAAATAGCCTAATATAAAAGATATATGATCAAAACAAACTTTATCAAGATAATCTCTAAGAAAATAAATCAATTCACAATAATTCTACAAGTTTATCTTGTTCTAATTGTCCAAAATTAAAACAACCGATAAACAGACAAGAATTATCCGAACGCCATAATTCAACAAGTTCATCTTGAACTAATTTCTTACATAATTAATTCAACCGATAAACAGACATGAATTATTTGATTCTTATAAATTTTAAACCAATCTGATAAATCCGACATAAGTCACCAATTATTGGAAAAGCACGCCGTGTCGTTACAGGATTTTGTGAGCTAGCAAAGGGGACCAAAATGGACCTATAAAGTTCAAGCTCATGATAATTATGAAACCCAATATCCCAGATATACATTTCACAATTATCAACTCCAACGCTACTCCACTAAAAGCTTGGAGCTGCACTCTCGAACTTTATAGAATTACGAAGCTCGTGTAGCTAAGTCTCCATGACATATCATAGTGTATCGCATCCCCATATGATCATCCATAATCGGCTTAAGGACAAGTTCTGTCTTACCTTCCCGATTATTTTTATCTTACGTTTCATTGTCTCACCATTAGAAAACTTACCATCCAAAGATAGTATACCATTCGGTTACACCTATGTATCCAAATGGTTGAGCGCTCCAGTTTTCCAATTACAGGACAACGCATATAAGAGGATATCATTACTCCTAAAGAGGAGCTATGGATTCCATATCTATGAATAACAAGTCTACGCTATCAAGAGTCATGCCTCCAACGTACCGGCATGCATGCCACTATAGAGATGTGGGAGTCACCCATTGGTACATCAAAAGACACAAGTCGAGACAACGGGCCCATTATTCATCTCAGGATTAAGATACAATACAAATGATTGTCTAAAGTGAATCGATTTGCTAAGATAGAATTATTAATCCAAATCAATTCACTTTATGTCCCGATCCAACACATCGTCATCTATGACAACGCGTCAATGTTTCTATTCATGGAGTCCAACTTCGATGGCCAAGACAAACCATCTCCCAAAAGGGATATAGACAACATAACAATCTTTACATGAATAAAGCGCCCAACTTTATTCCCTCGATTGCGGATCATATATTTTAGACCATCACCTTAAGAATCGTGTCTACCGCATAATCATCCCATCATATGCCCAACTCTTAAGGTTTAGACTGATAGTCTCAGACTACTGTTTGCTTATCATACATTCAACGAATATGAACGTAAAGAGGACAATATTTGGTATGAATAAATTCTTTATTGATAAAAATGTCTCCAAAAACGTATTACATTTTTACTCCTTAGAGCATACATGTCTAACAATCTCCCACTTGCACTAAGTGAGTAAATACTGCAAATTTTGCATCCCCATAGCTTCCACATGCCTCTCGAAGACTCTCCCAGTAAGTGTCTTCGTGAATGGATCAGCTAAATTGTCCTCTGACGCGATCTTGCACACCGTGACATGCCCGCTCTCAACGAAGTCCTTTATCACATGATACTTTCGATCAATATGCTTACTCTTCTTGTGAAATCTTGGTTCCTTAGCATTAGCTACCGCCACACTGTTATCACAGTACAGTGATACCGCCTTATCCATACCAGGAACTACCTCAAGATCCCTAAGGAACTTGCGGAGCCACACTGCTTCTTTCGAAGCATCACTAGCCGCCACATACTCGGCCTCCATCGTTGAATCCAAAGTGCAATCTTGCTTCGCACTTCTCCAACTGATGGCACCGCCACCTAGAGTAAACACAAACCCCGAAGTCGATTTCCTAGAATCCAGGCAAGATTGAAAATCTAAATCGGTGTATCCTAGTGGAGTTAAATCCTCACCCGAATACACAAGCATATACCCTCGAGTCCTTCTCAGGTACTTGAAAATATGCTTTACCGCAATCCAATGGTTCGGTCCTGGATCCGCCTGAAATCGACTCACAATCACGACCGCATAGCTAATATCCGGTCGAGTGCAAAGCATGGCATACATGAGACTACCCACTGCCGAAGCATAAGGCACCTTCTTCATGTATTCTCTTTCTTCATAAGACTTTGGAGAGTCTTTCTTAGAAAGAGTAATTCCAGACCTAGATGGTTGCCCACCTTTCTTGGAATCCTACATTGCAAACCTCCTGAGAATTTTATCTATGTAGCTGGCCTGTGACAAAGCTATCATTTTGTTCTTCCTATCCCGAAAGATCTGGATACCGAGAACAAAATTAGCCTCACCCAAGTCCTTCATGTCAAACTGCTTGGTCAACCATAATTTGACCGATGACAACGCCCCAACATCATTGCCAATTAGCAGAATGTCATCTACATAGAGTAGTAGAAAAGCCACCTTCCCATCCTTTATGTGTTTGTAAACACATCGTTCATCCACATTTTGTGAGAACCCATAAGTCTTGATCACTTGATCAAATCTTATGTTCCAAGAACGAGAAGCTTGCTTAAGTCCATAAATAGACTTTAGCAGCTTACAAACCTTACCCTCTTGACCCGCGACCTTGAACCCGTCTGGTTGTTCCATATAAATGGACTCATCAAGATAGCCATTCAGAAAAGCCGTCTTGACATCCATCTGCCAAATCTCGTAGTCGAGAGCGGTAGCTATGGACAAGAGAATCCGGATGGACTTAAGCATGGCTACAGGCGAAAAGGTTTCCTCATAATCGATTCCTTCCTTTTGCGTATAACCCTTAGCTACCAGTCTAGCCTTAAAGGTTTCAACCTTTCCATCCACTCCTCTTTTCCTCTTGTAGATCCACTTACACCCTATGGGTTTTACCCCTTCGGGAAGATCCACAAGCTCCCAGACCCGATTAGTCTCCATAGACTTCATCTCTATGTTCATGGCCTCTGTCCAGAGTCTTGAATCAACATCCTCCATGGCTTCTGCGTAAGTATAAGGATCCTTGTCATGTTCATCCGGTTCAGCCAAAAAGACTTCCCCATTGAACATATACCTTTCAGGTTGACGCCCGATCCTCCCACTACGCCGAAGCCCCTGAGGTTGTTGTTCAGGTTTGTTTGGTTTTTCTACACTGATCGGAATGGTTTCATTCGGAACCTCCAGAGTAAACGGATCACCCCTCAACTCCTCAAGCACCACTTTGCTTCGAGGTTTAAAGTCGTTCATGTAACTCTCCTCAAGGAAGGTTGCATTAGTTAAAACCACGACTTTATTTTCCTTTGGGTTATAAAAATAACCACCTTTAGTCCCTTTTGGATATCCTACAAACACACAAACTTCTGAACATGCTTCCAACTTATTCGGATCCTTAAACAGGACATGAGCTGGACATCCCCATATGCGAATATGGTTTAAGGATGTCTTCCGCTTTGTCCACAACTCGTGAGGAGTTTTAGGGACCGATTTTGAAGGCACATTGTTCAAAAGATAACATGCGGTTTGTAGTGCATATCTCCAAAAGGATAAAGGCAATGATGAATAACTCATCATGGACCGAATCATGTCCAACAAAGTCCTATTCCTTCTCTCCGCTACGCCATTCTGCCGCGGAGTGCCCGGCGCAGTCAAATGGGATAAAATCTCATTCTCTAACAAGTGTCCCAAGAACTCTTCAGAAAGGTATTCCCCACCTCGATCAGATCGAAGTGCCTTTATGGGTCTACCCAATTGCTTTTCCACTTCAGCCCGAAACTCCCTGAACTTATCATAAGTTTCGCTTTTGTGGTGCATTAGGTACACATACCCATATCTTGAGTAATCGTCAATAAAAGTGACGAAGTACTCATACCCTCCTCGTGCTCGGATGTTCATCGGTCTGCAAACATCACTATGCATAAGTTCTAGAACCCCTTCGGACCTATTGCCCTTAGACCCGTTTGGTCTTTTGGTCATTTTACCCTCCAAACAAGACTCACATTGAGGTATAGATTCCACCTTTAAGTGACTTAAAGGTCCATCCCTTACCAACCTTTGAATCCTATTCAGGTTAATATGGCCAATGCGCAAATGCCAAAGATAAGTCTTATTAGAGTGAGAAGTTTTAAGTCTTTTTGAGTCATTATCATTTATCTCAGCATTAAGCAATAAGTCCATCTTAGGTTTGATAAAATATAGATTATTTTGCATCCATCTAGAACAGATAAAAGATTTGTTTTTACGAATCACCACTTTTTCATTAAAAGATACCACGTAGGAGTCTTTAAATAAAGAAGATACAGAAATTAAATTCCTTTTAAATTTAGGAACATAAAAACAATCTTGCAAAATTAAACTCCTATAATTATCAAAATAAAGATGGACATCTCCCACTGCTTCCGCTGAGACCAAGGATCCATCGCCCATCCGAAGCGTTAAGTCTTCACGAAGTAGACTTCTCGTTTCTTTGAATTCCTGCAGAGAAACACAAACATAATTAGTTGCACCGGAATCTATGACCCTGATGTCACTGGATTCCTCAACCAAACAAGTTTCTAAATATAGAAGATCACACCTACCTCCCTTGGAAAGGAAGTCCTTGCAATACTTTTCTATATGCCCGACCTTACCACAGAAGAAGCACTTAAGCTTCTTTGGGTTCTTCTTCTTCTTTTTCTTGCTCTTGGTTGCAGCAGGAATAGAAGACTTGCCACTCTTGGCCCGTTGCTTCTTTCCATTCCCAGAGTTAGGATTGGAACCAGAAGCAGCTACCATATTGGCCTCTCCACCAGCAGGAGACTCCCTGATCAGCAGTTCAAACTCCTGTAACTGTTTCATCAGTTCTGTCAAGGTCATATCCCGTCTATTGCTTAGATTAAAAGTAGCTCTAAACGGAATAAATTCCTTAGACAGAGTCTCAAAGACCATAGTCATCTGAGTTTCAACATCGATGTCGGCTCCATTGGTTTGAGCCTCAGCGAGGTAACCCATGACCAACATCATATGCTCCTTTACAGATATACCCGGTCTCTGTCTACAGTTTAAGAGTTTCCGAAGCGCCCCTTGCCGCTTTGTTATGGCCTGGCCTCCAAACATGTCCTCAAGATTATCCAAGATCTGCTTCGCAGTCTCATAATCCTGATGTTGAGCCTGCAGCACGTTGTTCATGCTAGCCATAACATAGCAGCGGGCCTGATCATTAGCATCTTTTCAGCGGTCGTACGCTTGTAATTGCTCATTACTTGAGTCTCCCGTAGGCTCGGGAGGACAAGGAGTTGTCAGTACATATTTCAGTTTCTCAAAGGATAGGACGATGTCCAGGTTCCGTTTCCAATCGTTATAGTTCTCACCGGTTAATTGGTTTTTGTCAAGTATCGATGATAAAGCGTTTTTAGACATTTTCAATCTACAATAAAGAATCATATACCAAACATAAGCAAACATATATATTAATTTAGTAAGATAACACAATCATGTAAAATCATACAAATGTGTTTATGTGTCAAAACCTTGAAAATATCACAACCTTACAACGATAATTCCCAACTCAGAATTCAACAAGCTCCTAGGGGAGTCATGCCAAATTCAATCAGGAACACGGATCACCTCCTGATTAATATATGCCATCCAGGACCCGTATGATCCAGCATATACTAATAATCGTTTCTTTGGCCATTAATTTTATTAACAGAGCTCATAGGGGAGGTTAATAATAAAATTAACGTGAGTGTATAACCACCGTTTCAATATTTTATCCATGATTTATAATCACCACCTAGGGGTGTCCAACCATAAATCATACTAAAATACCTTATCCTTTCAGAAATCCAATCTGGTACATGATAGAAATCCCTTCCTAGGGGTTGGGACCACAATGTTCTTCCTATGGACCAACGATGGAGGCCTTAGGTTCTCTCTTCGAAAACCTTCTCCCACTCAATCTTTTGAAGTCAAGCTTTTATTTTAAAATTATGCATGAATAATTTTAATATGAGCGGCACTCCCTATTCTATATGGCATGTTATCAATATATATGGTAAATCATATTATAATGCAGACAAGCAAAGCAATCAAGCAAAACTACAAGCAAAATAATAATAATAACCGTAATATTATAGTTCCACCCTAGAGAATAGAAAAATAAGATTACAAGAGAATAATCGAGACATTTATCGATTCTTCATCCTTGAATCCTCAAGCTGTATTCTTCTTCATGTAATATCCATCTTCAAGTCCTCAATCCCGTATGAATCGAACACTTCATATTTCCGGTCATATCCAAATTTAATGTTTCTCAGAATCGTCCCAAAAATAAAATTAAAACTGCATTGGAAAAATCGCACCTTTTCTGGACACCTAGCAGCTCTCGGTCGGCCGGCCGATCTGGGTGATCGGCCTACCGATCATGGAGGTTCGGCCTGCCGAACATGAAGGTTCGGCCTGCCGGCAGAGCACCAAAATTTCTGCCCCACTGTCGGCCTGCCGGACCGTACGTCCGGCCTGCCGATTTGTGACCTTCGGCCTGCCGAACTGTGAGGTCCGGCATGCCGACCGAGCAGAAGAAACCTTAATCCAGAAAATACAATTTTAATGCAATTCATTAATTTTATTTTCAACAATTCAAAAACATAAAATTAGAGACTCAGGAAATACCTGGAGGCGCCATCATCAATCTTTAAGATCTGACTTCTCGTTCCGTCTTCTCCGAATAATTATTTAATTACAAAATTCTTACAAATTAAAAATTAAATAATAATTCCTAGACGGAGATGATAGTCCGCCATCTAATTACATGAAAAACCTAGATACACATTCTAACCTCTAAGGAACCATAACCGGTATTAATTAATTAATAAATAATTAAACAACAATTTAATCAACCATAATTAATTAATAAACATTCACCATATAATCCATGACAACATATATATTATATAGAAACCTAGAGTGCTATCTCTCTATAAAATTTAATTCAAGCATAGGAGAGATTAAGATCACAAAATTTATGCATATAACATGATCACAAACTTGCAAATTTATGTAAAACCTCGGCTCTGATACCAATTGTTGGAAACAAAGTGCGCAGCGGAATTTTTAAAAATTTTCATCAGAGTATTTTCCAAAATACAAGTTTGACATGTTATATGTATAAATTAAACAGATCTTACTAACCTCAGTGTGCCGAAGAACCTCCGCGACCTGTGTAGAGAAGTAACGTTCCAGAAAAGCCTCAACCAACTGGTCTTCTTTGCTATTCTCTATCCACAACTGGAGTGAGTGTGGGCTCACACGTACAGCTCTTCCACCGGTGACTCTCCTTCCAACCAACAGAGAGAACCCAAAGCTAGTGTTCGTGATTTGTGAACAAAAGCTCTCAGGGAGTTTTCAGATGCTCACTAGAAGAGTATCACTCTTAATCTCTCAAATTGATCTAAGTAAATCATTAGACTCACTCCCTTTTTATACCTATTGGTCCTAGGGTCAGTCCATATCAGATTAGGTCTCAAAAAATCGAAACAGAATCAAGTTCGGATCAATATCTGATAAGATACGCGTGAAAAATGCGTAATCTTATGTGCGCTGATAGGCAGGCCGAACTGTCTGATAGGCAGGCCGAACTGGCCAGTTCGGCAGGCCGAACACGTCATCCGGCAGGCCGAACTGCCGAGAAAAAATCTCCGCGAATCGTTTATTTTTCACCCGAGATTCTAAAGGATAAAGTCTCAGTTTTGATTCAAATAGCCCAATATAAAAGATATCTGATCAAAACAAACTTTATCAAGATAATCTCTAAGAAAATAAATCAATTCACAATAATTCTACAAGTTTATCTTGTTCTAATTGTCCAAAATTAAAACAATCGATAAACAAACAAGAATTATCCGAACGCCATAATTCAACAAGTTCATCTTGAACTAATTTCTTACATAATTAATTCAACCGATAAACAGACATGAATTATTTGATTCTTATAAATTTTAAACCAATCTGATAAATCCGACATAAGTCACCAATTATTGGAAAAGCACGCCGTGTCATTACAGGATTTTGTGAGCTAGCAAAGGGGACCAAAATGGACCTATAAAGTTCAAGCTCATGATAATTATGAAACCCAATATCCCAGATATACATTTCACAATTATCAACTCCAACGCTACTCCACTAAAAGCTTGGAGCTGCACTCTCGAACTTTATAGAATTACGAAGCTCGTGTAGCTAAGTCTCCATGACATATAATAGTGTATCGCATCCCCATATGATCATCCATAATCGGCTTAAGGACAAGTTCTGTCTTACCTTCCCGATTATTTTTATCTTACGTTCCATTGTCTCACCATTAGAAAACTTACCATCCAAAGATAGTATACCATTCGGTTACACCTATGTATCCAAATGGTTGAGCTCTCCATTTTTCCAATTACAAGACAACGCATATAAGAGGATATCATTACTCCTAAAGAGGAGCTATGGATTCCATATCTATGAATAACAAGTCTACGCTATCAAGAGTCATGCCTCCAACGTACCGGCATGCATGCCACTGTAGAGATGTGGGAGTCACCCATTGGTACATCAAAAGACACAAGTCGAGACAACGGGCCCATTATTCATCTCAGGATTAAGATACAATACAAATGATTGTCTAAAGTGAATCGATTTGCCAAAATAGAATTATTAATCCAAATCAATTCACTTTATGTCCCGATCCAACACATCGTCACCTATGACAACGCGCCAATGTTTCTATTCACAGAGTTCAACTCCGATGGCCAAGACAAACCATCTCCCAAAAGGGATATAGACAACATAACAATCTTTACATGAATAAAGCGCCCAACTTTATTCCCTCGATTGCGGATCATATATTTTAGACCATCACCTTAAGAATCGTGTCTACCGCATAATCATCCCATCATATGCCCAACTATTAAGGTTTAGACTGATAGTCTCAGACTACTGTTTGCTTATCATACATTCAACGAATATGAACGTAAAGAGGACAATATTTGGTATGAATAAATTCTTTATTGATAAAAATATCTCCAAAAATGTATTACATTTTTACTCCTTAGAGCATACATGTCTAACAAGGATATCTGTTGAATTCTGACTCCCAAGAATCCTCTTAAGCTTTAGCACTCCATCTTCTAAAGCCGACCTAATGAAGTGATACTGCAATTGTACATGCTTCGTCCTAGCATGAAATGTTGGATTTTTTGCCAAGTGAATAGCGTTCTGACTGTCATTGTGTGATGCACTCCTTTCCTGCTTGTGACCCAGTTCTTCCAGAAACGATTGCAACCAAATCATCTCCTTGCTCGCTTTTGTCATTGCCACATAGTCTGCTTCTGTTTTAGAGAGTGCAACTATTTTTTGTAGCTTTGAGACCCAACTAACTGTTGTACCACCAAAAGTGTAGACATAACTGATGGTACTTTTTCTACCATCAATGTCTCCAGCCATATTAGCATCTATATAGCCCTGTAGTCCTAAGTCTGACTTCTTAAAACACAATGCTAAACCCCCAATACCTCTCAGATATCTGAGAATCCACTTCATTGCCTCCCAATGCTACTTACCTGGATTACTTATGTACCTACTCACAACTCTCACTGCATGTGCAATGTCCGGTCTGATACAAACCATGGCATACATGAGACTGCCTATTGTTGAAGCATAAAGCACCTTGGCCATGTAGTCTCGTTTCTGCTTCGTGGTTGTTAATTGCACCTTTGATAACTTGAAGTGACTGGCCAAATGAGTACTCATAGGCTTTGTATTACTCATGTTGAATCTGCTAAGCACCTTTTCAACATATTCTTCCTGTGACAGTTTCAGACCATTATTGTTCTTTGTTATTCTCATCCCAAGGATTTGTTTTGCAGCACCCAAATCCTTCATTGCAAACTCCTTAGACGACTCCTTCTTCAGCTTGTCAATCTCCTGTTTGCAACCTTCTACTATCAGCATGTCATCGACATATAGCAACAATATAATGTAAGAGTCATCAAAATTCTTCACATAATAACAATGATCTCCCTGACACCTCAAGAAACCATTGCTGCACATAAAACTGTGAAACTTTTTATACCACTGCCTGGGAGCTTGGTTGAGGCTATATAAGCTTTTTTGAAGTTTGCACACCAAGTTCTCCTTACTCGGTACTTCGAAACCTTGTGGCTGCTTCATGTAGATCTCCTCCTCCAAATCACCATGGAGAAAAGTTGTCTTAACATTCAACTGTTCCAAGAACAAGTCTTCATTTGCCACTAGCGCAAGTACCGTCCTAATCGTGGTTAGCTTTACCATTGGAGAAAAAATCTCATTAAAGTCGATGTCCTCTTTCTGTTGAAAGCCTTTTACCACCAGCCTTGCCTTATACTATTTGCTGCCATCAAATTCATCTTTTATCCTGTATACCCATTTATTGTGTAAGGCCTTTTTGCCCTATGGTAACTCTGTTAGTTGCCATGTTTGATTGGACATTAGGGAATCCATCTCATCCCTCATGGCTAAATCCCACTTGACCAAATCTTCAGCCTCCACGGCTTCATCATAGCTCTCTGGCTCACATCTGTCGGTCAACAAAATATAATGCAGAGAAGAGAAGTATCTCTACGGCGGCCTGATAGTCCTGCTAGATCTCCTGACTAGTGTGGCAAGAGTACACTGGTTTTCTTCTGGAGCAATATTTTCTTGGTCTTCAACCTCTAAATTTTGTACCTCCACTTCAAGAAGATCCTTCAATGGAATCACTTCAGGCTTCTTGTCTTCAAAACCTGAACCTCTGGAGTCAGTGCTCTCTTTGTTCTTGTACAGAACACCTTCATTGAAGATCACGTCCTTGCTCCTAATAATCTTCCCATTTTCGTCATCCCAGAAACGATAACCAAACTCAAGTCCACCATAACCAACCAGAAAACACTTCTTTAACTTGGCATCAAGTTTACTTTTAGCAGCAAGATCAATGTGAACATAGAAAACGCAACTAAATACTCTCAAGTAAGAGAGATCAACCTTTTTGCCGCTCCATAGTTTTTCTGATAGCTTAAACTTTTGTGGTGTGGATGAACTTTTGTTTATCAGATGAGCTACTGTATTAATTGCTTCAGCCCAAAACGACTTTGACAGCCCCGCATGCAACCTCATACTTCTGGCATGCTCGTTTAAAGTCATGTTCATCCTCTCAGCTACCCCGTTCTGTTGTGGTTTCCTTGGAATGGTTTTCTTCATCTTTATTCCATTTTTAGCACAATACCGCTTAAATTCTTCATTAAGTACTCTCCTCTATTGTCCAACTGCAAGCACTTCACCTTCATATCTGTCTCATTCTCCACCATGGCTTTTCATCTCTTAAAAGCACCAAAGACATCAGATTTGTTTTTCAGAAAGTAAACCCATGCCTTTCTACTTGAGTCATTAATAAATGTCATATAATAATTAGCACCACCAAAGGAAGTCACCGACGCAGGCCCCTACACATCAGTATGAATTAACTCCAATGTCCTAGACTTAGGCTCTCTACCTGTTGTTGAGAAGCTAACTCTCTTTTGTTTACCAAAGATGCAGGCCTTACACAAACTGTGTTCAACAGTTTTCAATCCTGACAATTTTCCTTTACAGTGAAGCATCTTCATTTCCTTCTCACTCATGTGACCGAGCCTATAATGCTATAGGTTGGTATTGGCAGCAGAATCAGCAACTACTGTGATATCTCTACAACTAAAGTTCATGTAAAGTGCTCAAGCCTTGCGTCCCCGAGCAACAACCATTGCTCCCTTAGTGACTTTCTAACCTCCACAATTGAAGATCACTTTATGTCTTTCGTCATCCAGTTGTCCCACCGAAATTAAGTTGCGTATTAGTTTGGGAACATGTCTCACTTTATAAATCTTCCACACAGACCCATTAGGCATTTTCAAACTGACATCTCCAATGCCAGCAATATCTAAAGGTTCTCTGCCAACATGTCTGTTCAGAATATATATTTATATATATATTTTTGTTAATGTCTGTACCGAATTTTTCGCGAAAAGAGAGGTGAAGTGTTATATAGATATATATATATATATATACATATATATAAATATATCTATAGTGGCAATGTCTGTACCGAACTTTTCGAGAAAAGAGAGGTGAAGATGATGACAGGAGGGAGAAATCAAAGGAAATTAATTATTAAAGCACACGAGATATTTGACTAAATTAATTATTAAGCACACGAGGTATTTGACTAAATTAATTGTTAAAGCACACACGATATCTTATGGCCTGTATTTGTGTGTGTATATATATCATTCTTTTTTCTTTGTTTGTATTTTTGTTATAAAGTCCAGTCCCAAACAAAATCTGATCAAATTAATTGTGTATCTAGTGTTATATCTGACGAAATGTGCTAATTAATTTCTGACTTGGGAGATTTTGCTTGTGTTTTTTTTTTTTTCTTTGGGTAAGAAACTTAAGTGAGAATATACTATCATGTGCCCAAAGTTTCTTTCTATTAATCGACACAATCACGAGTTTCTCTATATAATATATATATATATATATATATATATATATATAGATTTTATATACCCCAATCACGTGTTGCACCTTGGTTTCCAATAAACGAAGTAATTTTCATAATTTTTTAACTCCTTGATAAATATATAGCCACAAGATGATATTTGCAGCAAGTGGACATGATGGATGATATTTTATTAATGCCGGTTTGGTTTCTGTTTGTTTTTCTATATTTGTGAGGATCACTGATGGGGAGTATATTGTTTTGTATTGGTAATCGTCTACCGGAGTGTTTGAACCAAAAGTTTACACGTGAAGTTAGAATTTAAACATTGTTGAATATGAAAGTTTTATATTATAACATGTGAGAGTTTTATACTGTAGAACTTGAAACTTTGAAGGATGTTTGGCTAGCTCGATTCCAACTTATTAGTTCAACCCAAACAATGTAAAGCTCTTACATGCTACAGTGTAGAGAAAAAGTATGCTATAGTATAAAATTCTTATATGCTATATTATTTTTATTTCTAACTCTCAGTTCTAACTCACTTCTCAAACACCTTATTAACGTTAGAACTCTACAAAATACCCAAAATCCATGCATACTGAGATTCCATAGTACGCTACTCTTAATCCATTTCATGTGTTTCTAGGGACATTTTAGAAATCCACTCCAACAATGCATGTATTGTCTTTTTAGATGATGCAGTCGGTTAGCAAATTTTATTGCCTATAATATTTAATGTTGTTTCATTTCCTTCGGCATATTATCGTCCTTTTAGGGGTTCATGACCTCTGAGTGTGACAAAGACATTTCATAAATTCATGTCATTTTTTATTTGGTCATGCCGTTTGACTTTTTTGTTGTCGTTTTTAAACAAAAGTGTCGTCTTGTATATACGTGCCCCCTATTTGGCTATATCTATGTGATTCAGTTTCGTTTGCTGTCGTTTTTCATATTATTGTCGTTTTGAATTAATTATTTTCCTGATTAATGTGGTTGAATTCACGTTGTTTTTTATTAGTGTTGTTTGAATATTTAATCGTTATTCTGCATCTGGTGTCGTTTTTGCAGCTCTTTTTTTTTTTGGCTATGGTTGTCGTTTTATAAATTCATGTCGTTTGTTAAATGTCGTCGTTTTATAGTTTAATGCCGTTACTATACGAGGTCTTTTTGTCAGTGTGGTTTGCAAATACGATATAATGCAAATTTTTTAGCTAAGAAAGTGCAAGAAAGTAGAAGAAAATATCAAAGAAGAAGAGAATATTCTAGAGCCTGTATTTGATGAAAAGCTCGAATAAGGATTCTATATTCTTAGCTGATATTTATGTTAAAAATGTACGTAGTTACACAAATAACTTTCTTAACATAACGTGACAACTTGTTATAACAGAAAGCTAACAACTGGCTAGACTAACATTAACTAGCTATTTACTTCTTCAATATTTATATGAAAGAAAAATATTTAGGACATGTTTACCATACAGTAAAAAGAATGTAAAAGAAAAGATAATGGGATTGGAAAAGACAGTAAAATATTGAGACTGAACATCATTTATTTTCTTTATAGTATTTCCTTATTTATTTGATGTGATAATGGGAATCAATCTCATTACCTTTTTAGTATTTACTAGCTTAAAAATACAGATCTCATTTAATATAATTACTAAAATATCATTTTTACATAACTAATAACTATTAAATAATAACATTTAAATTTGGACATGTAAGTAAATATTATACTCATTCCTTTTAATAAAGAATCAATACTAAATGATATGAGAGGATTTATATTTTCTTTTCTCATTCCCTGCATTGTATAGGGCTTACAAAACTCTCATTACTGATTTTGTAAGTAAACATATTATTTAAAGAAAAAGAAAATCATTTTTTACTTTCCCTTTCTTTTGATGCCAAATAAACATGCCCCCATAGCATAAATATGAAAACAAGGGAGAGAGTAATAAAGGCTTAAAAAGTGAGGAAAATAGAGAAATGAAAATTTTTATTGGGCTTGCCTTATTGAAGAGAAACAATATTCCCTAACATGGAAGAAAACCAAAAGGGAGCCACCATTGGGCCTCTTAATGTTGCAGATAAAATAATATAAATATCTCTTCCTCCATGTCTATTTTACTTGAAAAATTGATCATATCTTGTAATTCCCTATTTAAATTAATCACAATTAGTATGTAAAATAGTAAATTAGTGCGCCAATTAAAAAATTTAATGTCCAATTAAAAAACCTATTTTACTTCTTTATTCTAATTCATTTTCTACCCTTCAACATTTTGTTTTGATTTAAAATTCTACTATTTTCTTTTATTGTTTTATTTTAATAGCATCAAAACCCATGTATTCCCCTAAAATTCTTTGGAGACCCTTAGCTTGGGTCAAATGACAAAAGAACCCTATAGACACATTCTCAGATTTTCATGTGAACACTCCGACATACTCAAACCAATCTCCCCATAGAACAAGTGCAGCCCATGGTCTTCTGCCTTGAAACTACCTCACTTAAACAATCAAAGAATCAATTAGAACTCCCATATTACTTTGCTAATTCTCTCCCACACTTTCTCGCTCACACTCTCATTATCTGCTCTAAAACTCAGAATCAAGGGCCAATTTATTTTGCAAACAAGAGTAGGAGCACCATCAGCTCAACCTCCAATCTAACCATAATCTGATGTTAGAATATCATAAACAGATTTAATTTTTCACTTGTAAATTTTATATCTAAAAAGTTCGTTCAAATTTGTGTTCTTCGAACTGAGTTTTCATTAGAAATCAGACATGCTTTTATTTAGTTGTTCTTGTAGTATATGTGTATAAAATCTGAAATTTATTGTCATAAACAAACGGGAAATCATTGCTTTGATTCAATACTAAGATTACAAACACATTTTGGTTGATTAAACTTAGATTCATCGAATGCATATCCGAGTTTTTTATGATTTAGAATTCAAAAATAAAATTTAGTTCATGTTCCTATAAAGTTTTGTAAAATCAATGTTTGACAATTTTATACATGTTTTACGCATGAAAAATTAAATAGAATTGTTCATTTATGTTTTAGCATATGATTTCTAAGTGTTTTGAACGAGATTTATGCATTAAAAACTAATTTACAGTAAAAAAATTAAGTTAGAGTCAAATCTGTCCACGAAAGGACGAACTGGGTTTTGCCCAATTCTGATGAGGGCACGGTCGACTGCACCCTGTGTAGTGGGGTCGACCGCATGGTGGTATCCATAGGTTGCCACCTGTAACGCCCCTATATGGGGGTTAACATTTTTTAATGAATTAAAATAAAAATCAGAAATAAAAGTAAAATCTTAAAAATAAAATTGCCCGGGGTTTAAATGAAAACTTTCAAATAAAAAATAAAAATATAAACGACAATTAAACCACAGTTTAATGTAGCACCTTAAATTTAATAATATAAACTGTCGTCATCATTATTTTAACCCTCAACGCATTATAATATAGTCACAGAAAGTAACAATTGATGCTTACATTATCATAAAGAACATTCTTAACAATTGAAGCAGTCCCAATGTAATATAGCTACATCGCTTATTCAACTATTTTCCTCGTAGCCACCTCACACCTAGTGAGTCCTGAAAAGATAAAAATATAAGGGAATGAGCGACACTATGCTCAGTAGAGAAAACCATTACTCACCTTTAGGTTTTTATCATTACCACATTAAAACCTGCATGGTTAGTTAATAGTTATCATTATCCAGATTATGAGATTTATTATAATCATATTCCGTGGATACCATAGTTAATCATTACCGAGTTTCATACATATACATATATACAAATATTATAGTTCATCATTATTCCTAGGTACCCACGTTCAATAGAGTATCACTCAACTCATCGAAACCCAAATGGGCGCGCTTAATCACCCTCTAAACATTCTAAGGGTGTTCCGGTGAGGGGACATCAAGCCCCGAGTCCTCACCAAATCGATTCCTGTACAGTGCATTCTGGGACTTTCAACCTAAGGAAGCGTCATCACCTTCCCCCTATTTTACCTTTTAGGGTATTCATTCTCAAGGATGTAACCGCCGCCCTTTTTACATCTCACTATTCCTTTGTATTGAATTTTTTTTTTATTTATAGAGTCAATTTCCTAACCATGCTTCTCAATTTATAACATATGTCAAATCATTATATTCATCGCTATTCAATATACATATTTTACAACATAAAACAACCAAACTTAATTTACCAAAAACCTCACAAAAGATGAGTAATAGAATCCCTACCTTTCAAGCTTATCAACAATCTTTTAATCCTGGAATCAATTAACGTTAGCTCCATACTCCCTTGATCCTAAGGCGTGCATAAGGACAATTAAAACTAAAGCACAACATACAACTACATTCATAAATAAATCATGTGTAAACCTATCTTACTAGTATGCCGTTAAAGCTTTTATGTAAAGCTCTTTTGAATACCACAGTAAACAATTTTTGCCTTAATACAATATAAAATGTGAACAAGTAATCTATATGTTTTAGTCCCTAATAAGATTCATCAATCACTTAGGATAATATTGGAAAGGTTGCAAGACATTAAAGAATTAGGTGGTGAGCAAAGATGGGTTCTTGGTTCAGGTTAGCAACTGGTATACCATAACAAACTGACAGGTTACTAGTTTCTAATCCAAAAATTGAATAATGCATAGAAAATAAAATACAATTCCGATTTAGGTTTATGATAGCTCGTTAGAAAGCTGAGGATGTCTACTTTTTAAATATGCAAACCAATTCATAAAATTCATTTTAATTTAATCCCATAATTTCAAGAAATAGCCACTACCCATAGAGGTATTACAAAGTTTAACAATATAAATTTTCTGTCTAGGGCATATACACTTAGACTTTATACATATGCTCCAAAATAGCAACAAACATATACTAAGGTTTAAGAACGCAAATTTGAATAATCCTTTAGTATAAAAGAAAATTTATAAATGAAAGACTAAATTTGTTCATAAGATTCTAACCTCGGATTATGGCTAGTTGGAAGCTTGAAATAGCTTCAAAACAGGTTCCTTGATTTCGGTATGGCTGAAATTCTTGCTCAAATGAGGGTGATGGTGGCTAATTTTTATGGCTACCTTGATGAAGTTCTCTAAGTATTTTGCTTCAGCAAAGAAATGAGAAGAAGAGTGTGGGAACCGTGGAAGAAAAAGGAAGAAAAGATGAAGTCTTTGAAGAGAAGTGATAGAAGCAATTATGGAGGAGACATGTTGAAGCATGTCACGGAGGAAATAAAGAAAACGAGGGTCAAGAGTAGTTGGAAAAGATATCCTTATGTCTCATCTGGAGACTTTAACGCACATAATATCAATATGACATTTTTTAGATTTATTAGAAGTTCTAAGACTTTTCAGTAAACATACTAAATGAATATAAGAGAATTTTTTAAAAAAAATTAAAATAGATAAAAATAAATATTGTAAAATAAATTTTAAATGAAGTAATTTTTTTTATTAATACACTAAAAATTAATTTAATTACCTTAATGCCCGTTAGGAGAATAACATGTGTCACAGCTCTACCCCCTTAAAGAAATTTCGTCCTCGAAATTTCAATTCTAGCAATACTAGTAAAAATTTTGATTTCATTATGATTCCAATTCCGAGTCTAAACCGTTAATGTTGTTTGTCCTCCAAATTTAAGTTATCGTATCTCCACTTATTTACTTGCATGATAAATCTTACTCTAACTTCTAAATCCCTCAATGAGAGTATTTCTGACAATTTCTAACTCATAACACCGTATAATGGTCTAGGAATCTGATCAGACATACATATTGACCATACCATGATTCCAGTCCTTCATTGTCCATGGACTGTGATTTACAATCACATTTAAGGAGATTGCCAGAGAAATTTTATATACTTCATCTTTAGGTTCCTTTTCCTTTTTGAGTAAGGAAAAGTCAAATATATTTGATTTCATACCTCAACTAATAAACTAAAACATATATCACAAACACTTCTATTCAAAACCATACATTAAACTTATTCATAGAGATATTAAACGGAATCTCAGAGTTGCAGACAAACCCGACATATTTTTCATTAAACAGCTATCCTCATGACACAAACATTCAACCCAAATAATATACTCATATTTCATATGGAATAACCCATAACTGACTTTGGTACTTCCACATAATATTAACAGAATATTACACATTACAAACATGATACGTTTCGAGAGTACAAGGTACTCCGTATACCAGCTATCCATATCATGCATGCTTAGAGAATACAAAAACATCGATAAATAAAAGATCGGACCTTAAGTAGGATGCTTTTCGAGAGCATCAAGTACTCTGTATCCAGCCATCCCGGCATTAGGCTCAATGAATCTAAAAGATTGAACAACGACGTACCACAAGAAACACAGAATACAAGGTAAACGGTTACACACAAAATACGGACACACATGCCTACATGCCATAGATAAAACCAAAAGATTACAGATGGAGATTCAAATCAATTGGCCGCTCCCGGCTTTCCCTTTCCCATTCAAGCTTGGATGTTGCAGTGTCGGATTCTGGATGTATAATTTGCATTTTATCTATCAATTCCTCAGCTGTTGAAGCAGTAACAAAGATTTGTCTCTCCGATTCTGTAATGATGTTTTCTTCCACAGCGTAATCTAGAAATTTCAAAAGACCGTCATAAAAACCATTTACATTCAGCAGTCCCAAGGGTTTGGAATGAAAGCCCAACAATTGCCCACAAGCAATTACGAATATTTTCTCAAGAGTACCTAGACCACCAGGTAATGCTATAAAAGCATCAGAATTATTGATTATGTCTTTAAAATTTCTAGGGATGCTCCTGACTCCTTTTCCCTTACCTATGGCTTCCTTATAAAGGTTTCCTTCAGCTAGAATATAAGGCCAAATTCCTACAACTGTAGCGTCATCAGACCTAGCTACTAGCGCCATATTTTCCATCATTTTTATACTACCACCCCCTTAGATTATGTTAATCTTCCTGCGTGCTAGGACTTGCCCTAAGTGATTTGCAGCTTCTAAATAAGCTTTATCTTTTCCAAGGCTGGAACCACAAAAGACACAGACATTCTTTATTTTCTTTATGGACTGGGAGGTAGACATATTTGGTTTATATAAGTGATTGCTTAATGTCTGCTCCACTTAGACTTCGGGTTCTACATGAGATTTTAAAGATGAGAAATACAAAAAGGGCTAAAGAGACAGACAAGTAGGTAATGAAAAGGTAATCCAAAGATTTAAACAAAATCTTGTGCGGATAAGAAAGTAAGATAAGGTGATTGATATTTTACAAAAAATCTGATTCACTTTTTGAAAAAGATTAGACTCTAATTGTATAACTTTTGACAATTTAGAACAGTTTGACAGAAGACCCTCTTGACACAACTGTAGACCTTTTGACAAATATATACCGAGTCTAGAAATTCAATATAAACGACAAATACTGTAGAACTTTTGAAATTTGAGACACAAATCTTGAAATATCTGGATAAGTTTTCAAAATTCAAACATGTTACTGTACCGTATGTGACGTGTCTGATAAGATAATATATTTTATTATATATATATATATATTTAAGAAAACCATAAATTAAATGAGATATTAACACTTACTGTATCAATCTAATAATCACAATTATTTCAAACACAAAAGCAAATATTTTGAGGTAAAAGAAAAACACAAACCGTTGAACATCAGCTAAAACTACTTCAAATAAGCAAAGACTAAATAACCTTTATAGAGCGATGACTTATTCCCCATCCAGTTTTCTTATGGCTTGGCAAACAGGATCTAGAAATACCATATTCTTGAGGCGTTGTCTTTCTGCATAAAATTTAGGCCAGAGTTTAAAAATAGCTCCTTGAACATATCCACTAGGGTGACCGTGAAGAGGAGGATGGATGCTATCCAAGTTCTCCTTTGAAAGTCCATCCCTATAAAACCTTATTTTATCCTCTCTATTCGTAGACATATAACCATGTGAAGTACATTTACCGTTACAATTTTGTCTTCCACATTTGTTACAAGCGACCACAATGGCACGAGCTCTTCTTTTCATTGCACTACGACTGGTACTTGTTCCTAGTAAACCGACATCTTGACTGAAGTCACTCGGACGGATCTTCCCCTCTATCAACATTCTCACATCACAAGGGATGCAAAAACGCATAAGAATCCACAACCAAGTAATTCTAGCCTTGTATTTCTTTCTGAGAATCTTTTGGGAGAGTGATGGGAAATACTTTCTCAGGTGTTGGTACTTTGGGTCCATGATGAGATGAAAGAAAAGTAAATAGAAAGGAAAAATTAAGATAGTAAGTTGCAGAATCCTAGAATTCCTTCTTCGTTTAGAAGGAAAGAAGAATTTCTAGTGAAAAAGAAGAGAATTTACGATTTAGAGAGAAAATAACAAATTAAGAGAGAAAAAGTGAGCTCGGAGAAATAAGCTCCTATGCACAGTAAACGTATATGTAAACAATAATTAAACCACTGTATATGACACGTATAGAGACCACGTGGGAGAGACAGTGTGAATCAAACTGATTTAGGATTTGAACTAGGCCCAAATGTTCTAAGTTGAAAAGGGTCAGGTTGTTTCGGGCCTTAACACATTTAGAACGAGTTAAATAACAAACATAAAATTGAAAACCAATTTGTATAAATCTTAAACCCAATTCAAAGCCCACTAAAGATAAAATTAACTATGAATAAGAAGTCTAATTTAACAATAATCAGGGATCTTTTTGAGTGGTATTTAAAATCATTTCATAACAACATAATCTTCTAGCAACTCAAATAATTTTGTTTTAATCAAAACCTTATTGAACAATGCATACACTCATATGTTATTCTTAATACTCAATATCTATCAATGGATTCATCATCATTACTACCAAGGGTTTAGAATGTGACTAACCTTGAAATCAATACGATTTACGTCTTCCAACATAGACCATATCAATGAACAAAGACACGTGATGTTACTACTTAAGAATATCTACAATCCCCACAATTCTACTTATACAATATCTAATTTTCTTATATAACAAAACCTTAGGTAACCAAAAGATTCACATCTAAACATCTAAAACCTAAACCTTTTATCGTAATTATCCAAAATTATTATAAGTGCCTTAAGTATTATGGTTTACTTAAGGAAACTCTTATTGGTCATTTTTTTATATTACATCTATTCATAAAGATTCACTGATACACTTAAATACAATGTACGTAACAAAATATTCCAACTTTGAGATTCATGCATTCTTGCCTTTACACAGTCTCAACAGACCAAAAGTCTAACGTTTATCTCTCTCAAGATTCAATACCATAGATTCCCAACTTATCTCATATTCCTCAAATAAATAGAACTTTTAAGAAAAGATATTGACACTTATGTACTCCACCGAATCCACACATAATCATTACTTAGGTTTGAATCAATTACGAAAAATTTGGCATATCTATGCCAAACTTTAAAATCAATAAATCAAGCCTTATATTTCTTATTGTTTTTCACAAAATAAAAGGCTATTAAATCCTTGTATCTACACGAATTTTTCATTGTTCTATACGAATTAGATATGCTTATAGATCCTAATATTATGCGAATCTCTCATAAGCATTCTACTTATAAACTCATTCCATATAATTATCATTCCCTCATAACTATTAATACTTTCCTTCTATATAATTATTGTACTCATATTACCGTTAGTATTTTCATTCTAGGGTCTTTCCAAGTTACATCCTTCTAGACTGTATAAATCAATGTGAAGGTTCATTTTGATGATGACAATCAAAATTCAACTTCAAAACCATCTCAAAAGCAATTTCTTTTTATTTATTAAAGTGGTGCTACACTCCCTAGGTTAACCGAACCTAGGCTCTGATACCAAAAATTCTGTAACGCCCCTCTATGGGGGTTAACAGTTTTTAATGAATTAAAATAAAAATAAGAAATAAAAGTAAAATCGTAAGAATAAAATTGCCCGGGGCTTAAATGAAAACTTTCAAATCAAAAATAAAAATATAAACGACAATTAAACCATAGTTTAATGTAGCACCTTAAATTTAATAATATAAACTGTTGTCATCATCATTTTAACCCTCAATGCATTGTAATACAGTCATAGAAAGTAACAATTGATGCGTACATTATCATAAAGAACATTCTTAACAATTGAAGCAGTCCCAATGTAATATAGCTACATCGCTTCTTCAACTATTTTTCTCGTAGCCACCTCACACTTAGTGAGTCTTGAAAAGATAAAAATATAAGGGAATGAGCGACACTATGCTCAGTAGAGAAAACCATTACTCACCTTTAGGTTTTTATCATTACCACATTAAAACCTGCATGGTTAGTTAATAGTTATCATTATCCAGATTATGAGATTTATTATAATCATATTCCGTGGATACCATAGTTAATCATTACCGAGTTTCATACATATACATATATACAAATATTATAGTTCATCATTATTCCTAGGTACCCACGTTCAATAGAGTATCACTCAACTCATCGAAACCCAAATGGGCGCGCTTAATCACCCTCTAAACATTCTAAGGGTGTTCCGGTGAGGGGACATCAAGCCCCGAGTCCTCACCAAATCGATTCCTGTACAGTGCATTCTGGGACTTTCAACCCAAGGAAGCGTCATCACCTTCCCCCTATTTTACCTTTTAGGGTATTCATGCCCAAGGACGTAACCGCCGCCTTTTTTACATCTCATTATTCCTCTGTATTGACTTTTTTTTTATTTATAGAGTCAATATCCTAACCATGCTTCTCAATTTATAACATATGTCAAATCATTATATTCATCGCTATACAATATACATATTTTACAACATAAAACAACCAAATTTAATTTACCAAAAACCTCACAAAAGATGAGTAATAGAATCCCTACCTTTCAAGCTTATCAACAATCTTTTAATCCTGGAATCAATTAACGTTAGCTCCATACTCCCTTGATCCTAAGGCGTGCATAAGGACAATTAAAACTAAAGCACAACATACAACTACATTCATAAATAAATCATGTGTAAACCTATCTTACTAGTATGCCGTTAAAGCTTTTATGTAAAGCTCTTTTGAATACCACAGTAAATAATTTTTGTCTTAACACAATATAAAATGTAAACAAGTAATCGATATGTTTTAGTCCCTAATAAGATTCATCAATCACTTAGGATAATATTGGAAAGGTTGCAAGACATTAAAGAATTAGGTGGTGAGCAAAGATGGGTTCTTGGTTCAGGTTAGCAGCTGGTATACCATAACAAACTGACAGGTTTACTAGTTTCCAATTCAAAAATTGAATAATGCATAGAAAATAAAATACAACTCTGATTTAGGTTTATGATAGCTCGTTAGAAAGCTTAGGATGTCTACTTTTTAAATATGCAAACCAATTCATAAAATTCATTTTAATTTAATCCTAGAATTTCAAGAAATAGCCACTACCCATAGAGGTATTACAAAATTTAACAATATAAATTTTCTGTCTAGGGCATATACACTTAGACTTTATACATATGCTCCAAAATAGCAACAAACATATACTTAGGTTTAAGAACGTAAATTTGAATAATCCTTTAGTATAAAAGAAAATTTATAAATGAAAGACTAAATTTGTTCATAAGATTCTAACCTCGGATTATGGTTAGTTGGAAGCTTGAAATGGCTTCAAAACAGGTTCCTTGATTTCGGTATGGCTGAAATTCTTGCTCAAATGAGGGTGATGGTGGCTAATTTTTATGGCTACCTTGATGAAGTTCTCTAAGTATTTTGCTTCAGCAAAGAAATGAGAAGAAGAGTGTGGGAACCGTGGAAGAAAAAGGAAGAAAAGATGAAGTCTTTGAAGAGAAGTGATAGAAGCAATTATGGAGGAGACATGTTGAAGCATGTCACGAAGGAAATAAAGAAAATGAGGGTCAAGAGTAGTTGGAAAAGATATCCTTATGTCTCATCTGGAGACTTTAACGCACATAATGCCAATATGACATTTTTTAGATTTATTAGAAGTTCTAAGGCTTTTCAGTAAACATACTAAATAAATATAAGAGAATTTTTTTAAAAAAAATTAAAATAGATAAAAATAAATATTGTAAAATAAATTTTAAATGAAGCAATTTTTTTTATTAATACACTAAAAATTAATTTAATTACCTTAATACCCGTTAGGAGAATAACGGGTGTCACACCACCTCCCTCCGAGCCCTTTAGGCCTCCCGACATACACCGGTTCGGTTTCTTGACATTTTGAGGTGCAAAATGTTTCTAAAAGCCCCACTGTTATGTTTTAAAATCTTAGAAATTTTTTTTACATTCCATGATCATAAATTTATAGAAAGGAAGACTAATGGTCCATTTATACATAGTAGAAACTTAAAAACTTGATTATATTCTTATTTGTTATTCGCTGACTTCATTAGAGGACTCTTAAGTTTAGGGCAATGCTAGAAGCTAACGTTGCATCGGGTGGGACTTGCAAAAATTGAGAGTATCTATAGATTGTATTGGCAAAAAGATAGGATATTTTCTATCCTTTCATTGGTAGCTCACTTTTAAATGATTTTGGCTAATCATTCAATTCTTTAATAATTTCTGTTTTGATTTTAAAGTTATTTTTATGCATTTAAGGAAATGTATTTTAATATTCTTTCAATTCCCAAAACCCATACAGTGGTGTTTTATCAAGTTTCATACAAGTAAGTATTTATTAGTTCTGTTAAGATCTTGAGATTCTATTCCAATAAGTATAATTAGCGAATAATTCTTTTATCTACAACTGCAAGTTTTGAATTATGTGATTTTAACCGATTATCTTATTGAGTCTTTTGTTTACATTTATTGTTTTAAAAATTCCCCTCCCAAGTTTTGAGAACTAATTGGGTTTGGACTGAGTTTGATGATCATGAAGTATGAGCAGAAATGGTGTTTTTCTTTAAGATTGTTGTATACCACGTATATTATACTACTTGTCTCGACGTCTATGTCAGTCTCATAGTATTATATATATTTTATAAATGATGATGTCAGTCTTGTCATATTATTTGTAATTTAATTATACAACCTTTTTTTGTGGTCAAAGCTCTACGTGACAGTGATTACTATTACCTATGTGACTTCGGATGAGCATTAATTGTTCTCGTTTAGTTTTTAATTTATCTTTGTTTATTTATTTCGGTCACGAGCCCTACTCCTCGAGTCGTGACATCTTTCTCCGTGTTTTTTATGGTCCATTTGTTTTATGTATCATTTGGACTTAATGGACTTAAATTTGGATTCGAATATCAAAAATCCTTTGGATACGTGTTTGTTTCCTCCAAAATCTAAATCAAATGAGTATTGAGAATCTAAGTTTTTAGAGTTCTAAACCCCCCCATAAACTCTTGATACTCAGATATTTTTGTTATAGTAAAAGCTGAAATTCTCTCTCCTATATTTGAGGAAAAAATCATAACTTCTTCATTTGATATTCAATTGAGATGATTCTTTTTTCAATGCATTAGTAGTGAAGAGAGGAATAAATTAAGATCAATATTGCATCTGTTTTAGGATCATTAACATTAAGTTTTTATTAGATTTGTTAATACATCAAAATCTATTTTCACTACTTCTCCAAACACAAATTCTAATTTTATTGTATATTCAGATTAAAATTTAAATGCACATCCAAATATCAATTCGGATAGCAATTCAATTCACTAATTCTAATCTTAATTCAAATCATACAATTCAAATCAAATCACTAATTTGAATCTATTTATCAAACAGACCCTTAATTTCTTCAGCTCTTGATCATCTTTCTACATCGTTTTCTTTAGAATCTGTGTGTCCGCCCCATTTCCTTATCCTCTCTTCAGCTGCAGAAGCCTGTTATTCATATGTCAAGTTTGAGATTTTTTTATTTATTTACTTGTCATATCATTGCGAAAAAATTTTGGTCAACAAATTGTAACTTATTAATGAAGTTGACCGATAAAAATAATTCGATACCTCTTTGTTCCAATTCGTTTTATAGACCATCAAGAAAAGAATTAAAGTCTGAAGCACTGTCCCAGAAAGCATACCAAACCAAATTCCCTGAAAATTTTCATAAAAAAAGAAATTAAATTAAATTTATAAGTGGACGAGAACATGTTGGCCTCTAAGCAATACGACAGAAATTTGAAGAAGGATAGTCCAAAAAAGGGGCCATTATTTCCAAAGAAAAAAAAAAGGCCTTTGTATACTTACTTTAACACCCATTTCGAGCTTGAATCCCATTAAAAGACCCAAAGGAACTCCAAACAGATAATAACAAGCAATGTTCACATAAGCTACAACAGCTTGCCAACCCGCTCCAATGGCTACCCCTGAATTACCAAAAATGTACATAAAAGATTTAGTATAAATAAATTCATCAAATCGCCCAAGATATAGTAACATGAATTATGTATGCATGTACATATATATAAGCTGTTTGGAAATGTGTGTAGTTCAAATCACAAAATTGTTGTTCAAACCAATCTTGCTGCAATATTTTCTAATAAAATTTAAATTTCAAACCATTTTTCTTACACTCGTGATTTAAACTATATTCTCAAATTGCTTAACAATTATATATCAACTATAATTACCAGATAAGACAGGTTGGACGTTGTTGATGACAATGCAAAAGGCCAAAACCGGAGTGAGCTCCCTAACAAGAGTTTTGACGTCTGTGTCGTTTGAAAATAGGGATGGATACTCATTTCTTGTGATGATCAAGATAAGTGATAATACAACAGCAATTATGAATGAAGTGATCACCGCCACCACTAGCGAGAATTTTGCTGTTCTTGGATGAGCCGCCCCTAGCTCATTTGATACCCTCACACTAAAATCAAAACAATTTATTATCACATGATCATAAATAAATAAATATATATATATATATATATATATTGCTTTTTCTAATGTAAATAATATTATTGAGACAAAATCATTTTCCAAAGAATAATGTCCAATGGCAATCAGTCATTGAGATTGTGATCATCCTGCTTAAAAACTGACCTTATTGCTGCATTAAAGCCAAAAGATACCATGACCGTCCATCCCAATATGTTCATGCTGCAAAATTCAATATTAGCCCAATATGTAGAACAGGCTGTAATTAATTTGTATTGTATCACAAGATGGAGTAATTTGGATAAGTCAATTATTATCGATCTTCATGATTGTGTTTTGAGATTATAGACTCAGATAACTACTATTTTATATCTACCGACAATAGAAATTCTGCGCCCTCTTGGCTTGTGCATCTTTCGAGTCTATGTACTCTGGAAGCATCCAGGCTTTGTGGGACCGTAATGCCCTTAGTTTCTCTCATATTCAAGTGACATAATAAAATCAAAATATTTTTCGTGAGGATTATTATTATCATTATTATTATTGCTGTTGTCGTTGATTTAAAAAAAAAAATAGTATCGCCCGAGCATTCTCTTTGTCCCCACGTACGAAAACCTTTGAACGTTGGAAAGAACATGTACTCGTTAAGGGCTTGTTTGTTTCGATACTTGAATAACGGTTTGAATTATTTTGTTACAGTATTTTCTCTCGTAAAAATTTAAATCTTTATTTAAATACTCTATTTAAATACTTGATCCAAACAAACCTTAAATCTTGGAACGTTAGCTAGATGGCCTTTTAAATCAAATACGAAGACCTGTTGTTGTCTAATCCCTATTCTAATTTGTGAAATCTAGACTTTTCTGTAGTGTCCGGCATAATTATTGCTCAGTGTGGTCCCCACCTCCAAAAGGCGCTGGATCGTATGACAAGACTTTGTATGAGTTTAGTGTGCACCGTAGGATCCTCATTTAGGGTGGACCCCATATACATATAAGTTTGACCGAGTCTTGTCTTTTCTCATTTGTGTGACAATGCTAAAATGGCTTTTTAGGTCTATTCAATTTATTGGTTCGAGATATAGTGTTAAAGGTTTTTTTTTTTTTAATACTTTGAAAAATAGATTTAAAATATTGAGAATAAAAGAAGAGTGCTATGAGATTTTTTTGACTCAAATTGTTAAATTTTGATTTGAACCACGTGGACCATTAAAGCAGACAGATGGGTCCTTTGGTTTCATATCTGGTGGTAATCGTGATAATTTCTAGCTTTGTGGGGTCTTTAAGATAATGATGATTTTGTTGAAGAAGATATTACTTAATAAGTAGTCAAATTACTTACCATATGGACAGGGCATCCACCGACACCTCTGCATGCTTTAGATATCCAGCGAAGAGAATAAGAGCCATAAAGTACCACACTTCCAAACTGCGTAAGATTTACAGAATAAAACAATGAATTCATTTTGTTAATCTATTTAAGGAAAAAAGATACTCAATATTCTTAAAGCTAGAAGAAAAGCTAACAACAAATCAACTTGGAGATACGATCTGATGATAAGTTATCGAGAAACCACGATCTTAGGTATTAATTTTCTTTCGTTTAAATTTATTAATTTTTTCGTCAAGCGTATATGCAACCATATATTTAAAACCGTTTAAAAATTGAAGTTTTAATTATTTATGTACTAAAGTCGCAACTTCTAAAAAATTTTGAGAAAAGTTTGTCTGAGGGACAAAGGGATAAATTTGAATTAGAGAAAAAAAAAATAGAAATGGGACACACGTGTTTTTGTCCACTAGTATGATACGAATATTTATAAGTTTCTGTCCAGCACTGAGTACTTGTATCAAAAGATCTTTTGTTTGATACAAAGTCTTTTGTTTTTTTTTTTTTGTAGATACTTTTGTGTAGTGTACGTAAGAGTGTCCTTTTATCTTCTTCTTCTTCCTCTTAATCATGCCTAGCACTGATGAAATGAAGACAATGTAGCCTTAAATGATTTTTTTTTTTTCTGAAGTTCGTTTTCATTACAACAATGAAATAATAAAAGTAATTGATTAGAATACGCGATTTTCAAATATATATATATTAGCATACGTGGAATCCGGTCAATAAGAATCACTAAATCTAATAAAAAAACAATTAACTTTTTCTTAAAAAAATAGAGAGAGAGGGCCCTATGAAAAGAACGAGAAAGAGAGAAAAAAAGAGAGTTGAGTTGGGCAAAATTCCAAGACCTCCGGGCGGCTTTTTGGACTTCCGGTTCTAAAAATTGGTTATGGAGCTTGTATTATTGTGGGTTTTTCAATGATAGTGGCTGTGTTTAGTGGGGTGGCTTCGTTAGAGCCGATGTGATTCCATTTAGAAGATGGAATCTAGGTAGCTTGAAGATTTTTTTGATGTATTTCTCTTCTTCGGGCTGTGGTAGAGCTACATATTGTTGAGTGAGAGCACATGCTCCAACTCAACTTTTGAAATTTTAATTTTTACCTTAAAATTTTTTAAAAAATTTTAACTATATCCTTGTTTTTGTAAGAAAAATTATAGTTGTACCCCCACTGAAAATTTAAGATATATCATTGTGCCCTTCATTTAATAATCAAAGCCTGTAACTTTGCTTGTATGCAATAAAATCTCTTAGTATTCTCTAACATGTTGCCCTCATTGACAAAAAGTCTAGCTTCGCTACTGTCTTTAGGTTTTGTTTCGAATCGTGGTAGGTGCCTTTGGGAGATGGCAATGTCAGCTCCAATCTTGTCCCAATAAGCATACTTCCTACCCTGATGGTTTTCCTATCAGCTATACTTTTACTAAAGATTTTGTAGTGGTTTATGCTTTTGGTTTCAGTTTTTTATGTTTAAGTCTAATAAATACGTTGATATTTCTGTTAATTTTAATAGTTTATTTATAATAATAGAAGTGGTTCTCCCACTACTTAAGTTTGCTTGTGGTCTGCCAGATTTAGGCCTTGACGAGTTAGATGTTCCACTAGTTATAAGTCTATGTAGAGATGTTGATGGCCTTAGAGCTACACATTACATGCTCTCGATGGATCGAAAGCTTTCATCAATTGTAGTGGTTTCCAAAAAAGTCTTATACGTGCCCAAATTGATGTGTTTAGCAATTTTCTCAATATTGGGTCTCATCTTATATCGTCTTTCATGTGCTTTATTAGAATTTACTAATTGAATCGATTTTTATCTGAGTGTTTTGTATTATGTATCACATGATCAATCGTATTATTATTGGTGTTTGTAAGGCCTTTTAATTGAATGAAATTTTAGCTTAAATAAGAGAGAGAGAGGTGGGAGGGAGGGAAGAAGGAAAAAAAAAAGAAAAAAAGAGCACCAATCACTATTAATCAACGGCGTAACTATTTAATTAATTGATTAGCTAAACAAAATAATTATTATGATCCATGATGGTGATAGATAGTATAATTAATTATGCGTAATGTTTTTCGCCTGACTTAATCTCATCAACGTCATATAATTTGATATTTTTTTTGCGTCTAATCACAAGTGAACTGATTGGTGGTTGCTAATTCGTATCTTTACCTACAGCCTTGGGTTATACATCCTAGAATTTCTCGTAGTAATTCACACAAGTACAAAACTATCACGCACCATTGCTTTAATTTAGAATATATCATCACCCATTTTTTAAGAACATTTAGAAAATAAAATAAAAAAAGGTAAGGAGAAAATCATTATTACCAGAGCATGATCGCCGACGCTAGAGACAATCTAACAAAGCCCCAGAGATTGTGAAATGCCTTCCATGAAAACCCGGACCAAGCTCTCCCACAAGTCCCACTGAAGATGTAAACCAGCTGAGCCACCACTATGAACCACCACGACGAGTTCAGCACCACGGCGGCGCCGACAAGTCCCCACCCCAGCTTCAGCATCAGCAGCCAGCTGAAGAACGTGTGAAACGCCAGCGCCGCCGCAGCGATCGCCGCCATAATCATGATCTTGCTCTGCGCCTGCAGGAACTTGGCGATCGGGAAGTTCATGGCGTACGCGAACAGCTGAGGGATCATCCAGATGGACAAAATCCCCGCCGCCTCCGAAATCTCCGTCGTCTGCCCGATCAGCTTCAGCAGCGGCTCCGCGAATATGTAGAGGAAGGACAAGAGCACTCCCGTCGCGTTAAGAATCACCCACGACCTCTGCATATAGATTCCGAGCATGTCGAGCTGACCCGCCCCAAAGGCTTGACCACACAGAGTTTCTAGCGCGCTTCCCATCCCAAGCTTATAATTAATTTAATTATGTATATTTAGTCACAGAATTTGACGATTAGTAATATATATATATATCTAAACTGAGGCGTAATAGAGTACTACCGTGACGCCTAAGGAGAACCCGGCGATGACGGAGTTCTCGACGGAGACGGCGGCGAGGACGAGAGTGTCGACCTGGCCGGCGAAAACTTGAGTGACGGCGCCGAGGGAGTATTGGCATATGGATGTGAAGATGGCGGGGCCGGCCAAGTACCATAGTTTCTTTGATTCGACGCGGAACTCTCTGTAGAAGTCTCGGACGCTGCCGATTGGCGGGATGTCGTCGGCGTCGGGTGTGAAGGAGGAGGTGAGTGAAGAAGAGTGGTTGGTCGGTGCGAGGAGGGTCTCTAGTTGGTCGGGGTGATTGTTTTGGCGTTCTTCTCCTCGTGTGTCGAGGAGGGGCTCCTTATTCTCAGCCATTGATGGAGTGAGAGTGAGAGAGAGAGAGAGGGACAGAGAGCTATGAGAGGGAAAGAGAAAGGCCCGGACTTGGGTCTGGGTCTTTTGACTTTAACTCTCTGGACATTGAGAAACATGGCACTCATTAATACATACGCCACATTTTTTAATATAAAATCTGGTGAGAAATTTTGAGGGTGTTTAATGCTTTAGTTAAAATTATTGATTAAAATTATAGATATTATAATTGTAAAAGTTTTATTTTGTAATAATGTTTTATTTTTATTTTAATATGTAAAAATTATATATTATTTTTAATTAAAAAATTAATTAAAATTAATTAATACGAAACATGTTATTTATTTTTATTAAAATTGTAACCAAGTTGGTTAGAGATTTACATTAATTAAAATTATATACATTATAATACGTAAAAATTTTATATTATAATAATTTTTTATTTTTATTATAATATATAAAAATTATACATTATTTTTAATTAAAAAATTAGTTAAAACTAATTAATACGAAACATGCTATTTATTTATCAATTATCATGATGCACGGGGAAAATTTTATATTTTTGATTGGTAAAAGAAATTAGCCACATGGGTGCGCCCAGTTGTGAAATGTCATATTTTTTTTAAGTGTTTTTCTTTAAAAAAAAAAAAAAAACGTTACAATAGACTGGTATACAAAGTCAACAGATGTTAATAAATATAAAATCGCATACTTTTTTTCGTTGAGCTTTTTGATATTATATATATAATGAGAAACGCGCAATTAAACAATTGCTGACACTGAAAGTTCCTAATAATTAATTAAAAAAATATGAATTTGCAGAGTACATGCACCGAATAGACAATTGCTGACATTGAAAGTTTCTAATAATTAATTAAAAAAATATATGAATGTGCGAAGGACATGCACCGATTGGGGTTACTCATAGAACGTGAGAGTTACTGCTGAATTATTGAGGTGGGTCCCTTTATTTTGTTTTACTTTTACCGGTTGAATGGCCCGTGTGTATTTTTCTTTTTTGTTTGATTATGATACGTCATTTTATATTCTACATGTAGTAACATGTCTATGAAATTCAAGTATTGAAGTAAGCAGTGACAGAGTCAAAGCTTTGAATCTAATTGGGGGCACCAAATTAAAACAAAATTAATGATAACGTAACATAATATGAAAAAAAATTTAATCCACTTGTAGCAATGTTTATAATATTAATTAACAGGTCTTAAAATCTACATAATGGTAAAAAAATATTTGAAAAAAATGAAATCATAGAGAAAGAAAGTAAAGAGTTAATATACTCAAGACGTAGCGAGCTAAAGGAGAGAGAGAGAGCAAGTTAAAATCCAAACAGGACCAACATTCGGAGAGAGAGACAGAGAGAGAGAAGTTAAAATGAAAAGAATTTTCCCTTCAAAAGAAGGAAATGGGAAGAATTTAAAGAGGCTGTGAAACCTATTGGCAAAAGTAAATAGGAAGCATTCATCTGATCTGACAATATGAAACATGTTAAAATCAGGCCCAAAAATGAACTAGTTCCAAGAGTATTGAAATGAGAAGGTGGGGGCACATAAGGCAATATGGAAGGGCACGGCACTGGGCTCAATGCTTGGAAGTAAGTTATTTAAATAGGGAATTTCTAAGAAGTTTCCTATTTTTAATTCTAGTAAGAACAATGGGTTAATATTTTTTAACAGTTTGATCGATAAATGTCTACGATAAAAAATTACAACGTAAAATTATTACTATTTGTAAATCTGGTGGTTGAAAAAGTAATCTAACAACTAAAATATCAATACTTATCAATAATATCAAATGACGCATCTTATCTATTTCAGTAAAAATAAAAGAAGTGGGGAAGACGATCAAAAAGTTAAAAGAGTTATTCATAATCCAAGGGGTTGGACCATTGTGGGGATGTCTTCTGTGGGGAGTGGATACAATCAATATTAAAATTTTATGTTTGGCAACACCAGTTTGGACTGAACAGTTCAATTCAGACGCAAAAATGGTGTTTCACAAATGATTAAAAATGTCAAAACTTCAATTGCGTTTAATTAAAAGGTTCAGACTACACAATTTTCAGATCAAATCAATTTCTATTCAAATCCATTCCCGTCCTTACCAGCAATCCAAACACCTTAACCTTCTAGTTATCGGCGGTTTAAAGGAAAGAATCTGGTCTCAGAACTTCTTAGCTAGTGGCCCATGAAGTCTGTACAACAAATTAAACACATTAATGTAGTGCACGTTATATGGCCCATGTCCATTTGCAATATATTATATCTTTGGTAAGAACAGAGAGGACTCATAGGATCCTTTTTAACAAAGTTCGTACAGTGTCAAGCACTTTATGACCTTATTGTAGGGCTGAGATTAACTATTGTTTTAGTCCGCACATGGCAGGAAAAGCTTTGAGAAGCCAAGTCACATTAGGAATATATATATATATATATATATTTACCGAATTTTATTTTACTTATGTCCAAGGAATATATCATGTATTCCGTAATTGGCTGGAAAATCAACTAACAAAAAAATTGGCTTACAAATTAGAAAATTCTTAATGGGGATGGCAATTTTGCTTTACAGCAGAACATGCGTGTTTTAACCGTCAAATTAGTTTTTTAATAGTTTAGAGCATGAGTATTTTAATTGTTGGATTAGCTTTTTTATAGTCTGAAACGACTAAAAACGGTTCTATATTGCATGCTGTAAATTTTTAATGTGAACGGTCGCGAATCAAACTATTACTTTTAATCCGATGACAAAAACACCATATTTATTGGTAGCGTAAAATTGTCTTCTCAATTATATAAGAATCTCTCATTCATGATTCATGAGGGAAAGAGAGTTAACTAGTGCATAAATGCTTTACCTGGAGAGATTATTGAAGAGCAAAAGAGATCTTTTATAAGGTAAATAATCAATAAAGTAATTGTGTTGATCATATTTCTGAACACAAGTACTTTTATTCTGATATTTTCTGTGTTCAATTTCTTCATATGATGTTGTTTTGTGATCTGAAAGGTGGTATGAGGTGCTATTCGGTTTGTTTCTTTTGTTTATCGCATCGTGGTGTCTGTTATTGAAGAATCGACATCAAGATTCTGATGATCTGGCTGAGTCATTAATCAGTCACAGCATACATTCACAACCTTAAAGGTTGGGAAGGATAAAATATGCTATCTATATGTACAGTTGATTTGATGGATGTGGACACTGTTTAAGCCTTTTTTTGGGCTTGAAAACATACAAAAGATGAAATTCTGCTTTTTTTTTTTCAAAAAAAAAAAAAAAAAAAGATTGTATACATTGTTGTTGTTGTGGAATATGGACATGTTAAGATGGCTCTTTTGCAATTAAAACTAACTTGTTATTTTGAAGAAATAATACTCGTTGATGACTTAAATATTAAAGATTTTTACTGGGACATTATAAGCCGTTGATCTGTTTAAGAAAAAATGCTCTATTGTTTCCTTGGCGACTAAAAGCTTAATGGATCAATGTACTTACGGTCCGTTTGATTCATAAGTCTGAACAAAAAAATTTAAGAAAAAATTTTAAATTTTTGTGAAAGAAATTACTATAAAGAAATAATTTGAAGTATAATTCAAACCTATCAAACAAACAAACATGCCTATAATTTTATTTAAATAATATTCATTTCAAGGTTTTTCATGTTTTTCAATAGGACAATCTAGCTAAGTCATTAATTAGTCACAGCATACATTCACAAATTTAAAGATAGGATAGTATATGCTATATTGAGATTATTGATTTGAGGTATGTCGACACTGTATTCTTGTTGTTCTGGCTTTTGTTGTTCTTCTTCTTCTTCTTTATTATTTTTTTTTTCTAAATGGAGAACAAGAAGGAAATTAGACCATCATGAATTGGTAATAAAAATAAATAAACCAAAATATAACAAGATATAGTAAATAGCGTAATTTTATTGAAACAAAATTTATTTTTGTATAGAATAACGTAGAAAAACATGAAGCAACAACGAGATAATGAAAAACAAAAACAAAAACAAAAAGAAAGGTAAGAAGAAAATGAAGAAAAAGAAGGGGGTAAAATTTAAATTTTAAGTGTTTAAAAAGAGAACATGATCATATTAAAATTGTGTTATTTGGTATAATTTTCCAAAAAGAGAAGATTGTGTTCTTGTTGTTGTGGAATATGGACATGCCATACATTTGTTTTCTGGCTTGTCTTCTTTAAAAAAAAAAAAAAAGGGATTGTATTCTTCTTGTTGTTGTTGTGGAATATGGACATGTAAAGATGGTTGAAGAGTTCTTTTTTGTAAGAGGAATTATTCAGTAAAACAGGTGTTCCATGTAATTTTGTTTATGTAGTATATCCGTCTAATAAAATTATTAGATTTGTACATTTTGTTTATATCAACTTTTCGTAATCATAATTCATTATTCTAATGTATGTTGCTTTAATTGTTGAATCAAAAACATCAAAATTACTTTACCTAATAATCTTTTTGCCTCGCTTCCTATTAAATTGTAAAGGCAGGGCTTGTTGCAAGGCTTGGTTATTTAACCAAGTGATATTGAACTGTGCTCCTCGTGGCCGAAGCTTTATTCTTCTTCTTCTTCTCTCTTGCCAATCTATATCTTTAAGCACATAAAGCAGAAAACGAAGGCAAACAAGAAAGAAACACGAAGAGTCAAATTCATATATATATATATATATATATATATATATAATATGACTCAAATTAAGTTTGACAAAGGAAATTAATCAAATTTCTCAACTTTTTAAAGAAATATCATTGAAAAAAAAAACCTTCAATGGACATTATGAGTTCAAAATATCTTCTTCAACATTTTCCATGTCAAATAGTTGTTGAAATTCAATCTTTTTGTTGTCTCCGCATTAGCGTTTTGCAAGGTGCTAAATTCTAATAATAACAAGGTCTATTAATTATGCTCATTCACTTTCAGCCATTTTGAATCACACCATTAGTGCCTTCTATGATTTTCTTCCACTTCTCCAATTTGAGAAAGTTTTACAGCAAGTCTTGTTAAATATGTAAGAAAAATATAAGCATCTAGTTTACAATAGAATAGCAAGCGTCTTCAAGACAACCCGGTAAATAAAATAAAAATATTTAAAATTGAAAATGGAACTATTTAAAGGAAAAAAGAATAAAATAAATGATTCAGCTAGAGTAACTATGATTCTTTTGACTCAGCAATTAATGCTATACATATGAGGATAAAAAAATGATGTAATAATTTTATTAGACGAGTGTACCACGTAAGCAAAATTATGTGGCACACATTGTCTATTGAATAATCTCTTTTTGCAATTAGAACTAACTCCTTACTTTGGATAAATTAATATAATCCTTGATAAATTAAATACTAAAGCATTCATTTGGGACAATATTAGTCGTTGATCTGTTAAAAAATAAACCGTGATCTATTGTTCTTTGGCTCCAACAAAGCTAGATGGATCATTGGACATAATGACCTAAGGGCTAAATTTCAAAGTTTGTTATATTTTTTGGGAGAGCAATCGTGTGGCTGACTGTCCTACGTCTCTTGAAGTCCACATGGAGGCGATAGAATGGTGGTTTCAAAGTCTAGCTTTTTGTGCTTCTCATATAAATCACAATTTAGTTGGCTTGTCGGATTATCGTTTTCCACCTACTGGTTAAATATGCATTTTTTTTTTCCTTTCGGTATTTTTCTCATTAGGTTTTGACTAAAATGTTTTTAACGTGGCATATTTAGAATTGCTGTCAAAGTCAAAGGGTTTGCTTTTTTTTTTTTTTTTAGACCAATTCCCCGTTTTTATTTTCCATGCTATTTGCCTGTTTGACTTCTTTGGATGTGTTTTCATTTTTATTTTTTTATTTTGCATGCCCTTGTGCTTGTTTGGTTTTCATTAATGTGGCATCGTTTGTGCATTTTTCTCTTGATTATTATTCCAAATTCGATTTTTTTTCCTTACTTTCAATGTTGCTTTACTCTTTAATTTTTAAAATTCTTCAAACTTAACCCTAATTTATTAGTTTGTTTTAGCTTTAGCCCTTCATGTCAATTTCGCGTTTAAAAGAAGGCGAAACATATACACGTGATGCTGATTGTGTGAGAAAACACAGACTTGCAAATAACGCTAACAGAAAAGGACACTATGCTATAATGGAGCACCATCCATATTTTTTCCTCCTATTAACACCTCACTTACCAACTAAAAATTAAAATAAATTGATAGTTCAATATTAAGTTTGAGATGTTTTAAAAGTTCGTACACCTAAAAAAAAAGTCAGTAATCGAAATGAAATTGGGATAAAGTTCAAAAACCATTTGTGATATTAACTTGTTTTTTAGCTGGAGATAAGTAGTTAAAATTAATTTCGTACCCAACACAATTTGACGTTGTGAATAAGTATAAGCTGCAATGGCATAGCATAAATTAACAAAAGTATTTTCAAAAGACAGAAGCATATACTAACAAAAGTTCTGCAAAAGCTCTAAAACCTTGTTAGTGGTTGCTCCGTGGGCAACCAATACAATGATTAAAGTATATTATATTATACTTAGTATATAGAGTTTTTGTATAAGAAGAGTTGATTACTTGGTGATATTGAGCCATTTGATTGCAGCAAAGGACGGCTCAATTGTGGGAAAAATGAGAAAGGAAGTGAGGTGAATTGGAAGGCTCCCAATCACCCCATTTTTGTGCAAACCCATGAAAAAAGAGATCTTGCCAGTCATGGTATGGGCTACTACACAAAAAAAAAAAAAGGCTTTTGGTTCCGAATTTGCACAGCGAGAAAAGACAACAAGAAAAGTTGGAATTTAATCACCTAGAGTGAAGGAGAGAAAACTAGAATAAACAACCTTCAAACAAAGTGAATTTAGTCTTCTTTCGTTGGGGATTAGATAATCCACACACTTACCTAGAATCTAAAATTAACCTCTACGACAAATATTTTCAAAACCTACTATTTACTACAATTAATTTTGAATAAGTAACATTTCTTACAATTTTCGGTAGAGGGCTTATTTATTTGTTTATTTGCTTATTTTTTAGGGTTAATATGACAAAAAATTCTTGAACTTTATGCTTAGTATTATCCTATTTTAGCCTTTCACTTTTAAAAGGTATCAAACTTAGCTCTTAATATAATATTTTGTTTTAATCATAGCCCTTTTCATCAATTGTGATACAAAAATGTAACGTAAAATGCTTCATTATTTTCTAAAAAATAACTTCATTATTAGAAACAAATATATAAATATGTATATGTATACACTAGCATTTCTTTATCATATATGATAGGTTGTCCTTTATCATAATGACGGTTCTTGCTTTTAAATACGTTTGAATATATATCTATATATATATATGGAGTATAAATGTTTCTCACTCAATTGTCAGGTATGTCTTTGGCAATATTATGTTCATTATGTTAAAGTTGAGATCATTATGCTTTGCCTCACTTTGTTTCTGTGCTTATTATGGTAGAGATGGTATCAAAATGCTAATGACAACGAATGATATTAGGAACAATGTTTTTTAAGAAAATGAGTATTTTGTACTGGGCTTTTATTCTATGAAATAAACATGTTTTTATTATTACAATATATTAAGCACAATGATAAATATATGGTTTTGTATACTATTATTTTACAAGATTCTATATTTTATATAATTTAGTCGTTATCATGGTGACGCTTCTAATACTTAAACATGCTAATATATACGCATCAACGTGTTTTAATGCATTGTTAACCATATCCTGACAACAAAAAAGTCATTATCATAATAAATATATCTTTACATAATAAAATTTACTATTATTGATCATTACTTTTGTTTTAAAAAATATAAATTAACCAACAAAACTACAAAAAAAATGAAAAAGTCCTTGCAAACACAATGATCAAACGGCCACAGATGATTTTTTATGCTTCTTTGCAACTCTAGACGTGTCATCGAGATTTATTGAATTATTACATGACTTTTAATTGTGCCCGAGCTGACCATCTTCTGCATCTATACATGGGTTACAGGGTCAATAGTAATAGCACCAATGTTGAAATGAAACTATAATTATAACAACTAATGAAAAATGTTAAACAACCTGCCAATATTTTTCATTACTGAAATGAAACTATAAGAATAATAAATATTGAAAAAATGTTTAAGAAACTGTCAATATTTTTCATTATTGAAATAAAACTATAACTATAATAAATAATGAACAATGTTTAAGAACCTGCTAACACTTTTCATTAATAAAATGAGACTATAATTTTAATAATTTTTTTCATTTTCATCATTAAATTAATAATTAAAATAATAAACGAATACAAATAGATAATTGTACTGAAAGATTAAAACGAATTTAGAATACTTGATAATGATGAACTTTCATTACTGTAACGAATATAAAACAAAAAACAAAAATTATGCCATATTTCAAATAATTGAGCGAAGTATAATACAATTATGAGGACTTTTCAAAAGTGGCCCATCATAACAAGGTAAAGTACAACTTTAACAGAGAGTTTAATTTCTTGAAGTCGTTGACCTATTCCCATGCATGTAAAAATACAACTTTAACAGAAAAGAGTTTAATTTCTTTCTATCTTAGTTCTTTCTGATATCGGCTTGCTCTAACTAATCTAAATAATGTTATAATGATAATATCCCAACCAGATTTTTATTTTTACTGTTCCATCCTAACTAGTTGTATATCAAGGATTTAACAAACTTGTTAAAAATAATATAATTTAACGAACTTTATCACGCAACGAACTTACATGCGCTTAGGAATTAGGTTACTCTTTTAACTAATTAATCAAGCATATATTTAAAAAAAAAAAAAAGAAAGAAAGAAAAAGGGAAGGCAACGATCAAACTTTTCATAAGTGTCCGTTATAACAAAAAGAAAGACACGAAAAAAATACAAAAGCACAAAGCATTAAGGCACATTCGTCTCAAAAGGAAAACACAGACCAATAAACACCAGGGCTAGGTAAACAAAAAATACAAAAAAAAAAAAAAAAAGAAGAAGATCAAAACAAAAAAAAAAGAAAAAAGAAAAGAAGAGCAAAACACATACATGATACAAGCGTCCTGGTGAGGAAAAACACAGATTGAAATGATGAAAGATGAATAAGATATACCCTCAAACAAAGATTATGAAAATGTTGTGAATAGAACGAATATGAAAGATAGCACCTGAATAAATACAATGTAAAATATAAAATCGTGAACGAATAAGAATAAAAAATATAGAATCAAATAGAAATCATTGACGCCATGAAAATTTCTTCAACGTGAATAAAAGAGAGAGAAAAAAAAGGGATTGTTATCAGCACAAATCACTAAATTGCAATGTGAATAAATGAGAGCATTTACGGTAAAAAAATCACCCTGTAGAATGATTTTATTGAAGAAATAAATGACCCATGCAAATTTACATATTTCCGATATTAAAAAATGCATGAAGTTAACTTGTAATAATATCACCCCAAATAAGGAAATGAAATAGGACGGCCAAACCATAGGAAATCGCCCAAAATTAAATACCAGGGCATATTGGGCAATTGTGTTTGGAAGAGTGGTGAAAACCGTTGGTTAGAACCATTTTTTACTGTAGCATGTGAGAGCTTTACACTGTAGCAATTTTTTTTATTGTTACTATAGTATGTAAGAGTTTTACACTGTTTATAACTGAATTTGTGGTAGGAACCGTGGTTCCCACCACTCAACCAAACAACGGGGCATCCTTAAGATTTAAAAAAAAAGACAGTATTGTAACATTGAATAGAAGTAGACAATTTTATACTCAATAGGCTTAAAACAGACAATGTGTGAATACTTCACGCGCTTTGTATACCCCAAATGTCAAAACAGCACACTTTAACAACGCTGTCGTTTTTTTGTTTCATTATTTTTTGGGTAATCACTTTAATGTAGTCAGTTTAATAAATAGGAAAGCTCACTTTAATTCGTGACACTAAACAATTATTATTTATAAGGTATTTGGTTCTCGGTTAGAGCCAATTGGCTCTAACCAACAAACAATATAAAACTCTTAGCAACTACAATAAAAAAACAAAAAGTTGTTACAGTGTAATGCTTTTACATACTTAAGTGCTTTTAACTAAAATTGGTTGTAACCACACTTCCAAAAACACTCCATTAGAATCAGATCTAGTGAAGTGCTTCGAGCGTAAAAATAGGTTGTTCAAAAAAGAAAAGGGGAAAAAGAAAGTCACACCTTGAGCTTCTCCAAATACACCATCACATAATTCAATCCAACGCTAAAAACCTACTCACACAAAAGCTTGACTCCAATACCAAAACAACCCCAAACGGAAAAATCAAAATTTACTATATATATATATAAGTAAAACTTATACAATTCCTAGCGTAGCTCATCAAAACAGAAATAAGGCATTTCTTCTAAGATGCCAACATAAATGGCGTTTTAATGAAAGAAAACATTTTTTTTATATATTCTTCAGTATCAAAAAATATATATACCCAGCTACGTCGGGAGATCACCTAATAGGGTATTTGAGAAGCATGATTAGAACTGAAACTTTTAAACTAGAAACTATAACATGTGAAAGATTTACATTATAGCAACTAAAAGATTTGATTAAAACTTATTTTGTCAAACACCTTACACCAGTGCTCCGTCTGGGGGAAAATTTTTAGAACACATGATGTCTTTCCTTTCGTTGTTAATTAATGTATTGAAAAATTAAAAAGACTCAATTATATTAAAAATTAAAGAAAGTATTATCAAATATGAGGCAACAAAACTAGACCTATGTGACCAGCCACAGAAAGATGTGGCCTGTTTGATATATAGGTTCGTGCATAAAGCTGAACATAAATTTAAAATTTTATATGAAAAATACCACAAAAATAAAGTTATGATTAAACTTATAAAACAAACGGGTAATAGTATGCTCCTCTACTTTGGTCAACTTATATATTAGAATATATTGCGGCTGAAGTCTTCTCTCAATATATATATATATACACACACACACTTCCAAATACTTTTTTTTTTTCACCGGCCAGAATAAGATGCTTTTATCATTTGGCTTTTTCTGTGCCCTGTATGCTTGTAAAGAAAAGCAAAACAATTATATGTAAGAATCTTGCCATATATTATCGTTATTTGTCATGGTTGGAGTGGATTATTTTTACTCTGCCTAGCTACTCCACCAGCACCACTATCTTTATTATTTTGGATTCTTCTGAATATGCGTCTATTTTAGAGCTTTGAGGGATTTCCAAGGCTTGAAAATAAAATCCTTTCTATCTCAAAAAACAAAGGAAATAAAATATAATCCTTGTGCTTTTATGAGAAGGTCGGCGGTGGCGGTGGGTGAGAAGAGCTAACAGGGAAAGAAGCTTGGCACCCATTTTCTGCACTTCTATCTATAGTCTTACGAAAGAGTATGGAGACTTCTTGACGTGTTAGATGTCACTGTGAATGGTCTACGCAGTTCCAGCTCACTCCACTAATTAGCCTTACGTTACTGAGTACTTATTAATAGAGTGTTTGGCGTTGATTAGAACCAATTAATTTTAATTTGGTTTTAACCAATAAACAGCAAAAAGCTCTCACGTGTTACATTAAAAAACAAAAATACTACAGTGTAAAGTTCTCGCATGCTATAGTGCCTTTAACTAAAATTGGTTATAACTATTTGTTGTAACCATGCCTCCCAAGCATCTTTTAAGTTGTTCTTTAAGGAATTCTCGCAGTAAAAAAGACAATTTTGCTTTATCGATGCAGCACGGTATTTAGCTGTCATATTAGAATTTTAACAATATGATCTATAGCTGTACGTATTAAAAATTTGCAACGCGTGATACAAATTTTCTTTTAATGTTAAATTAGACTGTTAATAAGTTAATCTAACGATTAAAACATTTAGGTTCTACTGGTGGAGCCAAATTGACTCCTTCATCTTAAAAATTGCCTGAAAACAAATATAAAATGTGATAGTATCACTCTGTGTTATATATATCTATATATATATATATATTAACACAGTGAATTTTGTTTGATGGTAAATGTTAGCACTATTAGCAAGAAAATGATTTCATGCAACAAGTTTTGCCGTTGCACTCTAATAAGTAAGCAGAGCTCCTAACAAAAATGCAAGTAGAGAAATCACCAGATTTGACTAATTGGTTATTCCGTGTTTAACGACATGGTCTATATTTGATCTTCTTCTTTTTTTTTCTAGAAATTTTTATTTGATAGACGCGGAAAACACAAACTATTAAAAAAGAATAGGCAAAAAACTCTACAAAATAATTTCACACTGAGTTAAAACTCATCGTGATTATAAAAAAATAAAAAAAAAATCACAAAACAAGCTCCGAGTCTAAGTATTTTAATTAGAATTTTTGAAAAATAAAACACATTATCATATGCATATATCATTAATTGGTTGCTCACAATTGGTTCTTTGTTATCATCACAACAACTAGAAATTAACACCAATTTTTGCTAGTGATCATCGTTCATCACAAGGCAAGATAAGGCTGTGTTATGCATTATTATTAGCAAAGAGATAATATGAATGAGGGCATCTACGTATGGGATACTCCAACCCCACTCCACCATGCCTGCTTTGTCGTGGCCCTTCCATTTCAATACTGCAAAGCGCATGAAATCCCACCTTTTTCCTTTCCTGTCTTTTCTCCATCACAAGATACCCATTTCACTTTCCAATTGTATTAGTAAGCAGGGATTTTTAGCCTGTTTGGTACCTCGGTTCTAATCAATAAATAATATAAAGGTTTCAGCAATTACAGTAAAAAAAGTTAGAATATAAAGCTCTCACATGTATAGTTTTTAAACCAATATTTTCAACTCCAACCGCTCCTCGAAACACCCTATTTATCACATATAGATTTTTTAAAAGAGACTTATTCAATGGAGGACCGTTAGATCTGAACAAAATCATTTTGTTTTTACAAATCTAACAGCTAAAAGGTGAATAACGATCAATATTTTTAAGCTCTCACAAAAAATTTACCTTTTTAAAAAGGATTCATATCAAATTTTTAATATTTAATATTATCTAACTAATCATATTTTGACATGTCATTTAAAAGAGTCAAACATAAAAAGACATTCGAATAACTATTGGAAATACAATTCAAGTGTTTGAGAATGCAGTTAGAACTACATTTTTAACTTTTTGTTACCAAACACCTTAATAATAACAATTTAAATTTTATAAGAAAAAATGTTATAACAAGACTTGTTGAAACTATAATTTTTTTTTAGTTTGAATAGGTAAACCAAACGTCACATAAAGTTTAATAAAAATATTTTTAGGGTCTGTTTGATAAATAGATTCGAATTAGTGATTTGATTTGAGTTAGTATGATTTGAATTAGGATTTGAGTTAGTGATTTGAATTGTTATCTAAATTGGTGTTTGGATAAAATTGAAATTTGTGTGTTGGAGAGGTAGTGAAAATAGTTTTTGATTTATTAACAAATCTGATAAAATCTTAATGTTAATGATCCTAAAAATATGTGATATGGATATTAATTTATTCCTCTATTTACTAGAAACACAATAAAAAAAGAATCATCTTAATTGGATAACAAATGAAGAAGTTATGATTCTTTTACTTAAATATAAGAGAGAGAATTTTAGGGTCCGTTTGGTTAATGGATTCGAATTAGTGATTTAATTTGAGTTAGTGCAATTTGAATTAGGATTTGAGTTAGTGATTTAAATTGTTGTTCTAATTGATGTTTGGATGTGTGTTTAAGTTTTAATCTGAGTATGGAATAAAATTGAAATTTGTGTTTGGAAAGGTAGTAAAGATAGTTTTTGATTTATTAATAAATATAATAAAATCTTAAAGTTAATTATCTTAAAAAATATACAACATGGATCTTGGTTTATTCCTCTCTTTATTAGAAATACAGTGAAAAAAGAATCATCTCAATTGGATATCAAATGAAAAAGTTATTATTTTTTTCCTCAAATATAGAATAGAAATTTTAGTTTTTTCATATCCGAGTATCAAAAGTTTAAGGAGATGAGAACTCTGAAAATGTGGATTCTTGATACTTAAATGATTCAGATTTTGGGGGAAACAAACACGTATCCTAAAGTTTCTTGATACTCGATCCAAATTTGAGTCTATTGAGTTCAAAGAATGCATGAAACAAACATACCCTTAGTTTTTCTTGTAGCAAAGATGTCTGAGTATCAAAAGTTTACGGAGAGTCAAAACTCTAAAAACTTGAATTCTTGATACTCAAATGATTTAGATTTTAAGATAAACAAACACATATTTAAAAAAAATTTAATACTTAAATTTAAATTTAAGTCTAAAAAATTTAAAAAGTTATCTAAATAAATAGGTCCTTAATTTTCTAAATGACTTGCTATAATTTCATTGATTAATATTATTTACAAAATAATAATTTAAAAAAGTCACGTGAGGTCTACATTCATATTTATGTACCGACTCTCTGGTCAATTATCGGCTCAATCATTACAACTATTAAAGAAAAGAAAAGGCCGCTCACAGGCACCTTTCTCTCCTCGTATTTATAGTTGATAGGAAGATTTTGTATGTACTCTCTTCCATTTTAGGTAGAAGTTCGTTTGTTTTTCTTCTTAAAATTTTTAAAAATATTTTTTATGTTTTTTGAGATGAAAATTTTAAAGTACTTTTAAAATTTTTCCGGAAAAGCCTAAGAACAGAGAGAGAGAGAGAAAGAAAAAGGGGAGAGAGAGAGCTTGGAGGTTGAAGAAGAGAAGGAGAGAGAGAGAAAGAAAGGAGAGATATTTAGAGATCACCAGAGAGAATTTTGCTGTATGTCAGCGGAGTACTACTACAGACGTGACAGCTACTGCGGTGGATACGGTGAGCTTGCAAACCCTTTACAATGGCCACAGCTCAGGAAAAGGCGACGCTTTCATCTTCATCTTCATCTTCATCTTCATCATGTTGCTTTAACGACTCCTCCAAATCTTCCAGTGAGAGAGCACTTCGTAATTGGACCATCGTCGCCTCCGACGATTCGATCCGCAAGTCCTCCATGGCAGCTCTCATCCGTAATCCAGTAGACTCCCTTCCGCCTGATCCTCCCACCAACACTACTTCTGCTTCCACCAAAGGTTCCAACTTTAATTATTATCTCTATTGACTGTTCTTCAAATGTGGATCATTTCTAAATTGGATTTTTTTTTTCTTTGGGAATCTGAGTTTATTTTGTGTAGTGTGACTAGATTTGTTGAGTTGGCTTTGTTTAGGTATTCCTGCCTTGATAAGGGCTCAAACCAGCCATCCTTTGGATCCTTTATCTGCTGCTGAAATCTCTGTAGCAGTGGCCAGTGTAAGGGCAGCTGGAGCAACCCCTGAGGTCAGTTGAATAACAGTTTTAGAGTTGTTAGTATTTTTAGTTCCAGAAGCATTGGTATTGAGACACTTTGATCCTTGAATTTTAAATTTTGAACCAATTTGGTACTTGACACTGAAATTGAGGAAGAATGTCTGAAATTTAATGGAAGTTTTAATGTGTTTATAGGGTAATAGCTTAAAGTTTTCGAGAAATAGGTAAATGCAAAGTGTTTTCTTCATTACTGTTAAAACCCGTTGAAACTTGAAGCATTTTGCACGTAGTATGAATTTTTTTAGGTAATAGCTTAAATTTTTTTTATGAATTTTTTTAGAAATAGGTATGAATTTTTATGTAAACTTGAAGCAATTACTTGATGTAATTATTTATGTTCACAATGCTCATCAAATAACGATTAGCATCATTTGTTTCATTATCTTGTATATGTTCTAAATCTGTATATCTAGACATCTACTTGTTCCTTTCATCCTTGTATTTGCTTATTGAAGAAGTGAAATTGGTGTTTTGCTAAGGTGAGAGATAGCATGCGCTTTGTTGAAGTTGTTCTTGTGGAGCCAGATAAGCACGTTGTTGCATTGGCAGATGCATATTTCTTCCCTCCTTTCCAGCCATCTTTACTTCCCAGAACAAAAGGAGGGCCAGTAATTCCGAGCAAACTTCCTCCGAGGCAAGCCCGGCTTGTTGTTTACAACAAAAGGTCTAATGAGACAAGCATTTGGGTTGTTGAATTATCTGAAGTCCATGCTGCAACTAGAGGTGGCCATCATAGGGGCAAAGTTATTTCATCCAAAGTTGTTCCTGATGTTCAGCCTCCTATGGTATATCATAATTTTGTTCTCTCATAACTTTGGAATTTTGTTTAATCTATTTGTCAGACTCGTTTGTTCGTACCATTCTAATACTTTTCTTTATTGTTTACTCTTATGTTTCCGACATTGTTATACTTGGTTATGGAAGAACAGGATGCTGTGGAATACGCTGAATGTGAAGCTGTTGTGAAAGACTATCCTCCATTTCGCGAAGCAATGAAGAAGAGGGGTATTGAGGATATGGACCTTGCGATGGTTGATCCCTGGTTAGTACCAAACTGAGATTCTCAATCTTGGGTTTTAAATACTTGTTTTTGCTGAAGGGGAGCTTAACTTCTTCTACAGGTGTGCTGGATATCATAGTGAGGCTGATGCTCCTAGCCGAAGGCTTGCTAAGCCGCTTATCTTCTGTAGAACTGAGAGCGACTGCCCTATGGAAAATGGTTATGCCCATCCTGTCGAAGGAATCCATGTCCTTGTTGACATGCAAAACATGGTTATCCTTGAATTTGAAGATCGGAAACTTGTTCCTCTGCCACCTGCTGATCCCCTGAGAAACTACACCCCTGGTGAGACTCGAGGAGGGGTTGATCGAAGCGATGTGAAACCTTTACAGATTGTTCAGCCTGAGGGTCCTAGTTTTCGCGTAAATGGACACTTTGTTGCCTGGCAAAAGGTTTTTGCTCATTTTTCTGATTCGTTTTCACCATGGTTATTGTTAGATCGCAATGTCACTTTGATTTAAACCATTTTTTTGTTGCTGCTTGGCAGTGGAATTTTCGTATTGGCTTCACTCCTAGGGAGGGCTTGGTTATTTATTCTGTTGCATATCTTGATGGCAGTCGAGGCCAAAGACCTGTGGCACACAGATTAAGTTTTGTTGAAATGGTTGTCCCTTATGGAGATCCAAATGATCCACATTACAGGAAGAATGCTTTTGATGCAGGGGAGGATGGGCTGGGTAAAAATGCACATTCTCTAAAGAAGGTCAGAGACTATAAGATTACAATCTTTCTATCTTTCCATTGCTTTTTCCTGTCATTATATTTGTTGGATTATTTGACACAACTCTAGTGTTGCAGGGTTGTGATTGCTCAGGCTATATAAAGTACTTCGGCGCACACTTTACAAACTTCAGTGGTGGTGTTGAGACAATTGAGAATTGTGTTTGCTTGCATGAGGAAGATCATGGGATGCTATGGAAACATCAGGATTGGAGAACTGGTTTAGCGGAAGTTCGAAGATCTAGAAGGCTGTCAGTCTCCTTCATTTGCACTGTGGCAAACTATGAGTATGGATTTTTCTGGCATTTCTATCAGGCAAGCTCACACTGACTTAGTCACATCAGTTTTTTATGCTCTTGGGAAAGTTTCCCTTTTTTGTTTGAAGTATTTTACATGAAAGCTTTAATAATGCTTATCAAGTTTTGTTTTCACAGGATGGGAAAATTGAAGCTGAGGTTAAGCTCACAGGAATTTTGAGCTTAGGAGCACTTCAACCCGGGGAAACCCGTAAGTATGGCACAACTATTGCTTCTGGACTCTACGCGCCTGTGCATCAACACTTTTTCGTGGCACGTATGGACATGGCAGTTGATTGCAAACCTGGTGAAGCATTCAATCAAGTGAGTCATATTTGTTCAGAAATCTTTTATCTGTCATAAATCTCTGTTCTTCCATTGTGCAATGTGTATATTCTCAGAAGGGTTTTTTTTTTTCCTAGGTGGTTGAGGTGGATGTGAAAGTTGAAGAACCAGGAAATAATAATGTCCATAACAATGCATTTTATGCAGAAGAGACACTGCTGAGATCTGAGCTGCAAGCTATGCGGGATTGTAACCCTTTATCTGCTCGCCATTGGATTGTAAGATACTCTATAAATGTTAAAAGCTTTTTCTTATCATGAAGTGCCTGCTATATTATGCATCTATTCTCTGGTTTCTTTAAGCAACTGTTCCGTTGTTCCTCAAGTTCTATACACCATGTTGGATGCTGTTGTGATAATTCCCAAATAGGTCAGGAACACAAGAAATGTCAATAGGACTGGTCAGCTAACAGCTTACAGGCTAGTCCCCGGCTCAAATTGCTTGCCATTAGCAGGTTCCGAGGCAAAGTTTCTGAGAAGAGCCGCTTTCTTGAAGCACAATCTTTGGGTCACACCATATGCAAGAGATGAAATGTACCCAGGAGGAGAGTTTCCGAATCAGAATCCTCGTGTTGACGAGGGTTTGGCTACCTGGGTTAAGCAGAACCGATCACTTAAAGAAGCCGATATTGTCCTTTGGTAAATTTCCTTTCCCTTCTGCTACATTGAAAGACTTGATATAGAGAAAGTAGGAGTAAATGTCTCTAATTTTTTTAGGTATGTTTTTGGAGTGACACACATCCCTCGGTTGGAAGATTGGCCAGTCATGCCTGCGGATCGTATTGGTTTCATGCTCATGGTAATTGCACTTAACCTTACAACCATAAAACATTATCACTTGTGTTCAAAATTCAGAACATTTTGCATTTTTTGCGAAGCGAATTCACTCTTATGTTTAGCATTTCAGTTTGAACTTTTACAGAAACAGAGACCCCTCTAATGTTTTCAAAATAAACATGTTCCCATGTTGTTGTTTATAATAATCACGGTCATTTTGTGCATGACAAAACTGTGAATGATGCTTACTAATTGATATAACAAAATTTTGACTTTAACTCAGATTGAGTCGTTATTTTTTTATTGATAAGTATTTTTTATTAAAAAAAGGTATCAGATTAATTATTACTAAAAGATGAATTTATCGATAAAATCATGAAAACTAACTTATCGTATAAGTTAGTACTAAAAATTAAGTTAAAAAAATGGATACACCTTGTATTAATCTAAGGGTGTGTTTGGTTTGAGATTTTTTTTACTCGAATCACGGTTCGAATCATTTTGCTACAGTATTTTCTCTCACAAAAATTTAAATCTTCATTCAAATATTCTATTCAAATACTCGAACCAAACGGACCCTAAGACTCTATGTTGTGAATGCGAATAATATTATTTTTTAATAAAATGTGATTAATTTCGCTGAAGCAGAAAAAAGGAAAAAGGCACACTTCGGATCCTATAAAGATAATATTCTTAGAAAAGAAACCACAAAGCCCCTTCCAAAACCCTTTTTTTAAGGTCTATTTAAAACCTATTTTAAATAAACTGATTTTGCTAAATTAAATAATATCCCTCTTTTAAAAAAAATTAATTTTGGTAGATCATCCATTGATTTTTGGTGAGTTAGCAATTGATGTTGATAAGTAGTTTGATTCTTTTCATTAATTAGTATGGGCAAATTATCGTCATTTATCAAAATCAACTTCTTATAAGAGATTAGAATCGTTTAATTCAAAAAAATTAGAGATATTAACTAAAAATAAGTGTTTCCTTGCCTTTAATAACATCATCAGCCACATGGATTCTTTAACTGCTCGCCGGCGGTGGATGTGCCTCCCAGTTTAAGTGATTTGGATTTGAAGGACAATAATGGGGTGACACCAAAGCCTATTCATTCTCAAAATGGGCTGCTCGCCAAGCTTTAATCCATTGTATTATTATCATTTTTCTTAATTTGCTATCCAAATTATAAATAATATATGCCTTTATCACTTGTTGTTGGACCCGTGTTCTGAAATAAATATAACAACATTTTTTAATGTTAAGTCACAGTCTTGTCCTTTAAGAATATATAATTTATGATATAAGATTTGTGTCTGGTATCATATATATATATATATATATATATATATATATATATATATATAAACTGTGTATAACGAACGCATGGTGCTAGAATGTCCTTGTCGACCCCCAAAAGCATGAACCGGGTTGTGGTCGGTTTCCAAAAGTTTCTAAATTACACATGTGCAAGCTACATTATTCTCTGAAATATTAGTTACCGTTTTTATTGGATTAATTACAAAAATATACCTACTAGTTTTATTTATTTTACGGTTTATCTTTGTATTTTAAGAAACTACAAAGATTTCTTTTATATTTTAAGAAATTGTTTCAATTTTATCCTTTTACTAATTATAAACCAAGAAAAAGTGGCAAAATTAATTTTTTTACCTAAATGCCCTCTCATAAATAATGTTAATTAATAATACCAATTAGAAATAAAAAAAAAAAGTTTTTTAATAAAAAATGGGAAGTCTTCTTCCTTCTTTGGCTGCAACACCTGGGGTGGGTTTCGACGAGGCTGCAACACCTGGGGAACTCAGCGGGGGAGGGTTGCGGTGTGGGGAGGGTCGTTGGGGTGGGAGGGTAGTGGCAAAAAGGGGATAGGTGCTGCGATTGATGATGGTCTGAGCTTGAGATCTTCGGTAGGGTTTTGATGGGTCTGAGGTCGTAATTGGCAACGGCTGGTTGGGGTTTGACATGCTCTAGCAATTTGAGGCCGAGCTTTGATGGAGATGGGTTGATGGTCAACAAAATAGGGCTGGGGCAACTGGGATTCATTGGCGAGGGTTAAGTAGTTGGGTTGGGCGGCGAGGGTTATTGTTGGAAATTTGCTGGAGATAGGACGGGATGGGAAGAGGTCCTACTTGTCTTGACAAAGGGAGACTAGAAGAACAAAAAACAGTAAGGGGTTTGGCTGGGAAGGAAAAAAAGGTTAAAAAAAAAAAGCATTAAAACTATGTCCTTCAACAAATAATATTAAAATTATGTTTTTGAATTTTTAAAAGCAAAAACTATTTTTTTAAAAAGGAGTTAAATTACCCAAACACAACCTCTCACTTAAGAATATTATTGTCCTTTTAAATGCTCAGATATAGAATTGCAACAATTTTTTCAAATTTGAAAGACACCTTTATAGTTTCCTAAAATATAAAAATTAATTGTGAAACAAATAAAACTAAGATGTATACTTTTGTAATTAATCTTTTCTTTATTTTTAAGATAATTTTTAAATCAATAAAGGAAGTTGTATGCAAGTTACTCCACTTCTGGCAGTTGGGCTGGCATCTTATCATGATAAGATTGTGAATTATATAGTAATTACATTATCTTAATACTCCTTTTCTTTGACTGACTCTTATGGTAGAACTGAATCAACTAAGCATATAAAATCTATCATTATAAATGGTATGTCCGTAATTATTTTCCTAACGGGGATTATACAAACGAGTCATTTAGAATATAAAAGAGGCGCGTGGTCTCTCCACTCTATGGCTATTCTAATTTTGATAGGTTTATTCCGCAAGAGTTGCTTCTTTGCGGCGTTGGTACTAGCCTCAGTATTATAGGTAACGATTGAATTTTCATCGACTATTTAGGTTTGTTTAGAATAGCTAGTTTAGTGATCGATATTTAATGTGTCTCTATGTTTTCCTGTCGAGGAAACCAAATGCATGTTTGTTCACTCTTTGTACGTTATTACGTTAAACTGGTAGAACCAGTCGCTTATTAGGGTTGAATGTCCGTGTACACCAAAATCCATCTTAGTGAGTGTATTTTTTTAATTTAAAATACAAATTACCTATTTCAAAAATAATAGAATATTGTCGAGTTGGAGAGTGAAATAGATCACTAATAAAAGGACTTGGAAAAAATAAACAAAAGAAAAGCTTGAAACTCTCAGGGTTTTCTCGAAAATTAAAAAATCCGCCTTTCTCATTAACGTATAATATTGACTACGAAGTATCAACTTTGATTCATTAAAAATGCTACAACGTTAATCTTTCTTTGAATATGATTATAATTTATGTACAAATAGTTAGAAAATGACATGGTCAGCGAAAAAAGTTAAATAACATGATCAAAGAAAAAGTTAATTGCCAAAGATACGAGAAAACAAAAAAAAAAAAAAAAAAACGTATAAATCAGATAATTTTGAGCTTTTGAGGGTAATTAGTCATTCAAATACAGTTGGCAGATATTATGTCAAGGGAAGGTTTCTAAGATACATTTCTTTTCATGCTTTAAACCCAAGTATGATAATTAAATTGATATCTTGTTCTCGACTGAAAAATAAGAAAACTTAGGCAAAAAATTTTAGGGATTTGAAAATCTTTTTACTAAAACTATATACGATTGTCCCATTGAGCAGTTCAATTTCTTGCCACTGTAATGTCTGTTTTCCACTTCCATGTTGATATATAATCAAATTTAAACTGCAGAAAAGGTAATTGACACCATTAATCTCGGACTCAAAATATAGAAATTCTGACCGTTTGAGTAATTGGCCGTGATTAAATAGCAAGCAGAAAGAATGTTTTCTGGATGTGTTGGATTAATTAGGCCAAATGAACTTAATCTTCACATGTGGAACATATCTTCGCCAAAGCTTAGTTATCAACTTCAAATCTCTTTCAAAAATATGCCTATAAAAGTTATGAAATCGGATTTTTTGCCAAATGCGGAGACAATGCATTAACTCCAAAACCCTAAATAAATAGGGGAAGAATTTTCTAATCTTTCATCAAACAATAACTCAATATTCCTTTGCTTTCTCTCTTGCTTTTAGCCATGGAAGAATTTGGTGTAAAAGCGTGCCCTTCCGAAGCCTCTAGCATCTCCGCAGCCTTGGAGGGAGATGAAAACAAGAAGATGATGATCATGAAGGAACCCGAAGTCTCGGAGCAAGTTTTGGGATCGAGTTCTCATTTGACGCTAGATCTAAAGCTTTCAAACAACAAATCAGTCGGTGGTTCAAAGCTTGAACTCAATCTTTTTGACACCGTGAGCCCTAGATCTGGTTCTGAGCGCAATACAAATGAATCTTCCGATGGGACGGACAAGCAAACTAGGGTTTTCTCGTGCAACTTTTGCAAGAGAGAGTTTCCTACATCTCAAGCACTTGGAGGGCACCAAAACGCCCACAAACAAGAGCGTGCCTTAGCAAAACGACGCCAAGGGATTGATCTTGGGGCTCTTGGTCCACACTATCCTTACTATCCTTATAATTCAAGATTTTCCACCAACTCTTTTCATGGATCTAATTTCAATAGGTCACTTGGGGTCCGTTTAGAGTCCATGATTCACAAGCCTAATTCCTACTCATGGTCGAGGCCCACGAGCGGGTACTTGCTTGGACATGATATTGCCGGCACTAGTGTTTGGTCAAGGCATGCCCCCTCAATGAACCCTCACCACTCTAATATTGATCAAAGGCCTAGCATTATTGGTGGTGGGTTGGAGCTTGGAGGGACTACTTCAAGCGCTACTTCTTCAATGTTTGAAGAAAATGGTGCCTTTAGAAACTTTGGTTCCGGTACAAATGTTGGTGCCAATTGCGCAATTGGTGGGGTTAATCTTGTCCGTCCTGGCATCGAACCTTCAAGGAAGAATGACTCTAATGCTCCAGAAGGACTTGATTTGTCTCTTAAACTTTAGTTATATTCAATAGTATTCGTTGTCGTTGGATTTGTCATTGGATTGTTTAGTAGTTTGATGTTTTAGTATGAGTTTCTTGTGAATGTTTTAGCGCTATTCTCTAGTTCATTTCGTTTGATTTGTATTCGTAGATTTTGTTAATGAGATTTGTTTCCTTCATCAATAAGATATTGAGATGATTTATTTCATCCTAATTTTTTTAATATATATTATGATTTTTTGTTTTCTTTATCAATGAGATGATTTGGACATGAATCTAATTTGCTCAACGCCCTTTATCTTTTCACTTATTCTTTTTACCAATAAAAAATACTCGATAAAAAATGCATACATTTTTACCGTTTAAAGACCATCATAGATATTTTATCGAACACTGGCACAACTTATTTGTCCTTATGTTCATTCGTTTGGTTGGAAGGATGGAGAGTACAAGGAATGTACAGATTTAAAGAGATGGAGAATAGAAAAGATGAAGAGGAAAATAGCTCTCCTTTATGTTGTTTGGTAAAATAGGGGAAAAGTCATCAAGTTTTCATTCCCTTGTTTGATATTGAAAAGAGAATAAAAATGATATATTGAATTTTATTTTATTACAAAATTACTATATATCACGCATATTGTTTGTACGTGCTATAAATTATGGCGGGTAAAATAGGTTTTTCTCACTTGCACATTTCACTCCTTTTTTTTTCCTGCCTTGTCCATCCAAGAGAGGAGGAATGCAAATTGTTAGATCCAAGTGGATAGCTCATCCTCCCACATCTCCTCTCCATTGCCGTCTCCTTCCAATTAAACACATGATTTAGCCCTTCCTTCCATTTGTCTCCCTCCACTTCTTTCCATCCACCCATCAATCCCCCTGTTAAACAAGCTATCAAGGAAGAGAAATCATTTCCATCCTATAACGTTATAATCTCGCTATTTACAAAACTATAGGTTTTAATATAATATTAACATATTTTTTAAATTAAATTTTACTATTTTATTAATAATAAGATTAATTTATAATCTTAAAAAATTAAATAAGATTGCTCGCCCTATATTCTATTACATTTTAGCAAACTAATTTAGGGCCACAAATTTATCGATGACTTACGATTGGAAGATTGAGGGGTCAAGCATGGCCCTATTTTCCCAGAAAAGTCATAGAAAAGAAAAGGAAAATGTGTGGGGACTTAGGAGGGGATAAGTTAACAAGCCAACAACATGGGATTGAAAAGCTTGTGCGATACACGTGGCACCTCGTGGGCACTTGCGTTGATGAGCTTGGTATGACAATTGTACCTTTACAGTTACAATTCTATGTCCAATGCTCCCTTTGAATTCAAAAGTAGAAAACAAAAATACATTGATATGCAAATAAATAAAATGATATGCGCTGTCGTTCTTTCCATGTAAAACAACGAAAATGATAAAGGAACAAATTATTAAAAAATACGAACTATGATAAATAGTTATTTTTTGCTGGAAATTTAAATCAACATTTAGGGTATGTTTTCTTTGGTAAGTAGGGTATTTATTAATTGACAGGTACATCCTTTGCTGTTAATTTTGCGATTTGCCTATTTTTTGAGATGATAATTAAATGCTAATTACTACTTGTAATCTTTATATCTTCAAAACCAAAGGAACAGAGGGCCGTTGATTTTTATTATTTTATATTGGATTAATGACATATATATGTCTAAATAAACTCAAAAAAATCGATGGTTTGGAACTGATTACTAGGACGTTCGATAAATACAATTTGAAGTTCGGTACATTGTTTTTTCTCGTAAAATTTAAAAACAAATTGATTTAAGACTTCTTAAAACTTCAAATGACCTATACATATTTTAGATGGAATAAAAAAATACACATTGCATATTTTCGATATGTTATTCGAAACTTCTTTCAACTGATTAAAAAAACATATTTTTTTACAATCAGAAAAGCCATATTTTTTACAATAAAAAAACCATATTAAGTGTCAATAAAAATAATATAAAGTGGCATTTAATTCACAAATTAAAAAAAGACAAGTCTCATAACTAGGTGTCAAACTTTTTTGAGTTAATTCTGAAAGAATAAATTACACTGAGACTTTTTATGTTTTACCCAAATTATAATGGCATCACCGAAACCAATGCGAATCACACTTACACCCTTTAGACATAACTCTGTTAAATATCAGTTTAAAATGACTAAAATATCCATCTAATATTAGCTATTGATCTACAAAATAAGATCCTAATCATTAATTACTAACTACTAACCCTAAATACTAACTAGACCAAAAAAAACCCTAAATACTAATGAGACCTAAACCCCTTTTTCCCCCACCAAAGCCGGAGACCACTCTCCCTCTCCTAACCTCCTTTTGCATGTCGACGTTCCCTCTCCAATCGTCATCGCCCATGTCCAAGAGTCAGCCGCTTGAGAGCCTGAGATGCTCCCCCACCCCAAAGACCATCTTCTTTTGCCAAGAGCCCCTCTCCTAACCTTCCTTTGTGCGCCTGTTCCCTCTCCAACCATCATTTGTTCATGCCGTCATGGTATGCGTACACTGTCGTTCTCAGTCAAGAGCTCGAGGCACCTTTAGCCCCATGACCACAAGACTCCCCTCACCCTCTGAGACAAACCACCCCCATTCCCTGAGAGCACCCCTACCAACCTCCTTTCAGCTGCTGTCACTGCCATCAACTGTCAATTATAGCAATAGTAATGTTGTTATTTGGGTTTTTTGTATTTTTTAGTAAATAGTTATAATATTTGTGAAATTTATTAATTTTCAATGAAATTTGTGTGATTGTTAATTTGGGTTAATTAAGTATAGCATAAATAAACATATTTTTTAAAAGTGTAGCACACTATGGGTCTGTTTGGTTCGCACACTCTCTTTACTTAAATGACTCAAAAGGGTGTTTGGGTTTCATCAGTCTTTGAGATACGCGTTTGGTGTCTGAATTTGGCAGATATTTGAATCACTTTTCGGGTCCTCTTTGATTCAAATCTCGAGTTCTACACTTGCTTGTTTTCTTTGCACTCCAACCCCAGCTCTACAGTGCACGCTCGAGAACCCAAAATGCAGGGGAATCTTGCTGCCAATCTGCAACCCACTTTCTTGACTATTGAGGGCTTACCGTTGAGGGATTTATCCCCATTACCAAACACATATTTCAATATTCTATCCAAATCTAATTTTAAATACTCTGTCAACCAAACAATAACTCGAATTATAACTCAAATCACATTACTCAAATCACAATCCAAATCACAGTACTATTTAAAAAGAATCTAAATCACCATAATTCGAATACATTTAGCAAACGGACCCTAAATAATTTTCTCAGACCTTTTTATTAAAAGGAATCCGAATTTTATCTTTGACAAAAACATATTTTGTCACAAATTTATTACTAGTATATATTTTTTACTACATATGTAGCATTTTGGACGGGTGTAGTATTTTTTTTTTCTTCTACTGATATTGACTTGAATAACGATTTCTCATTCTTAGTGTTACCATACGTAATTCAAAGAAAATTGCCCAAATTTGCCTTATGTTAACACTGTCCTGTAAGATTATCTATCATAAAACTTTCGTACTATTGACATTTAAATTCGTAGTATTTCCTCCTAAAAGAAAAAGGAATTTGATTTTTTTTTTCTTGTTTCATTCTTCAAATTTTAAATCATACCTTTTTTGGGTGATGTCGAAAAGATTACCTTACAAGACCGTTTCTCAAGAACGTTTAATGCGACATCTTATTAGTAAATTTTAGAAATATTTTCATCACTCTAAAAAGAATACTCACCTTCGTATTATTACTCAAAATAAAAATAATTTTAAAAACACCACCAAACGACATGTGAATTTTCCTTCATGATTAATGGTTTTATTATTAATATGGTAAATAATGTCGTAACAATTACTTAAAATGTCATAAAATTACGAATTATTATTTCTCAAAAAAAATTAAATATCAACAACTAAAAGTCAAAGGGTATGCATATACGATTTTTGAAATTATAATTGAAAGGGTATGGTTGGATTTCACACACCTTCCCAGCGAGTCTTGAAAGACTTTCCGGTGCGCCGTTTCTTTTGAGCAACGTAATGAACGGTCTGAAATCCACGCAATTGACTCGTCGCACACCTTTTTGATTCAATTCACTCGCTCCACGAGCCTCGAGAAGCATGTGTTTGACACGAAGGCCTCAAAAAGAAAACAAAAGATTTTAGAGAGAAAAGAGAGAGGAGAGAGAAAATCAGAAGATCCAAAAGGAAAATTTTTTTTCTCCGGACCGGACAGTAGCCTGGTCCTCTCATAATAGTGGGTCCTATCAGGTGGGTCCTACAATAGGACCCACCCGATGGGTCCTACAGTAAGACCCACTTGATGGGTCTTACAGTGGGTCCCATTGTGAGACCTACCTGGTGGGTCCTACAATGAGACCTACAGTGGGTCCCATTGTAAGACCCATCCGATGGGTCCGACAATGAGACCCATCCGGTGGGTCTTATAGTGGGACCCATCTGATGGGCCCTACAATCATAGGACCCACCCGATGGGCCCTACAATGAAACCCACCCGATAGGGTCACTGTTGACCGGGCAGTACAAATAGAAGCGCCCGATGCAAAAACATGCCAAGAGGAATGAAAGGACCGAGCATTCCAACCAAGAACCAACCAAACAAACAACCCGTCTTGAACCCTGCCTTTATAACTCGGATGATTGACTCGGTGTGCACTCAGTTGACTCGCTCTTTCTGAAACCCAGTGGAAATCAGTTCTTCTTCATCTTGTTGTTTGTCGGAGAAGGAAGGTACGTATTTGCAGAGAAGTGTAAAAGAGTTTTCGTCGTCCACTGAATGTTTTGCGGTCGACCATGGCGTCGGACGAGAAGCGAATCGAAGACGAGTTGTCCTACCCGATTCTGTTGTCGGAGCGAGTTCGCTCGGCGGTGGACGAGGCCGAGTCGTACAAGCTTGAGTGCTCGGAGGTAGGCAAGCACGTCGATCGGATTTCTCAAATGCTTCGGACTCTGGTCCGGTTCGCGACCACCACGGCGTGTCTGTACGAGCGGCCAATCAGGCGCGTGGTCGCCGAGGTCTCGAAGAATCTCGAGCGTGCCCTAACCCTAGTCCGCAAGTGCAAGCACCAGAGCGTGCTCCGCCGTGTTGTTAAGATTGTCAGCGCCGCCGATTTCCGGAAGATGTTTGGCCTTCTGGAATCTTCCGTCGGAGACATGAAGTGGCTCTTAAGCATCTTTGATTCCGATAGTGGCGGCGGCGGCGGGATTGTGGCTCTCCCTCCGATTGCCAGCAACGATCCGATTGTCTCATGGGTTTGGTCCTCAATCGCCTCCATTCAGATGAGCCAATTGGCTGATCGGATTGACGCGGCCAACCAGCTCGCTTCGCTTGCTCACGACAACGACAGGAACAAGAAGATTATTGTCGAGGAGAATGGAATTCCTCCGTTGTTGAAGCTCTTGAAGGAGAGCTCGTCGCCGGAGGCTCAAATCGCCGCCGCGATGGCGCTTTGCCATCTGGCCAACGATCAAGAGAGGGTGAGAGTTGTTGTCGATGAGGTTGGGGTTGCGATTGTTGTGCAGGTTCTTGGAGACTCGCCGACTAGGGTTCAGATTAAAGTCGCCAGCTTGGTGGCGAGGATGGCGGAGCATGACCCCGTCGCTCAAGATGAATTCGCCAGAGAGAACGTGATCAGGCCTCTCGTGACATTGTTGTCGTTTGAGACGTTTGTGGACGATTCCAAGCTTCACTCAGGTAAGCAGAGTTTTCACTCTATTGTTCAGATTAATAAGGAGATGGAGAAAAACGGGTTAGGTGGTTCGAATAGTAACCGTCCTGATAAGAATTCTTTATCGAGTTCCCATTCTTATTCGTATATGGAGGGCAGTAGTAGGGCTGGGAATCACAGGAGAGAGAGAGAGAATGAGAAGCCTGAGTTGAAGCTTCAGCTGAAAATCTGCTGTGCTGAGGCTCTGTGGATGCTTGCCAGAGGGAGTGTGGCGAGCAGTCGGAGAATAACGGAGACAAAAGGCCTGCTTTGCTTGGCCAAATTGGTTGAGAAGGAGGTTGGAGAGTTGCAATATAATTGTTTGATGACTATTTCAGAGATAACTGCAGCGGCTGAGTTGAACCCTGACCTTAGACGGGCGGCATTTAAGACTAATTCGCATGCTGCGAAGGGCGTTGTGGATCAACTCTTGCGGTTGATTACAGAGGCGGACAGCCCAACGTTGCAAATCCCCGCTATAAGATCGATTGGATCATTGGCCAGGACATTCCCCGCAAGGGAAACCAGGGTCATTGGTCCTTTAGTGAACCAGCTTGGAAATAGAGACCTAGATGTGGCCACAGAAGCTGCAATTGCACTCGAGAAGTTTGCTTGTCCAGATAATTTCCTTCACATGGAGCATTCAAAGACAATAATTGAATTCAATGGTGTCCCAACATTGTTAAGACTGCTTAGAGGCAATGAGCAGTCACTGTTGCATGGACTAATTCTTCTTTGCTGCCTTGCCTTACATGCCGGCAACAATGATGCTCTGGACCAAGCTAGAGTTTCGACTGCCCTTGAGGGGGTAGATCGTTCGATAATCATGCAACATCCTAAGTTGAAAGAATTGGTGCCGAAGGCAGCGTATCATCTTAATCTGTATCACGCAGGTGGCCATTCTCAAAGACTTTCGTTCGTGCCTTAGAGTACCATTGCGATAGTTTATCTAGTGTTTTTGTGGAAATTGTTCCATTTGTCCAGTAGTTGGACGAGGTTGATTCTTTTCTTCTCTTCTCTTCTCTTTTTCTTTTTATAGGAAGGAAACAGGAGTCATAGAAACATAGTTGTCTGATAAAGAATACAAACTTTTTATTGAAATAGGTTGTCTTGTGGAAGAAAACCAGTGCATAGTTTGATTATTTTACACCTCTAGGATTGAAACCTGTTAGCTTCTGGTACAGTAAAGTGGATTTCTTTTTATTCTTAATAAGGCAATATCAATTCATTTTGTTTCTTCTGCATTTTCCATTAAATGCTAGTAGTTACTCAAGCATGACCACTGTTCTGTGTGGATACATTTCTCGGTGGTATTTGTATCTCAACTCTCTTAGCCCCTGATTTCAGGGTAGAGGCTACACATTCGTATTAAACAAGAACGGAAAATTGCGATTTTATGTTTTTCCCCCTTCTGTCTTAGCTTTCGTTTAGAACATCAACTGACATTTTATGTTTAAAAACTGTAATATGTGAGTTTTATATTGTAGTAAATTTTTGCTTTTTAAACTGATGTGCTGGAACTAAAATTTCAAACATGCCGTTAGTGTTGATAAATTGTTGGAATGGGATATTACCTGATTGTTTAACCTTCGGTTGACATGGAGCTGACATACCAAGTTAGATATTGAGATAAAAATTTAGGAGGATTGGGCAAATTGTGATGTAGTTCTCGGGAAAGAAACTGCTTTGGATCCAAGCAAACTTTCTTCGTGAGAAAGTCCTCTAAAGTGCACCTTCATATTTTTACATCTTGACCATTATTTATCTCCTCACACCAAATTTGTTAGAGTGAATTGGAGTCACATTTGTAACTCTCGTCCTCGACAAGCTTCAGGTCATTGTCATGTAAGTAAACACTCTCTTCCTCAGAGAAACGAAATGGGCCTCATGAGGGCCCTGGTGGAATTGGACTGAGCACCATTTCTGGTTGGAAATCTTCAGCTTTTCTTGCTGGATGTTGGCATTATTGAGCCGTAACGCTCATTGAACACCTCTTTACCTTCCATCACGTCGATCTTGTCTTCTAATGGAGCAAGGATTATATATCCACCTATTGGAAATGACATGAAACAGAGACAGTATACAAAAATTGAATAAATGGTTGTCTAGATACATCTAGAACAATTTCTCAATATTTTTTTTTCCTGGTTCTTTTGATTATATATATCCAGAAGTAACATAAACGGGCTTGCGTTGATAAAAACACGATAAATTAAACAGCCTCGAAAATGACTCCTTGGCACACTTCTCTAAAGGCCACAACTCATATGTTGGTTAGTTTATTATAGCCATTCGTGCGACTTTTCTTGGTTATTTTGGTATCAAACTTGTGTTTTTGACATTGGAATGACAAAATTCGAGAACGTTGAATCCCAGTTAATATTTTAGCTCGTTATCCTCCTGCTGCCTTCCTTATTATTTGCCCTTCAGTGATGTAGGCTTTAACTCACGAGCTCTTCAAAAATGGAAGATGGAAGAAAGAGCATTGCTACTGTTATTTTTAACTACAAGTAATTGGTGATAAAGCAGAACTATTATATGTAGAAAACAAAAAAGTATGCAGTGTCCTATCAAAGAGAAAAAAGGAAGTACCAAGTATTTGGGAATACATATATATATATATATGTACGTATGTATATGAGATACAAAACACCCTCACTAAAAGATGAAACAACATGACAGCTATGGTAGCCACGTCTGCTACGAGTGTAAAAAAATCTTGACAAAGGTAAGACCTCATCAGCTTGAACCAAAATAACGACCTGATAATCCATGTCTATATCATAATCTTGCTGAACAACAGAAGCCGAACATTTAACAGCTGAACACAAACGGAGAACCAGACAGTCTTGAGGTGTAAAAACCAACGAAGCTTTATTGGCTACACTCACCGCGAGGAGTCTTTAAACCATAAAAGGCTATTCAACCAGCAGTCATCTTTGTCCTTTTTCTATCAAATGAAGCATCCAGTGCTACAGTAAGACGACGGTAAGGGAGGTAAAAAAGCAGTAAGGGAACACAGATTATGGTAATACCGACCATGGTCCGATACTATGATACGGCTCAGGAAGATGAAGGCAAAGCACGCCAGTTGTCGACAAGGTGCAGGGCACGGTCACGTGATGTTGCTGATAAGTTTTGGAGAATTACATTCTTCCTCTTGTTTCACCACCTTGGCTCGTAAGTTCCAGGTAAATTAAAGCTTTAAGCATTTCTCCTTCCTGCCCAACAAGTTTTACAATGCAAAAAACATTAATAACACACTCAAAACACCCTTCCTCTTCTTAGATTTTTAACAGCGGATATTTGACTTTCTCGCAACCGGCAAGAAAAAATAAGAAAATGATACAAAATAATATAGTAACAATAATAACAACGTGCCTAAAATGCTTGTAACCATATCTTAAAATGAAAACAGCTTTTAAACTTTCACTATCTTACAAACTTTAAGTCCTAGTTTACTCTAGGCTTTAGTTAAAAATACTAACTTCAGGTGCTTGTTAATAATTATCTAACACTTGAAGAAAAGAGAGCAAGCCCATGCTCAACTTGAGCTTTAGTATGACTGCGATCCGCTGCACGCTTCATCCATTTCCTTCCTTGTCGATGACTCCGAGGGAAACCTTCCCCAAAGGAGTAGCACAGAGCCACATTATACGTGGCACAAACATACCTGCCTTCCGCCGCTTTCATATACCATCTAAGCCTGTTTCAGCAAAAATCTAATCAGAACCACTTCTAGTCTTCTAAAATGGTATTGCCAAATCAAATCATACGCAATAGCCAATTCTAAACTAAAAAGTACCGTCATCCCAACTACTAGATCAAGAAATATAGTTCAGTTATCCACTAGTGTCAACAAGGAGTAATTGCATTACAACTTTACAATGTGCCCGAATTAGAGGGGAAAAAGTTAATTTTGATAATTGTACTATTGAATTTCAGAGCAAAGAAAAAAAAAAAAAAGGAACTCCACACAGCTTTTGTTATAAAAATAATAGTATAGAAACAGAGAATAAAAGCACATAGAGATTTACGTGGACACCCTAGACAGGAAAAAAAACCACGGGCAAAGGAGAAAAAAATCACTAAACTCGAAAAAGATTACAAGATAGAAACGATTAGAGAGGCTAAAATAATAATAATGAAACCCTAACGCAATACATCCTATATATAGGAATAAACAAAACCCTATGGGCCTATCGGTCTGATCCTTCCGTTATTAACACAGATCTCATGAAAAATCCCACATATTTCTTTCACCACAATTGTCGCATCTCGAGCTATTCGAGTCAGGCCAAACTGAATTTGGTCACTATACTCTAACAGTCTCCACCTTGACGTCAATTCTACTCCAAGGAAAAAAAATCTTTAATGAGCTATCTCCACCTCTTCCACAGAAACGCCCCCTAAGGACAGACCTCAACAACGAACACCAACCAAGTCCAAGCTATGCTCAAACTTGGATGTAGGCAATGACTTAGTCATCATATTGACAAGATTATCATGTGTACTAATCTTGCTTACAATAATATCACCATGAGCAATAACCTCATGAACAAAGTAACAATAAACATCAATGTACTTAGTTCTCTCATGAAACATCTAATCTTTAGTGAGAAAAATAGCAATCTGACTATCACAAAATACTGTGGTAATCTGCAAGTCTTCACTAAGCTTGCCAAATAGTGCCTTCAACTAAATAGCTTCCTTACAAGCTTAAGTAATCACTATATATTCTGCCTTAGTAGTAGGCGAAGCCACCGTAATATGTAAAGTAGCCTTCTAGCTAATAGCATAGCCACCAATAGTAAACACATACCCTATAAGCTATCTCCTCTTATCAAATCTCCAACAAAATCAGAATCAACATATCCAATAATTCCATCTCTATTCCTCGCAAACATAGCATACATGGGGGATCCTACTACACTAGAATACAAAACTCGAGACATATACTTAATCTTATCATCTAATTGTGGAGACAAAGTGGAATAAAGTCTGAAATACGCAGCTAATGGAGTACTCATAGGTTTGGCATTATGCATATTGCATATGTGTAAAACTTTCTCAATGTACTGTTTTTGACTCAAATACAACTTGCCTGCCTTCCTATCTCTTAGAATCTTCATGCCAAGAATCTTCTTTGCAGTCCCCAAATCTTTCATCTCAAACTCCCAATTGAGTTGAGCCTTCACCTTCTTGATTTTTTCTTTATCCCTGACAGCTATTAACATATCATCAATATATAAGAGCAAATAGACATAAGAACCATCACGGTTCTTCTTTATGTAGACACAACTATCATGGTCACTCTTCTTAAACTCATGAGAGGTCATAAATTATGAAGCCATAGAGAGACTTTTTCAACAAGCACACATGGTCATCCTTTCCCAAAAATATGAAACCCTTTGGTTGCTGCATGTAGATATCCTCCTCAAGCTCACCATGCAAGAATGCGGTCTTCACATCTTACTGCTCAAGCTGAAGATTATGCATGGGCATAATACCAGGCAAAGCTCGAATCAAACTATGCTTCACAACTAGAGAGAACACATCCATGAAGTCTACACCTAGAACTTGACTATAACCTTTTGCAAATAGTCTGGCCTTATATCTAGCTTCTTCAACTTCTAGCGTCCTTTCTCTTAAACACCCACTTGTAGCAAACAGCTTTCTTACCTTTAGGCAACTCCATCAAATTCCAAGTGCCATTCTTATGAAGAGATCCCATCTCCTCCAGCATAGCAATCATCCATCTCCTTGAGTCATTACAGCTAACCGCCTCTGAATAAGTAGAAGGTTCTTCACTGCAAGCAATACCTTCTACCACTGATAAAGCATAAGCCACCAAGTCGGCCTTAACAAACCTCTGTGGAGGCCTAACAACTCTCCTTGTTTTATCCTTGGCGATAGAATACTATAGTGGTCGTGGTGGCCGCGGTGGTGGTGATGGAGAAGCAACATCTCCATGACTTTCTGAACTTGACTTGGAAGTCAAATTAGATGATGTACCTGTTTCAATCTGAATCTTCACTTGTCTGCTAGATCTCTCCTGATAAACATCACTAGATCCCGTAGTAAATGTCTCACGTAACATGGTAATCTCGTTAAATACAACATCTCTACTAATAATCACTTTTTTGGTTTATGGGCACCACAACTTATAGCTTTAACCCCAGGCTTATAACTAAGAAGCACACACTTCATAGATCTAGGCTTCAATTTACCATTATCAACATGAGTATAGGCAGAACACCCAAAGATTCTTAAATTAGAGTAATCTGCTGGTTTACCCAACTATACCTCCTATGAAGTCTTCTTGTTAATAGCGATGGAAGAAGAGCGATTCACCAAGTAGCAAGCTGTAGAAGCGGTTTCAGCCCAAAACATCTTGGTAGCCTAGCATTTGAGTGTATGCAACGTACCTTATCCATCAATGTTCTATCATCCACTTTGCCACACCATTTTGCTATAGAGTACGTCAGATTGTTAAATCCCTCATAATTCCTTATGATTTCCAAAAGACATTAAATTCACTTGAACAAAACTCTAAGTCATTATCAATGCGGTGACGTTTAAGTGGCTTACCGGTTTGCTTTTCTACCATGGTCTTCCAATCTCTAAATGTAGCAAAAACATCATTTTTCTGCTTCAAAAAGAATGTCCATACCTTTCTAGAAAAATCACCTATAATCGTAAACATGTAACTAGAACCACCTTTAGAAGGAACAATAGACAGTCCCCAAAGATTAGAATAAACATACTCTGAAATATTTTTTTGTGTTGTGAATGTTTTCGCCAAATCTAACTCTTCTTTGTTTCCCAAACATAAAGTGCTCACAAAACTCCATCTTATTTGTGCACTGTCCATTAAGCAGTCATCTCTTACTCAACTGTATCATCCTAAGTTCACTCATATGCCCTAGTCGCATATGCCATAACTTAGTTATATCACTATCAGACATAGTGGATGTAGTAACGGTTGCACAACTATAGTACATTGCAAAACATACAAACCAGCAGTCTTTTTCTGCCCCTTCATCATAACAAGACCACCTTTGCTAATCTTCAAAACTCCACCTTCACTAGAATACCTATACCCTTTTGAATCTAGAGCACTCAAGGTAATTAACTTCCTCTTTAGATTAGGGGCATGCCTCACATCACCCAGTGTCCTTACTACTTAATCATACATCTTGATCTTGACAGTTCCAATACCAGCAATCTTGCATGGAGTGTTGTTACCCATCAAAAATAGTCTTTAGAAACCATTTCATACGTTGAAAACCAGTCCCGGTTGGGACACATATGGAACATACATGTAAAATCAAGAACCTAATCCTCACAGGGTCTGCATTCACCATCAGAAATCACCAAGAGCTCCCCTTCAAAAACTTCTTCCACAACACTGGCCTCACTGGTATTATCCGATTGCTTTCCCTTTGGATCAACCGCTCTTTTATTCTTGTTTTGCAGTTTATAGCAGTCGGTTCTAGTGTGCCTTTTTTTCTTGCAGTAGTTGCAGACTTTGTCCTTATGCTTGGACTTCGATCTACCCCTCACATCAGCACCAAAAACCAAAACTCCTCTCCTGAGTCCTACCATAAACAACAAGGCCTTCTCCCTGAGCCGCAAGTTCAGTCACAAGTTGCTTCATCTTTTTTCTAAATAGCAAGGCGTTATAAACTTTGTTCAAAGTAAGTGTATTCTCACCATACGAAATTGTATCTCTAAACATTGCATATGATGAAGGCAGTGAACACAATAAGATTAATCCTAAGTCTTCTTTCTCGTATTAAACCTCCATGGCCTCTAAATTAGAGACAATCTCCTTAAAAACGGTTAAGTGCTCTTTAAAAGACACACCTTCAGCGACCATGTGTTGATACAAACGCTACTTCAAATGTAGCTTTCTGGCGATACTTTTTGTCATACACAACTGCTCCAACTTCAACCATAATACAACAGCGTTCTTCTCCTTTAAAACATCATGTAAAATTCTATTCGACAGATGAAGTTAAATCTGGGTTAAAGGCTTTCAATCCTTATGTTGTTTCTCCTCTATCAACCATGATGAAGGCATCTTGTCAAACTCTAACAGCGCTTCTTCTAAATCCATCTGCGCCAACACAGCCCACATCTTAACCTGCTAAAGATAAAACCTGGTGTTGCGATCTAAAAGCGGAATGTCATACTTCATTATTGCCATCATTGATATCAAAACCATGCTCTGATATCACTTCTTACAAAAATAATGTAATAGAAACAAAGAACAAAAACACACAGAGATTTACATGAAAATCCAAGACGAGGAAAAACCACAGACAGAGGAGAAGAAAATCACTAAACTTGAAAAAGATTACAAGATGGAGGCGATTAGAGAAGCTAAAATAATAATAATGAAACTCTAATGTAATACATCATATATATATATATATATGTGTGTGTGTGCATAAAGAAAAACTTATGAGTTCAAAACATAAATAAAACGGCCCAAAACACAAAGGTCTGTGGCCTATCGGCTTGATCTCTCTGCTACCACTACATATCTCATCAAAAATCCTACATTTTTCTTTTACCACAATTGTCGCACCTCGAGCTTTTCGAGTTGGGTCTGAATTCAGATCACTATACTTTAATAGCTTTTTTAATATCCTTGTTAACCCCGTGGCCATGGTGCAAACAAAATGCAACCTGGTACTAAGCACAAACATGGCCTGTCATAGTAGATTTGTACAACCATCTAACAGCTTCTTTAATTAGAACAAGACTGTAGAAAACAAACAATAAGATTACATATCTTAAATTCTCAAAAAAAAAAAAAAAAACTAAAGGTGAATTTGATTCTTTGCAGAATACAAATAGAAACCTTGCAAAAAAAGAAACCCCCAAATTGATCTACCTAGACGAATCGCCAGGAGATGCAGCTTTTCGATACAAAGGCTTTCTCCTTTTGGCCAGTCTCCCAACCAAGAAGACCGGCATTGACCATGGCGAGAGTGGAGCCGCGACTCGCTCCCTTCGTTATTTGATGAATCATGTTTTTGGACAGAAGAAAATTAAACTGTTCACATCTACCACAGGGTAAACCACTACCTCTCAAGCCCTCTACTGCTTATACAATAAATGCCAATGATAGACAATAATTCCCTCTCCCTATCCCATCCAAACACAACTTACAACTTTCATTGTTTTGTGCTGTCAAAAGCATAATTCTCCTTAAAATCTTAAAAGTGCTGAGTTGTAAGCCCATTGTAACCAAGAATTTGTACGGTTCTAGAAGATCTAGCTACAAGAGAACCATGAACGGAGAGCTCTAACGCGAACCAAGCATGACTTTGTGTGTAGGTGCATCGGACGCTATCAAGCACGAACCCATTGTGCTACGCACAAGGCCCTGATTAATTAAAAAAATAATTTAAATAGTCCTCTCCTGTCTTACACTGTATGTACATTGGACACTATATGTACAGCTGATGTTTTAAATATTACTCTCGTGTCTTTCACAGTTTATCATCCATCCTGCTTCTTGGTTTCGCCTATTATTGCTTTCACAACATGACGCCGTCCTCAATTCTGACGCGCCTGCTTCAAACGACGATAAAGAGTAGTTGTTATTCTACTGTCGTTTCATTCTTTGATTTTGGGTAGAAGTTATTTACCGTCGTTGATCTCTCCAAACGACACCTTTTTTTCTTTTCTATTTTCGTCATTCCCACTTTCGAACAACAACATGGGTACACATTCGTCGGTGCAGCTTCAGCATTTTGTGGATGTCGGAATTATTGCTTAGCTAAGCTGGCCTTCAAATGTGCAAGTACAGATATGCCCATAAATTCTCTCTCTCTCATTTTTTTAATATAATTTTGGGGTGGGGTAAGAAGAAGTGTGTGGACCGTGGATGATGATAGTTGAAATCTTGACCAAGGACGGCTCATAAATAACATATGGTTCAGTCAAAGTTGCCGGTGGAGTCTTTGACACGGTGCACATGAATCCCATTTGGCATTTGGCAGGGGAGACCTTGTTAAGTTTGTTCGGTTGTTCCCCAAAGCCCACCAACAAAGTGTTGTTTTAGTTTTTGAAGCATAATATAATAAATTAAAAGTAAAGTACAAACCCTTTGCTGTCTCATTGCCCTCATGATCACAATCGCAAAATCCATATGATTTAAATGAATTGGCCCCCACATGCGTAACCAATCCCTGAGTTTGCCAATGGATTATTATTATTATTATTATTGTATAGGATGTTTGACAGGGTAGTTAAAACTGTTAGTTAGAATTGTTTTTACGGTAACATACAAAAACTTTACACTGTAATGATTTTTTTGTTGTTGTTACTATAACATGTGAGAGTTTTATACTATTTATAACTGAGAAAGTGATCTAAACCGAAGTGATCCAGACCATAGTCCAAACCGACCTGCCATAGCTCTTGTCTCTCTTGTCTCTCTACTCATGATCAGTCCTAATTTCTATTATATCTTATGCCTAGCAATTTAAATTCCATCTAGTAGTTATATAAGGTAAATATTTTATCTTAACCATTAAATAAATATTTTCTCTATATTAGATATTTAAGGTAAATTGCTCAATTAGTCCCTAACTTTTTACGAAAGTGAGATTTTAATCCTTAATCTTTTTTTATTAATCAATCTCTAATTTTTCATTTTAGTAGCTGAGGAACTATTTTAATGGTTAATTCTATCCCTTATTTTATTAATTCAATTACATCTTTTTATCCTATTTAACTAATTTTTCTGGTTTCACTCTTGTATTAAGCCACATGGCTTTATGAAGTTTACTTTCTAATGACAAGAATCTTAAATTATTTTGTAACGCGGTCCTCACACTACCAGTCTGTCCAAATATGATCCACTGGGGATCAAATTCTTTCTTCCACACTAGCAAGCTCATTAACAATTATTCGTTCCTTTAACTCCTCAAAATTGTTAAAATAATATTTTTGATTGTGATACCCTAGCTAGATCCATGTGGTTTGCCGATGATAGGGTTTCACTTTTACAAGCAAAAAGAAAGGACAAAAAATAAAAAATAAAAGAGTTAATATTATAGTTAGTAACCTAATCCAAAAATGACCCACTGCGTGCCAAGTAGGATAAGGCAGGTCAGTGTTAGACGTGTTGCGAAACTATTGCCTTAAAGACATCTCCGATCCCGAGACAAACTTTTGTTTAATCAACAAAATAAACACCAAGAGATTCGGTAAACCTCCCCTTGTCAACACACTTTGTTGGGCCAATTGTTTGGCATCAAATTGCACGTTCTCCGCTTGTAATACAAATGTGGTCTCTCTCTTTCACCTTTTGAGATAAACATTCCATGTAATAATACAACAAACCCCAATATTATATATATATATATATATATAAGCTATTATGTCAATTATTGGTCCTGCAACAAAGCTTGAAACTTGATTCATGAACTATAGGACATTTGGAACTCAAATCGAACCAATGGTTTAAATTAAACCATTGAGCTAAAAAATATTATAGCAAATAAAATTTTAAATTTTATGACACAAAACACTGTAATAATTGATTTGAACCGTAAACTATGGTCCCGCTGTGACGGCCAAACGCCCAGTGTTGTAACAAAATGAGGACAGAGGACCAATATTCAAAACTGGCATAGGATTCTAATTATCTTCTCCTCCCTTCTCTCCCACATGTCTTTTGTCCTTTTATTTCATGAGCCATCACAAAAAAGCATTGCAGAGAGAACCTTCCCACTATCATCATAAGCGTCCGAGGTGGGTGGGGGTCATGGTTTTGTGGGACATAGATTTGAACGGCCAAAGCCAAACTCCTCTGATAACAAGTCTAAGGACCATATGATTGTGGAGATTAAAAAAATAAAAAAAAAAGCATTTGGTGCGATGGCTAAGACAGTTAATAAGTTTTTTTTTATTTTTTATTTTTATTTCATGGCTATCTTCTTATTTTACTTGCACATCGAAAAGGATTGAAGCCTAACTTTTTGTTTGACATCTTTTGGCCGCTTAGCTAGATTTTGACCCTGCATGTGTCACTCTTACGCATGACCTTGAACAGTACTTGCACCAACCACAACTTGTTCATCAAACAAGATCACAGTGCACGTTGAGAGGCAGAGAACAATCACAACACCTTGGAAATAAAATCTAAAAAATAATAATTAAAAAAAACATGATTATCACTTATTGTTCTTTTTTTTTTTCAAACAAAGAAGACAATTTTATTTAACTGAAACAAATATTACAATTATAGATCCCATAAAAATACCTAAGAAGAAGATATAGACACATAGATCTAAAGTTGGATGGTTTAATATATTTAGTCATATCATGATCTATATGTACATGATAACAAGTAACAACTCATGATTTTAAACTTTCTAACCAACGATCAAAAGCAAGATTTCTAACTTCTAAGCCTTAAAAAAAAAAAAAAAAACCCTACAAATTAAGCAAGTTGAGTTAATAAAACAAAGTACAAGATCAGCAAAGGATTTAATATATATAATAATAATAATTCCCAAGGTTAAATTACTAATTAGCCCTTTCGACATGGCGTATAAAGACGGTCTCCAAATCAGGAGGCGTGAAGAACTCCCTGACCACGCCGTAATTACACTTCAACGAAGCCTTCGTCTTCCTCGGCGCCGGCGGACACGTCAGCCGCGTCGGGATTCTCGACTCTTCTCCGGTGGGAGTCGTCGGCGAACACTCTTCTTCTTCCCCGCAGTTGTCTCCGCCTCCGTCGTGACAATCCCGTCCCGTTATCCTTGACGGGTTCGTCGTCGTCGACGTGTAAATCGGCTTTAACGGAGCTCGTAACGGAATTCCGGCGATGACCCATTTTTTAGCCGTCGGCTCGGAATCCAAGGCCGCTGCTATATCCACCACCTGGTGCTTCTCAGAAAAGCCCATAATATATATATTTCTTGACAAAAAAAGATCAAAAACTCTGAGCTTGAAAGTGAAAAGAAGCAAACCCGTTTGGGGTAAATATAAGAAGAGAACCCGGGAAAGAAGGGAATAAAGGTGGGGTTTTGAGCTTTTCCTTTTCGTTTGGGAATTTGGGAGAATATGGTAATACTAATATGTATGATCAGAAAAAGGAATAAAAAGGAAACCAGAAGGAAAGATAGTTAATAAGATAGCAAAGAGAGGGCTTTTTAAGGAGTTGGGGAAAAAGGAGGCAGAGTAAGATACGGTTTTAAATGTGAGAAGAGAAGGAAAAGGGCAAAGGGAAAAGGGAACGGAAGAGAGTAATGTTGAAAGCTGTTTCTCTCTCTCACTCTTCGTGTGTTTATTGTATGCCAATCAGAAAGAGGGAAAGAAAAGAACCCGAGGAAACGCGTGACATAAGCAGGGGGGAGATTTAAGTAGATTTAAAGAGGGAAGACTACAGAGGAGAGAGAGAGAGAGAGAGAGAGAGAGAAGAGGAGAGAGAGAGAGAGAAAAAGAGGAGGGTTGCCCGTGAAAAATAGTTGACCGCGGGCAGGGAAAGGGCAAGGGGGAGTGATTGACCTGGACTTTGGCGCCTGGTTTTGAGGGTCTGGGGGATCGCCAACAGGCCTTAAATTATTCCTTCTCTTTATAGCAATTCAAAGTCATCTTTGCTTCTATTTCCATTTTTTCACTTTTTTTTTTTTTTTTCTTTCAGTTCTTGAGGGTCTTTCTCGTTTCCGTTCCTTAATTCAAAAATGAGACTTTTCCGGTAGTGAATATAGGATAATGCTTTTTACGTGTGTCATCATAATGTGTTCTATATATATATATTAATTTATTATAATCAGATCTAATATTTAAAAACGCACGGTTTCTCTTGCAAAATTTGATTGGATATTAAAAAATTCTCGTTAAATTTGTAGTAGATTTTGTATGAGAATATGTGATTTTTATACATATTTGTTTGTAATTTGTTTTTAACTAGATTTAAGGTTTAAAAATAGCAAATCTTAGTTCAAAATTTGATAGGCATAAAAAAAGAAAATAGTATTACATAACATAATTTTAATTTCAATTTAAGTAAATAACACTTTTAAAAATATTTAAGTATATAGTATTTTTACAACCATGTGTTTTTTTTAAATACTTAAATTTTTAATTTTATTTTCTTCTTCCTTTTGTTTTTGTTTTTGTTTTTGTTTTTGTTTTTCATTATCTTGTTATCGTTTTGTGTCTTTTTAGTTTATGCTATAAAAAAATAAATTTTGTTTTAATTTAAGTAGACTATTTGTTAAACATTGTTACATTTTAGTTTATTTGTTTTTATTAGCAATTAATGATGGTCTAATTCCTTTCTTCTCCCTAAAAAATTCCATGACAAAACTATAGTTTGAATCGATAAATTTGAATTGGATTTTGATAATTTTATTATGTATATTTTGTTGGAATTTTAATTGAAACTGAAGACACAATCGTCAGAAATCCTCTTTTTTGGAACATTATTTTGCACAAAATAAATATACCTTAGTATGATATATTTTTAATTGTTAAATCTTTTAAATCATCATACTTTATTTAATTTAATATGAGTTTTATTTAACCATCGATCAAAATTTATACGTAATTTAATCTGACGTCGTTTAAAGTTTTTGTTATTTTTATATAGTATTTTTTTTCGTATCCTTTAGCTAAGAATTTTCCTCTTTTGTTTTTCCTTCACATAGAAGATTTTAAGGAGTATTTTCCTTCTTTTCTTTCCATTTCTTTCTTTTTTATTACTATCTCCTGGACAACAATGTGTGAGCTGCATCATCCAAAATATCAAAAATTTTGCAGACACAACTTCTAGATTTTTTATTTTTTTATTTTAATGTTAGCACGTTTGATGATATCTTCGTATTCATTGCTGCTTAGAAGATGAAAAACATTTTGGGATGTGAACTTATAATCGTTACTCGAGTAAAAATTTGTTAGAAAAATGGCAGCAATTGGGTGAATGAAAAATTGATGCTCATTGATGGAGATTAATGGAGGTCATAAACCTCATATTGTAACACCCAAAGGCATGGATTAATAGGTGATTATGAGCTTCATAATCATGAAAAATAAAGGGTTATAACCAATGGTTTAATGGGAGATTATGAGCACCATTATTAAACTGCCTATCACTCTAGCATATTCCACCTGGGATATACTTTCTCCTCTATTTTTGTACAGATGTTGAATAGTATCAATTGGTGTTCTGGTCACACCAGTGTCATTTTTACTAAATTTGTCAAGTATCTTGTCCACATAGTGTGACTGGCTCAAGATGAGTCCATCAGGCGACCTTTTGATTTTGATTCCTAAAATCACATCGGCAAGTCCCATGTCTTTCATGTCAAACCTAGAGTTCAACATATCTTTAGTTGATTTGATCATCCGATCATTGCTACCCACGATTAGCATGTCATCTACATACAGACAAAGAATAACATATCCATCGTCTGTTCCTTTGACATAAACACACTTGTCACACTCATTAATTTTAAACCCATTTGACATCATAACATTGTCAAATTTCTCATGCCATTGCTTTGGCGCTTGTTTAAGCCCATACAAAGACTTCCCCAATTTGCAGACTTTCTTTTCTTGTCCTGGAGCAATACAACCTTCTGGTTGTTCCATATAAATTTCCTCTTCAAGGTCTCCATTAAGAAAAGCAGTCTTTACATCCATCTGATGTACTTCAAGATTCCGCAAAGCGGCAATCGCTATGATCATTCTTATGGAGGTTATTCTCGTTACAGGAGAATAAGTATCAAAGTAATCAAGGCCTTCTTTTTGTCTATAACCTTTTATAACAAGTCTAGCCTTATACTTGTCAATTGTTCCATCAGCTTTCATTTTACGTTTGAAAATCCATTTAAAACCTAGCGGTTTACTTCCTGGAGGAAGGTCCACAAATTCCCAAGTATGATTCTGCATGATGGAATCAATTTCACTCTTTATGGCTTCTTTCCATAAAGGACCCTCCGATGAGCTTACAGCTTCTTTGAAAGTTTGAGGTTCAGCCTCTAGCATGTAGATCAGAAAGTCAGGTCCAAATGATTTTTCTGTTCGTCCCCTTTTGCTTCGTCTAGGCTCTTCCTCTTCATATTCGGTTTCAACTTCTTGATGATCCTGACTATTCTCTTCAATAGTCTTAAACGTTCGTTTAGATGAACTTGGACCATCCTCTTTGGATTTGCAAGGAAATACATGTTCAAAAAATGATGCATTCATAGATTCCATTATCGTGTTCTTGTGAATCTCTGGGTTTTTAGATTCATACACAAGAAACCGATAAGCACTACTGTTGTGGGCATAACCAATGAAGATGCAATCAACTGTTTTTGGACCTATTCTCATCTTCTTTGGTGTAGGTACCATTACCTTTGCAAGACACCCCCACACTCTCAAGTATTTGTAAGAAGGCTTTCTGGCTTTTCATAATTCATAAGGGGTCTTGTCTTCTTTCTTCTGGGGTACCTTATTTAAAAGGTAATTAGCCGATAAAATGGCTTCCCCCCACATGTTTTGTGGCAATCCAGAACTTATCAGCATCGCATTCATCATATCCTTTAAGGTACGATTTTTGCGTTCAGCCACACCATTTGACTGAGGTGAATAGGGTGGCGTAACCTCGTGGATAATACCATGTTGTGCACAAAATTCACTAAATGGTTCTACATATTCACCACCACGGTCACTTCTTACCATCTTAATTTTCTTATTAAGTTGGTTTTCAACTTCTTGCTTATAGAGAGCAAACTTTTCTATAACTTCATCTTTGCTTTTAAGCAAATATACATAGCAATATTTTGTGCTATCATCTATGAATGTAACAAAATATTTATTCCCACCTCTAGTTTGAATAAATTTTAAGTCACAAACATCGCTATGTATCAAATCAAGTGGCTCAGTATTTCTATCAATCATTTGGTATGAAGATCTCGTTAGTTTTGCCTCTACACATATTTCACATTTGTGTTTGGGATCAATATTAAATGTGGGTATGTGATTCAAGTTAATTAATCTACGCAAAGTATTATAATTAACATGACCTAGTCTACCATGCCATAAATTAGAAGACTCAAGCATATAAGCGGAAGACTTTTTATTTTTATTAATGGAATTAGGCTTAATAGCCATTACATTCATTTTCCACATTCCATTTTTCACATATCCCTTTCCCACATACATACCATTTTTAGACAAAACTATTTTATCAGCTTCAAAAACCATCTTGAAGCCATGTGAACTCAGTAGAGTTCCAGAAATGAGATTCTTTCGGATATCAGGCACATACAACACATTTTGAAGCTTAACTTCCTTGCCTGATGTCATTTTCAGAACCACCATCCCTTGGCCCTTAATCTCAGATGTGGCAGAGTTGCCCATATACAGCTTCTCTCCAGAATCTGACAGTACGAGTTCAACAAAAGCAGCTTTATCACAGCAAACATGGCGTGTGGCCCCAGTGTCTAGCCACCACTCCTTTGGGTTAGAGTCCACCATGTTGACTTCAGAGACCACGGCAGAGAGACTGATGTCTGACACTTCTTGTGTGATGGTGTCCACCACATTAGCCTCTTTCTTCTTGTTTCTCTTTGTATCCTGGGAGACAGACGTCCGTCGTATCCATGTGCACAACCGGAGGGGACGAATCTGTTTTAAGGAAAGCGTGACCTACACATGCCTCGACCATTTTCGTCTAATTTCCACATTGCGTTGCTTCCATTGAAGTTAAAGAAATGGGTGATAATATGAATGTTGTTCCAACTGAGAATGTTCCAACTGGGAGCACTTCTGAGACACCAGTGCCGTCTCCTCGGGTTCATGCCGTGACCTTGACGCAACCTTTGTCGGTTACAGTTCCTGTGAACCACAATGAAAAACCTGAAAAATTTAATGGACTAAATTTTAAAACTTGGCAACAAAGATGTTGTTCTATTTGACAACACTGAATCTTGCGAGATTCTTGAAAGAGGATCCTCCTACTGTTAGTGAGGATGAAACAGATGCTCAGACCTTGCTTGCTGTTGAACCATGGAAGCATTCTGACTTCTTGTGCAAGAATTATATTCTGAATGGCTTGACTGATGCACTTTATAATGTGTACAGTCTGAAAAAAACGGCCAAAGAAGTATGGGAGTCTTTGGACCATAAATACAAAATAGAAGATGCTGGTGCTAAGAAGTTCATAGTTGGACGGTTCATGAACTACAGAATGGTGGATTCTAAGACTATAATTAGTCAAGTACAAGAACTGCAATTACTCATTCATGAAATTCATGCTGAAGGAATGGTAATTAGTGAGTCTTTCCAGGTAAGTCGTAGAGGAATGATATAATGGTGCTCATAATCTCCCATTAAACCATTGGTTATAACCCTTCATTTTTCATGATTATGAAGCTCATAATCACCTATTAATCCATGCCTTTGGGTGTTATAATATGAGGTTTATGACCTCCATTAATCTCCATCAATGAGCATCAATTTTTCATTCACCCAATTGCTGTCATTTTTCTAACAAAATTAAATACAAAGATTGAAGATCTACATTTTTTAAATAGAATTTTTAAATACAACTAGATGATTTATGTATTATTCTAAAAGAATGATCTTTCTTTTTTTGTAAACAAAAAATTATCCGTTTGTAAAGTTGAAGTATTTCCATATTTATTATCCAATCATTGCTACAGTTCAAATCCATCTTTTATTTGATCTTAAAGTGCATTTAGAAATTGTTATCATTTGACATATCCCTTTACAAATATATATGTTTTCTTTAAAAAATACTATTCAAAACAGGATTAGAAAATTTAAAAGTAAACGTCTTTAAAAAAAAAAAAAAAAAAAGAAGAAGAAGAAAAGAAAACAACAGGAATCGGAATGAGAACTTATTCGGGTGTTTATTTTACCTTGAAGATGTGCACTTTATGCTTGTCGTGAATCACAACTTTTTATTTTTATTTTTTTATTTTTTTCTAAAGGAAAAGATATTTAACATGGTGGTTAGAACCATTGGTTAAAACTGTTTTTACTATCACATGTGAGAGCTTTATACTGTAGCAATTTTTTCTTTTTATTGTAGCTTGTGACAGCTTTACACTATTCATAACTGAGATAATGATTAAGACCATCTCTTGCCAAACAATATTTTATCTCATAACCAAAACCAAAGAGCAAAGGAAAAATAATTACAATCTTCTGTTAACTATTAGCATATGCTACAAATTACTTTTGTTTGTGCGGAAAATGTATAACAAGTGATAACATGTGAAAATCGATTGTTTTTTTTTCCTTCAATCTAATAAGCTGTGATGTGGCATTGGTCTCTTGTCTTTGTTTTTGTTTTTGTTTTATTGGCTAATGATTAAGACAAAATTATACAAAGAAAAAAAAAAGATAATCATTTTCTTGTTTTCGGCACGTAAAACGCCATTCCATTTTTGCTCAAACATTTTATTCAATCACAACCGTCATTTTGCGTTTTGAATGAAATGCTTGGCATGGTGAAGCCACTCAAGATGCTCTAAGCATTTTTATTATTGCATCGTATGCTAGAGTCGGTTTTTCAGTAGTGTTGTTGGTAACTTTGTGCTACAGGTCTATGGCCTTGATTGATCAAAGTTCTTTATCAACCGTAGAGGTGCGGTTGAAAAGTCATATGTGTGCTCGATTGTTGATATACCATTTAGGTTTTCCGTTATTAGAATATGACGGATGTTTTATCCCCTCGTGTATTTTATTAGAACATGATTTATACTTTTACGCGTTTTATTAGAACTTAACGTGTGGCCGAAGTTAAGCGTCTTGTAATGTAAGATCATTTGAATAACTATTATGTGTGGGAAACACTCTCATGAGTCATGAGCCAAGCAAGGCATGGAAAAAGGCAAGGAAAAAAAGAAGTATTTTTTTTCTCCCCTTTTCTCGTTAGATATATCTCATAATAAGTTGCATGCTATTAGATTTCATTGCTGCAGTCCCACGAATCATCAATAGGCAGATCAGGAACTGAGATAGTGTGCATGTCAGTTTTGCCATCTAATGCCATTTGACAGACGAAGTGATGTTTTCAGCTTTTATCCGTATCTTTTAACCAAACACTACACAACGATGATTTTGGTGCAGTGTTTTGCAATGTAGCCTGCAAAACACTCTCACTTTCAACTTCAATTTCAAGGTTGGAAGTCATTAAAACTTGGAAAAAAAAAAAAAAAAAAAAAGCTCTTATGCCACTATACCATCTTTCTATGAAAAAAATTAAGTGTTATTTGGATTTCACTTGACTGTTTTGAAAAGGGAAAAATTTTCCCTCTTTACAAAAAAAAGAAAGTTGGAATTTTAGAGACTTTTAAAGAAATGGGAATTCCTTATTATGCGCCTTTAGTTTTGGGTTTTGCATCTAAGTTGCATTCTAGATCAATGTTAGAATTTAGTCCCTCTACAATTTATACTAGAGGTTTGAGATAGGTACATAATAAAGACAAGTAATGTGTGGGAGGAAAGTCTTCAACAGATTGAAGTTCATGTAGCCCGGTTGATGAGAGTGAGAGAAAGGAAAAAATAGTATTTTTTTGAGAAGCATAAAATTGAGCAGAGCTAGCAATAGGGGGAGATAACTATAATACAAATTGATTTTGAAAGGAAACTTCACATCCTTGAATAACCTCTATGGTCTTCATATTGCTCCATGAACTCATCATTGAACTTCTTGAAACTCTCCATGATCGCCGGCATGTCTTCCTCCGCTGGTAAGATGGTTGTCCTCAAGTGGAACACCCTGCATTGTGGTAAAGTTAACCAATCAGAGAATGCAATGTTTAAGCTGCTGTTAAAGAAAGGCATAGAAGCCTTCCTTTTTTTTTTTTTTGAATTTATAGACAAAGGTGGTATATGAAATGTATTAAAAAGTAAAGAGAAATTACGAACATAGCATCTAGATTTCTAGTCAAGGGCAGATTGGAGAAGATTTAAGTATAAGTTATTACCCTTCTTTCTGCCCAAACCCTGAACCAGGAACAGTGGAAATGCCAGTGGCTTCCAATAGCTTGAGGCAGTAGAACACATCTGGAACTTTTCCAGCCCTTTTAGCAGCCTCGACGGCTTTCGGTGGTAAACGAATTTGAGGGAAGGAATACATGGCACCTAAAACCAAAATTTCAAATTGTAATTGCCCCACTAGATATTGAGTGAAACCTTGAGAAACTCCTTTAAAAAAAATCGTTAGTGTAGAAACTTGTTACCTTCAGTGAAATTACAGACTACATTTCTGCAGCTGTTAAATCCATCCGTCATTATCCTTGCTCTTCTCCTAAGTGATTCAAGGATCCCTTTGCTGCTCATTTTTCATTATAAGTCAAAATTATAATTAGTTGTGGCTCAAACAAAATAGCCGTTTGACATCACGGAAGATTAATGTAACAAAGTTAAGATCATATGATGTCTCATAGACTTCAAAAAAAGAAAAGAGAGAGAGAGAGAGAGAGAGAGAGATGAGGAGGTTTAATTGGTTCTTTATTAAAAAAAAATATATATATTATGATTTTATCTGTAAAGAATTCTACAAGAAGATAACTGTACATTTTGGATAAGCTATTTATGGTTCTACGATCAAACTTTGGAATGCAAAACTATTTATGGTTCGTTTCTATTTGATAAACAAGAGCAAAATCAATAACTTATAAGAAATTGAATCTCAGCTGGCATACCTTTCTCTAATATATTGCCCGTATGAAATATCACCAGGTTTGGGCGGGTTGACCATCAAACCCATCTGAAAACAGACGGAGAACCGGTGAATTTCACGGACATAATGATTTTGAACAGACAAAGGCAAATATCACGATTTCGATCTCACTCACAAATATCTGTGCAGGAACATTTGGACTCAGAGATATTGAGGAAACCTTGTAGATCTCATCAACTGTCTGCACAGCAAAACATGAAATGAAATGAAATGAACATCGGTGGTTTAAACAGAAGACAATTTTAAGGATCCTGACCAGGTTTGAATTTAACTCTACAAGTAAGAAAAGCGTCTCATTAGAGGAAATTGAAATAAATAGAAACAAGTAATAAAATTTTCATATTGGCTAGCAATTATAACTTTTGAGTTGACAGGATGCGGGTTATCTCAACCTTAACATTTTCATTTAACTTTTCCATATTAATTCACAGACTTCTTAGCTCACTGAATTTCCTCTCAAGTCTAGTTCCTGTATTGCTTCTATCTTCATAGAAATCAGACAAATGATATCTCAAATGTCTAAAATTCTCACATATTAAGAAGTGTAAACACCATTTGATGATGTATGGAGATACGAACCTCTGGAGGAATGTTGGTCATCTCAAAATATCCACCACGCTGACCGCATTCACCCCAATATCCTTTGGACACAGTATGGAAAGAAATGAGCTGGACCTCCTTGCTTATTGGTGACCCCATGTCCAGCAAAACCTTTGATTTTTATCAGAATAGGAAACGAAAAAAAAATTAATTTAAGCCATGAAACAAGCAACCACTCTTAAGTTAGCTCTGATGTCGCAAAACTCTTTACCTTTCTTGAACTGATAAAGGGACGCTCGTCCTGGTATATATTCTGCTGATAAACCTCATCTCCAAGCAATACTAGGTTTTCTTGGTAACAAAACTTCAATATCTCTCTCAAATTGGCTTCACTGAGACATTGACCAGTAGGGTTTCCAGGGTTTATGATCACCATTGCTCTCACCTGAGTATAATTCATTCTAGATTTAGGAAAGTAAATGGACAAAAAACTGTTTAAAGATGAAGAATAGTCACAATGGGACACTAGAATTTAACGGCTAATTCATTTTATCTTAGGCTATGCCAAGAATACTCACTGTTATTCCCTTGGAGCGAGCCCCTGCAACCGACTGTCGGAGGTCATTAACATCAAGACCCCAATTTGCAGTTTCCTCTAGGTAATATGGAACAAGAGAACCGCCATATAAGGTTATTGCAGCTGAGTAGAGTGGGTATTGTGGGATTGGAACCAAAACCTGCAAGAAAATAAGTTAAGTGAATGTAAATGGAGATAGAATTCCCACATGAGAAATACTTAACTAAGCCAAGAAGAGATAATTTATGAAAGTAGATAACAGATTGGCAGTTACCCCATCTCCTGCACCACGAATGATTGTGTTTAACATCTGCATCACACCTTTGCTAGCACCATCCGTCAGAAATATGAGTTCAGGGTTGCTGTTGTTTGGGAAAAAAAAAAAAATGAGTTTACAACTTGAGAACCAAAGTTAACAACTCTATTGTCTCAAAGAAATTAGCAAAGACAAGGTTATGACCTCGGATATCCATCACGCCTTCCAATGAACTCCGCAACTTCCTTCCTGATCCCCGGAAGGCCTCGGGAATCACTGTAGGCACCTAGTTAAATGAAGATGACAAATCACTATTTACCTTTGACAACCCAATAGAACAGTTTTAAAACTACTATTCATGCATACAAAGACAAATACATGATAGTAAAAGAAAACAGGAGTTAAGAGAAAAGAGATACCTAGACCACCAGCAGTTAAGGAGAGATAATATTTAGCTCTTGCAATTGCATCAGCGGGGAAGACAAGTCCCACATTAGGATCATCTAAAAGAAATGGAGCTTGGCACAGAGCAACCACCTGCAACAGCCGTTTATTTGGTCAAACACCACACCAATCCTGCACACAAGACTCGCACCAAACATTTTCGCAACTCCGAAGTACCTGGCGAGGGAATGTCAGCGGCTTCTGTCCTAGAGCGTGAGGGTTCCCAACATTTGTGAAGATGATCTATGAACATCAAAATTGAGATAGTGAGACGTTAAAAATTGGTATTCTGGAATTGAATCTAGCAACAACAACAACAACAACAACAACAACAAAAATAATATATAAAATATATATAAAAAAAAAAAATCATTAGGATCTTATATAAACCTTCTTTCCTTCCTTCTGGAGCTCAGATGCTCGAAGGTACAGTTCACCTCTGACAGCATATTGAGTTTTCTTGACGTTTTCATTGATTGACTCATAGTCTAAAGCCTTGAGAGGCATGGTGATAAGCTTTACTTCTTACAAAGTGATTATGATACAACTGAGGAGGTCAAGATAGCAAACCTGCGAGTTCCAAACGTGAGACATTACAGAAAACAACACAAATGTTTTTAAAAAATATAATGAAGTCTTTCATTAATATAATACTACAATAAAATAAAATAAATAGATTATGAACGAATCAAATCGTTATGACCGAGGTTTGGCATAAACAGTATAATGGTTTTATATAATTATTTATTTATGTATGTATGTGTGTGTGACAAATTTTCCAGTGGGGCTATCAGGCAATGAGGTGAATACGACAGAGGCTAATCAGACAAAAATTATTGGAAAATAAAAAAGCAGGTGAATGTAATTTTTTAATTTCCCATAATATGACCATTGAATTCAAACAATCAAAATGAGACCCAAAGTTATAAACTTTATCTTATAAAAATTAATCTTTCATTGCAATTAGTGGACGCACAACCACAAAGATCAAAATCAGCAACCATAAACAAGAATCACAACTCTACAATTGTCCCTGACAAACAGAAAAAAAAAAAAAAAAAATCGGCCTTTCCGATTCAAATAAGACAAACCCAGATGCTCAAAAATGCCCCCAAATACAATAAAAGAACCACAACAAGATAAGCCACAAGTCCCATTTACAAAAGCTTAAAAAGCCACAAAACAAACTGAAGAAAAAACCAATTACAAGAGAAAATCAATGAAATTTCAAAAAAACCAGTTTACCTATTAGGAACTTCGCTTGGCGTCTGGTGTTTTTTTAGTCCAAGCCCAGTTTTTGAGTTTCCCCGCCAGGTAGTTCTGTTCTGCCAAACTGAGGAGTTAAGCACAGAAAAAAAAGAGAGAGAGACTAAGATTGTGTGGGAGTGAGAGTCGTATGTTTCAGTGCTCGCCTTTTTGTCTCTGACGCATAAATGCGAAGCACTGTTGCACAATATCTAAAAAAATGATATTTTATTTTTATCTTTAATTTTTTTTTTTCTTCCATGTGGTGTTACGTGAATGCATTGGCAACACCAGAGCCACTGAAATATTGTAAACGGATTATTGGGTTTTTTCTTTTATTTTTATTCTTTTCCAAAACAATTTGAGACAAAGGGGAATAGATAAAGCCAGGTGTGGTGCAGCTTCAAACTGGTGAGTTCTTGGTAGATAACGAGGCTTAGCGAGATCTCCTCTCGCCTTGACAGATTGAGATTGGTCCCTCTCACAGAACCGTAGTGATTGATATTTAATTGCCGACTTTTCCTTATACACTCGTGCTTGGCCATAAGGGCAGATTTTATTTACGCGTGTTGTTTTTTTTGTTGCATGCTTATTCTTTATTTTTTTGTTTTGGCTTAAATCTGGAACTTATCGGTCTGACGTTTATAACTTTTTTTGTTCGAAAGAATATAACTCTGTTTATATCATCTTATAATACTTAATTTGTTAAAATATAACTTATAATGTTATATGTATTATATAAGAACAACTTAAAAGTTATATAAACGTATGAATAAAATTATTCTTAAATAAAAAAAGTTACTTCGGATTGGTTTGGTGTCGGGGTTAAAACTCTTCAATTTTATTTATTTATTTACTATTTTGTACATTGATATCATTTATGCACTTGTTTTTGGCTTATGTGATGATGAAGATTATGATAACGTTAATAATTCAACAAAAAGAGCAGCCTTTATGGGAAAAGCAAAGGGAGAGACACACTAGACAAGTATTATGAAATGGGTGGATGGAAAGAAAATGAATTCTTCTTTTCTTTTCTTTTCTTTCTTTTTTTTTTTAATAAACCTTTTGGCTAACACAATAGATAATAGAAAGGATTGGAAGAAAAGCAGAGGTAAGATATCATAAGAATGGCCCAAGTGAACTTGCAAGCAAAACTTCATGGAACTCTTTCAAGTCTGTGGGCGCATCTCGTGAACTTGGAGTTGACCTCTATAAGGCTAAAATTAAATATTAGCCATTTGTGCTACCAGCTTGTATGATTCATGACATTTTAGTGTTTTTTTCTCTTTTTTTTTTATTGTGATTTTCTGGTTTTTTTTTTACCCCATTGGTAGGCATAAGTCTTAGATGTCAAGTTTTGCTTAATTTTATTTCATACTGTTAGAAATCAAAGCAACAAGCAATACGAAATAGAGAGAAAATTACACACAAGATTTACGTGAAAAAACCTTAATAAAAGATGAAAAAACTACGGGCAGAGGAGAAGTAATCTACTAATCACAAAACAAAAATTACAACGGTGTTTAGAGTGCTCAAATACAGAAATTTTCACACTCAATCACTCACAAACTCATAAGACTGAGTTCTCTGTATCACTCTCAACACTATGATCTCTATGGAATTTTGTGACTCTTTGTGACTCCCTAATGTGACTCTTTATAAACTATGAAAAATATGACATATTTATATATATGAGGACTCAAATCCTAGCCCAAAATAACCCAAAAAACGCGTAAAAACATGAAATATATAATCAGGCCGCATCGGAGCGCCGCGGCGCTGAATTGTAGCTCTGCGACGCTGCTTTCAAGCGCTGCTGCGTTGTGTTTATGCCTTTGCCTTTGAGTGAGTTTTGGGTCACACAATAATACATATGATATAACGTTTGGGAATGAAGTTAGAATTTGATATTATTACATAAGTACTGTAATGTATGAGAACTTTACATTATAGTATATAGTTTTTATATTGCAATATGTAAAAATTTTACACTGCAGATATTTAAAACTTTGTGTTTCAACTTGATTCCCAAACACTTTAATACTTCTCTTTTTCATCCTCTCTTTTTTTTGGGCCAACGACACTAACACCTCTAATTGTCTTTCAAAGGATTCCATCTTGTGCTGGGAGGCCCTAACCCCGTCTCATCGCACCACTGGGCTACACTTCGACCATCACAATAAAACGACTTTAAACTGCATACACCCAAACCTAGTCAAGATTCAGAGACGTGAGTCTCTACTTTAGCAATCGCCACTTGAAATTTTAAACAGATCCTTGTTGTTTAAGCTTAAATAACCACTTGGGATTTGGATTTGAATTTGCAATGTAGCATTACCGCCTTAGTCAACCAATCTATCTTTCAAGCATATATGCGCAAGAGATATATCCCAGAGTTACGTATCCACTTGAAAAAATAGGGCCAAAAAAGTAATGTTGCTTATATGGCTTTCTTAAACATTTGTGTCAGATAAGTTCCTCAGAAGGAAGTGATTTGCAAAGAAAATGCAGAGAGAAAAATGTTGCAAACGTTTCAAAGACGGGTACAATTGGAATCAAGAGTCAACACCAGCCACACACAAAAGGGGTTTTATGTCTAGGTCCAAAACTAGCTTCACTGGAAACAATCGATCATAGCGACGACTTTAGCGTGTAATTATCCACCGACATACATTATGTTCTACTGTAGCAGTACATTTTCATTTAAACTATAGTGTGTTTGACAAATAAGTTTGAACTCAATACTATAATACATGAGAGTTTTATACTATATCATATTTTTATTTTATATTGTAACATCTATAAGTTTTATGTCGTATGTAGTTTGACCTTGTAAGTTTAACTTCTTACGCTTAAACAAGAGTGATTTATTTTAAAAAATAATGTCTAATATTAGACTTGTCATTGATGACGTACTCAACCCTTCTTCAATGACGTCAATCCCAACTAAACCATAAAAAAAGAGTGATAGAAAGTCAAAGGAAGAAACTTAATCTTGAAAAAAAACCCCTTGAGCCAGCCTAGATTTTCTTGTTGCTTTGCTTGTCAAATGCTTAATCATTCACCGAAGTTTTATACTAAAACAATTGTTACTCCAGTCCCGGTTAATTTAATACCTAGTGGCACCACTAGAACAAATAATAATCAGAACCCACAACTAAGTCAAATGTTTGTTTTCATTTTATTTATAAAGATCGTCTTTCTCACATTTCTCTCCCATCTCCATTTTCCTCAATTTGGGCACATAGTTTCCAACCACTTGATCAATCTCAATCAACAAAGCATACCCAAAAAAAAAAAAAAGGCCTTCTTCTATGGCAAAATTTGCCATTGCAACAATGTTGATGATCTTCTTATCTTTCAATGGTTTCTTGTCAAGCTCTTCCTTATTTCTTCCAGGTAACAAGCTCTCCACAACTCCGTAATATCATTTACCTTGATAATCCACCAGCTTAAAGTTTCATTGGCATTCTCTAATCATATTTATCTTCTACTTAATTTAATATTCTGTGGATTTAGAAGAGTTAAAGAAACACAAAATAAGCGATTCTAGCGGCAAGGGGAGATACAGAACAATGCAGCTTCATAATTGCAAAGGTGAAAACGCCTGCATAGAGAGAGGCTTAAGGTTTTTAAGCCTAAGAAAGAAGCAACCTCCGATGCCACCAGCGCCAGCCCGGAACTCAAAAAAGATTAACGGCGTTGTTCACTTATCTGATCCGCCCTTATCGCCTCTGATGAAACGGATTAAGGCTTTTGTTTATGGATCTCCACCTCCCTCAGCCTCTCGTCCTTGACATAAATAACAAGACCAAACAAGTAATTGGGAACACTTATAGGATATGTATACGTCACTCTCAATTGTATATTTCCTTGGGACATGAAATTCGTTACAAATTAGTATCTTGTTGGCTTTTTAGAACAGCATTAAAGTGCAACACTTTTATTGACAACCCTGTTCTGTTTTTGTTCTTTGATTTTGCGGACGTGAAATGCAGAGTTAGCTTATAATTAAAACCAAGAAAATAGAAGAATGATTTAAATCTATGTTTCTTTTATCTACTAGTCATTACTAGTGGAAAATATATTCTTTGGAAATTATATGCATGAACAAGCTGGCCTCCGGTGCATGGAATTAAATCTCCTCTTTTTGGAACCAACGTGGTAAGCATTGCAAGTAGACAATATCCATAGAAAAGTGAAAGATATCACACAATGTAAAAGTTTTAATCATGCAAATAATACATAGGGAAATTTCAACAAAAGACGAAGTAGAATTTTAAAAGAAAAACATACAAATTTTACGAAATTTAATATATAAAATTAAAAGGAATAAAAAGTTCAAGAACAGTCACCTATTCTCATTTGTAGGCTGCTTCAATCTTCGTTTTAATTATAATAGAAGGGCTTTGTTTTGTGCTAAATTGTGGCTTAATCCCAAAACTTATTGAAAGAAATTGTCCAAGAGCTGTTAAATTTGTCGTAATGAGTTTGTTGAGAAGCTCTTGAATGTATCCATATATATTATCAGGTTTGCACCTTCTGTGATGACGGTTGTTGCTTTGTCTTCCCAAATGTCAATAAAGCAGGCGTCTCTTCGTTTAGAAAGATCATTTTGAGGAATGGCCTCTACTCTGGCACCAGCCGACACGTGTATTTTTTTATTTGTGAATGTAATTTTGTTTGTGTTTGTATAATTTTTAATTTGGTATGTTATACTTGATATTGTAATCCAATACATATAATATTAATAAAATGTTTAAAAAATAAGTTGAAACGAAGAGTTAAAACTGAAATATTATAGCATGTGAGAGTTTTATATTGTAATATTTTTTTGCTTTATATTATAATATATAAAAATTTTATATTATTTAAGTTAAAACTGATAAATTAAAACTAAAGTAACTGAATACCCTATAAATATTATATTTAAACAAAAAAGAATGTTACATGGACGCATATATAAACTTACAATTCATGTACGAAAAAAGTTATGTCGGGTTGGCCCGAGTGCCTGATTTGAGCAAAAACGATACTTTCAATTGGATGACTGTCCCAATTGTATTTTTTTATTATTCTTTTAGACCATGTGGCGAATGGTATCCTTTTATGTGCCGCTCCTACCATGCAAAAACGATGAGACGTTTTTTTTTCTTTTCTTCCTTCCAAAATTTTTTGGGGGTGTTTAACAGTAGTAAGAACTACTTAGTTTATATCATAATTTCAGTTATAAACAGTGTAAAGCTCTCATATGCTACAGTAACAATAAAAAAAATATGTTATAGTGTAAAACTCTCACATGCTACAGTAAAAGTAGTTCCCATCATTAGTTCTTACCACTTTTTCAAACAGCCTATTTGTCATTTTCCTATTTCTTTCATTCTTTGCGTTTTTTTATACATTTATTTTTTTTTCCTTTGAAGTATGATCCTTGTAAAACCTTTTTTTGTACCTTTTTTTTAAATACTTTTTACGGTTTCTTTCTTTTACTTTTTCTTTTTTCTCTTTTCACTCATTTTTTCTCATTCTTTTCTCTCTTTTTTTCATACATATTTTGTTTTTCCATATTTTTGTCCTTTTAATATATATTTTTCTTTTTCTTCTTATTTTTTTACTTTTTTAATTAGCATGCTTAATATACGCTTGTTTTTCAACTAATTTATATAACAAGAAGAGAATCCTAATCAGCAAAACGGCGCCGTTCTTTTGTAAATGGAAAAGAACTCAGGTGCGATACCAGAAAGGGCATTTTTGGAAGGGCGAAAAAGGATGACACCATTCACTGGTAAATACAAAGGCAAGCAGGTAGAAATACTTTTTTCTCATCCGTACACCATTGTCGAAACTTCCGACCAACGAACTGCAGAGCCGCGGTGAACGTCGTCAATGGCGGCCACTCGACCTCTTCCTTCCTCTTACGGAAACCGTGGCTTCTCTCACTCCCGCAATTCTCTTAAATCCAAACCTTCCTTTGTCTCTCTTTCTTTTCCTTCTAAATTCTCTGCGACAGTCAACGGCTTGAAGGAAGACGACGGGACGAGAATTCAGGTCAGGAGCGATATCAAGAGCTTCGATAATTCGCAGAACTGGAAGGTTGAGGCCGATCGCTTTTGCTTCGTCCAGAGCTCTCCGCCCTCCTCCTCGATGCCGATGGCCGCCTCGAGTTCCGCCATGGATTCGGCCGTCGGAGCTACGAAGAAAATTTGCCTCTTTTACTGCGCCGAGACCAAGGCTCTTGCGGAGAGAGTGGCAACGCAGTCTGACGCCATTAAGCTTCGTACTATCACCTGGAGGTAACAATTTAATTCTTTAGAGAAAAGATTCAAACTTGGAATTTCCCGTTGATAGTGGCATTGTGTGGGTGTTTCAAGGAATTCTAGGGTTTTTTGTTGTGTTCTCCGTATTTTCAGCTGAAATGGTGAGAATTGTCTTCAGTGCTAATCTTTCTGAGTAAATTGAAGTAGTTTTGATGTTGATCATGGTTCAAAATGGGATTTGGCTGGGAAAATGATGCTGAAATTTTTTATTTTAGTGTCTGTGGGCCCAAAATACTAAATAGGATAGTTAATGAATGTGATATTATTAGTACAGCGCCAAGAAAAATTAGATATTTTCTTTCTGCTTTCTTTGTGTTTCAATCCTGACGTAAAGCTCAACATTTTTTTTCTTTTTTTTTTCTTTTTGTTCTTAATAGTAATGTGACATAATTTATGGTATTTGTGTTCTTTAGGAAGTTTGATGATGGATTCCCCAACATATTCATTCCCAACGCTCCTGGCATTCGTGGGCAACATGTGGCCTTTTTGGCATCGTTTAGCTCCCCAGGAGTCATTTTTGAGCAGCTCTCTGTAATATATGCTTTGCCCAAATTGTTCATCTCCTCGTTCACATTGGTCCTTCCGTTTTTCCCGACGGGAACGTCTGAGCGAATGGAGGACGAAGGAGATGTTGCAACGGCCTTCACTCTTGCTAGGGCCTTATCCAACATACCCATTTCAAGAGGCGGGCCTACTAGTTTAGTCACTTTCGACATTCATGCCTTGCAGGTTTGTACCTAATAAGTTGCAATTTTTTTTCGTAAATCGATGAATATCAGTGTTTTCCGGGTTTCTTTTCTCTCTCTATCTCTCTCTCTCTCGACAATAGTCTCACAATTTGGTTCTCCTTGTATTCTTTCATCTTAGGAGCGATTCTACTTTGGGGACAATATCTTGCCATGCTTCGAGAGTGGGATACCTTTGCTTAAAAATAGACTCCAGGAGCTCGCTGATTCTCACAATGTGAGTAATTTTTTTTTTTTTTAGTGGAAAATAGGCGCAACGTAAATATTCAACTTTGGCTGAGCTAAAATTTTGAGACGTGTCATGATTTCTGGAATATTTGATTGTTGTTTCTAAGTCTGCCATGGTAAAGTAGTCTCAAGTGTAATATGTGAGACACGTAAAATAGGCCAAATATACACACGCATTTGTTCTGCCTCCTTTAAGTAGGAATTATCCTGCGTTAAACTAGCAACGTTCATGTTCTTGGAATCCTAAGATGCCCGTCTATTGTCTTTTGGTTTTTACAATATTTTGACAAGCGGCCATGCTAAATTTATATATTTTTTCCTACCACGTGCTTTTTTCTGGAATCTATTGATTGGCAGAAGTTTTACATGACAAAGTTCATAAACACCATTTTTTTATAGTTGCATGCTATACAGATCCTCAAATCAATGTTTTTGGTAGCCTTTACCTGAAGATTGCTGTAGAAATTATTAAGGTTATGTGAAAACATGAGATATGCACTTTCAGTAGTTAATTTGAAGCATCTCTATCTCTGATGTTGAATGGTATATTTTTCACCTATCAGATATCCATTGCTTTTCCTGATGATGGAGCATGGAAAAGATTTCACAAGCAGCTGCAGCATTTCCCAACGGTATCTTTTTTTATCTGAACATTTTTTTCACGTTATTTACCATAATAGGATCATCTAAACATTTGCCAGCACAAAAATGAGTATGCCTTCTTTATCTTCTTTTGTTGCTGCTTTTGCCTTCATATGTCCAACATAATGCATGGCTATACGGTTCCCGCAAATGGAAACTTTTGTTTAATTATGTGCCTTCTTGCTTGCATTGTCTGACTTAGAATTGATATTCAGATTGTTTGTGCTAAAGTTCGTGAAGGTGACCAACGAATTGTTCGTATCAAGGAAGGAGACCCTAGCGGACGGCATGTTGTGATAGTTGATGATCTAGTCCAATCAGGTGGCACCCTGATTGAATGCCAGGTAAGTGATTCTTTATGTTCTACCTCTTCTACGGGAACAAGCTTTACCCCCTTTAATATATGGACCTTATTCTCGCTAGGAAACTGGCAGTTTTCTGGGGCAGAAAGTGCAAGTTCTTGCGAGGCTTAAGTTAAATATAACCTGGAAAACTCTTTGATAATCTGTCTCATACCTTTTTCTTCATGCGGCTTTAGATTTTACTAACTAATTACCTCACTTGAGAATATTCCGCTTTCTTTTTCTTTTTCTTTTTTCTTTTTCTTTTTTTAACAACAACAACGGATGAATTTAGCATGCTGAAAGTTCTCTAATTTTCTTCTTTGTTTTGTTCCGTTATGGAATGTAACGCACCTACACCTTCAATGGTTCTGCTTTTAATTAATGTTTTTTCACTAACGAAAGCTATTCACTGTTGTTATTTGGCACTCTCTTCTAGAAAATATTAGCCTGTCATGGAGCAGCAAAAATCAGTGCCTATGTAACTCATGGGATTTTTCCTAATAAATCGTGGGAACGCTTTGAGCATGATAATGGAGGTATTTATAACCAATATTTTGATCCATTTTTGATCACTTGTCCTCATTTGGTTCTTGTTAAAAATTTTCTCCACAAAAAAGATTTTTTTTTTACAAGATTTTCTTACAAACTTCATGAATCTTCTCCAGAACCGACATGTCGTTGTTTTCCTTTGAAAGTTTGCTGTTGAGTATGACAATGGTCATTTAAGTAAATATATGCATGTTTGTTTACCCATGAGAAAAAATAGAGTAAAATACAACATGTCGTTTCTTTTGCAAGTTTACTGTCGTCGTTCGTCAGTACTTGTTCTTTATCCAAGTTTTTCGTCGTTTATTGTTGTGAAAACGACACAGTCCAACGGGTAAATGCTGCTGCCGTCCAGTGACTTGTCATTTCAGAGTAAAAAGATTGATATTGTTGTGTCGAAACTGGAAAAAGGTTCACTGTCGTTCAATCCTCAAAACGACATGTCGTTTAGTTGTAGAGTCGTGTGTTAGACGTAAGATTGCTGTCGCTTAAGCATCAATTGACACGTCGTTTATGGTGTAAACATTTTAGTCGTTTGTGGGGATAGGAACATGCTGTTCACTCCTTTTCATGGAAAAGCGGCTTATTTGAAAACCGAGAACTCTTCCTAAGAAACTAATTAAGGAAGGAAGCTTGTGCATGTACTATGAAAAACAGAAGAGTTCACGTATTCACTCTTGTTACATAGAATAGAAACTATAAATTTTTTACGTTGTAATTCTCGTTCCCTAATTCACTGTCTTGCCTTGTTTGACGCAGGGCATCCTGAGAATGGGCTGACCTACTTCTGGATTACAGACTCGTGCCCGTTGACCGTTCAGCAGGTGAAGTACAAGGCACCATTTGAGGTTCTTAGCCTGGCTGGTTCCATAGCTGCTACTCTTCAAATATGAAAGAAGTTTTGGAGCCTTTTATTTTTTTTCCTTTCAACCTTTATTGCCATCATAATTATGTGTTCATTTGGCAACAAGGTCACCAGCCATAGAGAACAAGTGACATTTTGCGGCAACGTTAGGTTTTTTTCAGTTATTTTTGTAAGTTATGCATCAGAGAAATAAAAATCACATTCTAAATTTTTTTCCCGTTTTCTTGATGAGAATTTTGATGCAATAACATCAACAAGTCAACAGATAACATGATAAATAAGACAGAGAAGGAGATGTAATAAGAATATCCCATGGCACCGATTATCAATCTGTGATTATTAAGATATCAAAATACCGCAGCAAGGTTTATCGTGAGGGGCTGCTTATGATCACATAATCAAAACCGTTTGACAACTCTAAAAAATATATTAATTATAGAACTGGACCACCGGAACAACTCTTATAAAGAGGCAGAGAAGGACCAAACAAACAAAAACAAAACAAAAAAGGTAAGACCTTCAATTGATTCCCCCTTCCCTGCTCCTGTATCAAAACGTTCTTCATTTGTATAAGCCAAACTTACAAAGTATTCAAAAACTGGCATTACCTGGACCTAGTTTTATCTTTGTTTGAGTTCTTTATGTAATTTAAGAGCCTTTTCAGAGCCTTGCCACTGTCAATGGCCTCTCTTGCTCTATCCAGGGCGACGAATACATCATCTGCACCATCACATCCCAGCAAATGATCCACCATTCCAGCATTTAAGACAATTCGATCATAAGCCGGTCCTTTTTCACCATGAAGAGCTGCTAAACCCAACTCTATATTCTTTGTAACCTGAACTTGTAAAAAATAAATCAATAATATTTTGTCAAAAAACCAATATTGCCATGCAAACACAAATTTTGATGCCAAGCAATGAGAAAAGAGAATTCACAAAAGTTCTCGGAAAATCTACCGATCTATCAGTTCTTGGTGTATCACTAGGCTCAAAACCGTAGTCTTTGGCATGAACCTCAAGACTAAAACTTTGTCGCGAGACCCCTGCAATAAAAAAATCCCAGGTCTCAATCTGTGAGGATAAAATAATGCTGCAATAATCATAATCAATCGTCTGCTATATGGATGCTAATCAATCGTCTACATATATTTATGAAAGGAATTGGTGAAAATAAGGAAATTAAAGAGCCAAAACAGTCTAAAAGCACAAACCATCAGCTTCAGAAGAAGATGCTGCGCTCAAGGCACGGAATCCAGAACAGTAGTTTACTGGAAGTCCTTTTGATGGAGTTACTGATCGCAATCTTGTTGTCATTGACAAGGCCCCTTCCTCACCCTATCATAACAGCACAGTCAGATTTTTGAAGTAGTCTGTTTACATCGCTGGGTTGAAATCTTTATGATAGATTTTAACACAAGATTTTCTTTAAATGTGAAAATAGAAAATAGTACTGTTTGAAAGGTGTCCTGACAGACTGACCTTCACTACCAAGCCCGCACATACACCTCTTCTTTTCATAAGCATTAACAGTGGCTCCTCGTAGCCTTCATGATAAAATCCAGCAACAATAGCTTCCCTTCCATGGGCCTATGGAGAAAGATATCAAGTATCGACTCTGTGTTAGTTCTGCGATTTGTTGACCTTTGTTGTCTTGTGCATTTACATACCAGTATGCCAGTAAAACGTTTCACTTTCAAGTCGAAAACAGCAAGTATTAACTTTATACAAATCCTCAATTTGATATAGCATGTAACTCACCCTCACAAGTTGCTGAACCTTTTCAGTTGTAGCCAAGGGGGGGCGTTTTTTAATATGTTCCCTCAACTTAAGCAATGAATATCTGCATGGGTTATATATTTTATTCAGATAAAAGTAAGATAACACACATCGGGTCATGTGATTGTAACAGATTTCAACAGATAACTTTTGTAGTAAGATCTTTCCCACTCTATCATAGTTGCAAAAAGGAATATGACAGACAAGCAGGATTAGCCTCAAACAAAACAATTGCCTGGAGGTCCAAAATGACTCGTTCACAGAAACACAGAACCAAATCTTGCAGCAATTGTAGCAACTATTCAAATGGTACTGGGATATTGTGATCAGAGCCCATTGTTCTAATGCCATTGAAGCTTATCTAAAGTGAAAACCTCACGGATATCAAATGGAACTACCTAACACACTTGTCAGCTGATTTCAGTTCTATATTGCCTCTACTCTTATCAATTAATGTCATGAATAAATGAAAATTTTCATACAGAAAGAAGAGGGAAAAACGAAGATGTCCCAACACACAAATAGCACAAAGTGGAAGCTTAAAATAAAGAAATTTGGCTAGATATTCATACAGAGATGGGCGAGCTTCACGTTGACTTACATAGGCAAAACCGACCTCTTCATCCTGAAACGAGTTTGAGGATTTAAGGAAATATCAAAATATGAAATAAATTAAAGAGAAAGGTGGGCAAATGCTAGCATGACAAAGAAATATGTGAAAACACATTGACCTCAATGAGTTCTTTTGCCTGCAAAGGAGATAAGCTCGTATTAGCTCCCATAAATTTCAGCATTTGTTCTTCAGTAATTCCCCCCTGCGAAATAAACAAGAATTTTTCATGGTATACTGAAACGCATGGGTAATTCCACAAGCTATGAGAAGAAGAGTCATCAACATTGCAAAGAGCTAGAAAAATGCACATTGCAAACCAGAAAGCTGACCTTAGGAGGCATCCATTCACAACCATGAAGCAAAGAAGACTCTCCATAGCAGGATCTAACCGCAGCAACAAACAACGTACTCCTAAAGAAACGCGTATTTCCATCATAAGGTTCTCCATAATGAGTCAATGATCTAACACCAGCAACAGGAGGAGGACCTAGTAATAATCAGAAAATAAACAAAAATTAACCACAATAAACTACACAATCCCATAAAACACACAAATTCATGACGACCCAAGAAGACAAAGGAAATATCTTAAACACAAGATATACCAAGTTCATCGTCAAATGCAAGGCAGTATGCTTTCAACTCGCGGTCTGTTTCCCTGTTCATACGCTGACCTATTAAAAACGCTGAAAGCAATGACTCACTTACTCCAGTGGGAATCCCATCTTCCGTTTTCAAAGGAAGAACATCCCTCAAAACACCTTGAACTTCTTCAAAACCAAGGTGACCCCCAGCCAATACTTCTCTCAGAGCACCGACCAATCTCATCTCGCTGCTACAACTGCCAACGAATTGGGGCCCGATCGTACTCCCTACCCCCATTATTGAACCTTCTGGGTCAGCTATGAAGATCACATCCGGTGGAAGCGCTCGAACGAGCAATGGCCAAAACGTGTTCATTGCTCGCGTTTCCCCTTCGCTCCATTGCGTTGCTTCGGGAAAGGCGTTCGCTCGAATCGTCATGGCGCCGAAGAACGCGCCGAGTTGTGCCTTGGAAACAACTTCTTCATTCTTCAGGTCTCCCCGAGCTGAAAATGGAACGTAAGAAAGAAGATAAATCAGAAAAAAAATATGTGAAGTGAAATTCTCTCTCCAAACGAATTTATGAGGAAAATTTTTTACCGGATTTCAAAATCGTGTCGAGAACCTTAAAAGCCTGTTCTTCACTGAGAGGTCTGGTCTGAGTCGGGCCGGTGCAAACCCTAGCCTGAGCATCGAGCACCGTCTGGTTCGGCTTCGGCAAGCTCGAGATCCGATACGAAGTCGATATCGCCGGGTTCCGAATATCTGACTCCAAAAGCCCTAACTGCTCCATCGTCGCCGAGTCAAGCACAGCCCTCGCCGTCAGACATTCCCTTCTTCCGATCAGACGATCGCGACGTGTCGGCGGAAGCTTGAAAACTGCTTGGGTGCGCGAGCGATTCGAATTCCGGGATTTGGCCAAGCAATTCGAAGAGAAGGAAGCGAAAGAAAGCTCTGGACTGAGAAGAGCATTCATGGCGGACTTTGCGGCGTCGCTTCGGGATCGCAGATCTCAGGCGCAGAACCGCAATATCCTCTTTCTTTCCACGCTAAATCCAAATTCAACGATTTCTTTCAGAGCAGTACCTTGTTTTGTAATAATTAATGATTTCAGGACGAATTTTATACTCCCAAAAATTTTGTACAAATTCTTACTTTACTCCCTACACCATTAAACTGTTGCAAAAAAGTGCCCTTTCGTCCAAATGGTCAAATCAAACGGATAAGGGATCAATTCAAAAAGCTGATGTGGACGTAATTCCACTTTAAGGTGAATTAAATGGGTAATATGGGAATTTGGGTTGGGGTGAGACAAAACTTTAATTTTAAAGGAATTACATCCACATCAACTTATTAACAGACCCATAAACACATTATTTGGGAAAGTTTTAATTGACATTTTAAAATTTAAGAGAAAAGGTAAAGATTTATCTAAAATTGGAGATACGATAGCAATAAGCAAAACGAACTAATTTATTAAAATGGTTAGAAAAAAAAATTGAAAATAAAAGAATTAAATCATGAAAAATTCAACGGACAAAATGACTAAAAATTATAATTATTTCATAAAAAATTAAAGAGTACCAATTAAACAGTTTCAAATTACGTAAAACGACTAATAAACTATCCAGTTTTTTTGCATTTGTAGAACCTGTCTCTATATATTTATCGGAGTTCAGCTGACAACTAGAAAAGGACAAACTATTACTCAGGAAGTTATTCTCTCGAGCATCCAAAAGTAAGTAGAGGACGGAATGATGTCCCCTATTAACATCTACTTATATGATAGTTATACTTGACTGACGTCAGCCCTATAGAGTAAAATAAGAGCATTTTTGGGCTTAAATTTTTTTTAGATGATCCGAACCTTATCTCATAATTGCGATTGTTATCTCATTTTTGGTTCGCTGGGAGCTTCTTGTGTCAAAAGAATAACGATTTTTTTATGGTCTAAAATTTAACTTTCATTAAGGACTGCTAATTAGACAATAGGTGGTAATTGTTAATATTTTGTCAACTTGGCGACTAAAGTACGAAAACAAAAACTTTAAAGCATGAAAAATAATATAAAGAAAAATTCAGGATTTATACAAGCGGAAAAAATCATATAAAGATGCACAAGGCTCGTTGTAAATCTCATTCCCCGAATTTGCCCCCACCATTTTCCAATTCCCTGATCAGTCCAAAGAGAGAGAGAGAGGGATGGCGGGTTCTCTGGCTGTGGCAGTCATACCAAGCGGGCAAGAGGAAAAGCTGGTGACCGCCATTGGAGAGCAATGGGAGGTCCGGTACTCCCGCTTCTTCGGCTATCCTCCGCTGGCGTCCACGTCTCCGCCCTCGTTCCTCTCCCTCCGTACTTGCGGAACCGTCCACCGCTTGGTACCTGGCTCACTTCGTCGTCCGCTGCGACGCTGCGACTTGTCTTCTTCCGCTCCATCTCCGGCGTCGTCCTCACCGTCTTCTGCGGCGGCAAGATGCAGGTGACGACTCCGTTGCTAGCTCTCGTCGGTTCCGGTTCCGGTTCTGTTTTTGTTTTTGCGTTTTTTTCTGCTCTGGATTATACTTCATTTGCTTGCTTGGACGAGTTGAGGTCTTTGGTTGTGGATTCCGTTTGGATTCCGAGATATTGGAGGAAAATCGTGGCTTAATTTTGGAGGAAGTTAAACTTCTGTTGCTTTGGTCTGCTTTATTTTTACGCTGGACAAACAGATGAGCGGAATTCACCTTAATGTATATGGTACGACTACGCCACATTTGTATGTAAAACACAACACAATACAAGACAACAAATCAATTTTTGTGTTTTAGAGCATTTTATCTGTACATTTTTTGTATTATGGAAGATTTCAGAGTTAAGAGAGTTCTTAATCAAATTTTCTGGATGAGAAACTTTTGGACTATGGACAATTTGTTCTTGTTAATCTTCTTGAATTATTTCTTCTTCAAGATTAAGTTTCATGTTATATTCACTGATCTAGTAGTTTAGATCTTAGGAAGTCTCCTTTTACGCAAGTTAACATCGTGCTGTTTATTAGAAACTTGAGCCTTGGTTTTAGAGGAAGATCACTACTGGTTTTGAAACCCTAGGAATGATTCTATCATGTTGCAGGAAGAGCACTACGTTTCGAAGTTGCATGTCTCGTGGCCTCAAGTCTCTTGCGTCTCTGGATTTCCAGCCAGGGGAACCAGAGCAGTAAATGCTAGCTACGGAGATTCCGCGGCGGAAGTAGGCTACTCTGTGGTCTTTGGTTTTTGGTTTTGCATCTTAGGTCTTAAAGTAATCTACACTTTTTTTTTTCCGTCTTTTGTGCAGATACAGAAATTTGCTTTGTGAATTTCAACACTTTGCGAAACAGAGGCATTTATAAGCACTTTGAAGGTGACTCCATTATCCCTACAGTTGTAGCTTGGGAGGCTGTAGTATAAAATTTAGTAGTGAATAACATGCCTATTGTTTGGCATTGTTTCCTAAAGCTTTATGTCTCACATAGGCTGTGTTTCATTTAGTTTTTTTTTTTTTCTTTTTTTCCAGGGCATATTGAAGAACGAAACTGAAACTGAACCTCTTGGTAGTGGGTTTGGATCTGCAATTTCATCACAGTCTGGGTTCATGTCTTCTAATAGAACCTTCTGCCGGTAAAAACAACCTGCTGTGGTTAAATTTAACTCATTCCTTCTCTTTCAAGGAGATATAAACTGTCAAGAAACATTTTGAAGCGATATCCTGATAGAGTCTCTGTGTTTGCAGAGCTTTTCAGGACTCCAGTTTCTTGACTCCTGCTCCTGTTCTGGATTATACTCCTGAGTTGCCAGCAATCTCAAACAACAAAGCAGAGAAACAGATGTTTATCCAGGAAACTGAATCAATTCACAAGTTTGAAAGCAACTTTGAGGCTTTTCCACCCAGCTTCACTTCATTGCTGACTGAATATTGCCCATTGATTAACAAGGTAATCAAATTTTGTCGAATACAAACCAGAAAATGTTTTATGATCCCACTCTCTTTTAATAAATGATGTTAGATGCAGCAGCAGATCTGACTAATTGCGACAATGTCCATCTCAAATCACAAATTGTGGTATCTTTTTCTTCTTTTTTTTGGAGGGGGGGGTGTTTTATGGCATTGAATGATCGGGCCGATCAGAATTTATTGCCTTTGGTGCCTGTTCTTATACTACTTTCTTAAAGATGTACTTACAATACCATGCACATCTGTAGATTTATTAACACTAAATTTCAATGCATTGCAGAAATTCATTGAATATTCTTCCTTCCAAGGTACTTCTTATACTGTGAACCAATGTTTGATTTGCTTCTTTTTTTATTTGGCTCGTTTAAAGTACAACAACACTCTCTAATTGTTATGATTGATGTGTTATGTGTGGTACTTCTTTTCGATCTTTTCTCTGGGAAAAAGGCAATTAGCAAACTGTGGAACTATTTTTGTGCAATCTATCGGTGACCAAAGATAGTATTACTCGAAAGCATGTCTATTTGAATCTCATATAGATTTAGTTGTTTCTGATATCTGAATGCTAATTAAGAACCGTTGTTGTCGTTGGAACTTTGTTTCACTCCTACTATTTTAAACTTGTGTTTTTGTTGTTGTCAGATATGTTGATCAAAGCGGAGAAAGTTATCAATGAAATGGGAGGTGATCTAGCGCTGTAATTGTCGGTTACCCTGCATATTAACTGCAAGCAGTTAAGCATCTATTTTCAGCTTTTTCAGTTATAAGCTGGCATTTGAAATTCATCCTGTCTTTTTTTTTTTCAATCCAACTGTACAGTACTCAAGTTTCTGATGTTGGGAACTCGCATTAGCTAAATGACGTCTCACCAATATATATATATATGTATATGTATATATATCTCTCTGGAATTTGGTTCTCCGACCAATGTTTCTTTGATCAGAGATAATTGTCTGTCTAGAGAAATTAAAAGTAAAACCAATCAAATAAATGATGTATTAGACATACTAATAGATTAATGGCAACCTGGCATGCGGGTGCAACCCAGGGGGTTTTCACAAGATACCCTTAGTTAAACATCCGACAGTTTCTTCTTATCTCGCCTTTCTTTCCAGTAAGGACGTCCAACTTTCCCATTTTAATCATGGCTTGGACAAACATCCGACTCCATGCTCCCGGATTAAAAGCCATGTAACGCACAATCTGCCCTGTCCTCCAATCAGAAGCCAATACCTGATCTGATTGGAGCAATCCTCTCCCTTTCAACAAGTTTATGTAGTATATATTGTCTAGCGTGAACGGTGAGATAGGATCAAACTTCACCATTGCCTCATCTCTCTCTTTAGTGGTCCCTAAATTTGGCGACGGGCACTTTGTTTTCAGATAAGCAGCATAAGATGGGTCCATGGGGGGGACACTTGTGTCAGTTAAATTGAGATATAGTCTATAATCGAACATTTTGCAATGTATTTCGCCGATCGAGTGTGCACCGGCCAAGACAACCATATCTTCTACGGTAAAGCCTTTGCTGTTGTAGATTTTTATCATGGCATCAACAGACATTGTGGGAAAAGGGATATTTCCAACGACATCAGACGCACGGGAAGAGAAGCTGTCGCGTCGACCAGCTTGGACGTGATAGTAGGGAAGACCAGAGAGGACAACAGCTTCTCTACTGGCATATGCCAATATGTCTGCACAAGACACCGTCTGCGGACATTTCTGCTCTATTTCAGCCTTGATGACATCAATGACATCAAAACCTTGAAGGCTTTTGCCATTGGCTGGTGAAATCTTCTCAACATACACACCAGTGGGTGTGGAATCCAACAGAATAGACGCATCACAACCCTATAATAGTTTCCATACGTTAATGACCACAAACTTTTGAAGTAGTTAGAAATAAAGAGAATAATAGAATTAAGAAAATATGGCATAGCCTTCTCATTGAATAACTTAGGTATTTACAGTGTTACAAAATACAATTCAAATATTGAAAGAGGAATCTTGCTAATGGGAAGCTTATCAAGATAACAATAAAGGGTAGGAAAATCTAGAAACCTAATATTTACAAAATTTAAATAATAAATGATATTTTAATTAATATCTTTCTTAAGAAATAGGTGATGCATTGACAATTTACCTTGACGAAACAATCATGGAAGAAGAGCCTAATGAGATGACCTGCAGCGTTTGGATCGCTCGCGAAGGCTCTGGCTACAGCCCTAGCTACAATAAACTCAATATCGGGGCACTTATTTCTGTAGTATTTGACACGCAAATGGTGGCCACCACCTGCGAAAGCCCCCAAAGGAAGGACGATCATTGAGAAGGTGAAGATTATCATTAGAACTACATTGCAGTTTTTCATCCTCTCGTTCAAAGATTTGTCAAGGTGAATGGCAATGGCAAAAACTAGACAAGACATAGGGTTCGCCTTCTAAACATCCTCCATTAACCGTGTTTAACTTCATTTTTTTGCCTCCTATTTTTTTGGCAATGCTGCCTCGAGGGTAAGGCCAGAAAGGCTGCCTAAGGTCCCCCTTAAGTCAAGGGCACTTATTATTAGGATTATTTGTTAATTACTTTTACACCTCAAGATTCCTTTGTTAAAAACTGTTAACTAATTGCCTTTACACCTCAAATTATCGGATGTCCCCAAAGGGACCTGCGCCTCTAACTATTGAACATATTAATTAGTTTTTTCTATAAAAAAAAAAGAGGCAAATCCTGTCACTTATGTCTTAATTTGTTTCTGTAAAACACATAGAACAAAAATTGGTATTAAAAAATGTTTGGTTGAAAAACAAGAACAAAATTATTTTTTTAAAAAGAAACACATAATATTGTTGTAACTACCAAACGTATGCACTTCATTTTTATTCTAACGGGGAAAAAACTTTCTTCTAACCTCATCCTTGATCACGCTCCATTTCTTAAAAAAGTGTTCTTTTGAAGAGTTTGAAAAAAGAAAAAAAAAAAAAAAAACGTATTACTTCCAATCCCGTTCTTTTAATTTTCCCTTCACTATTACGTTAGCCCATTATATTCATGATTGTCATTATTTACAGGAATTTTTATTGCGTTAGGGTTGTTGTTACTTACATTTTAAGTAACAAGTTGTCTTATAGCACATAAATATGGTACGAGGAACTTGAGAAAAAATAAACATTGTAAAAAATAATTAAATCACTCAAAAATGATGTTTAAATGTTTTTAAAATTTAATAGAGGGGATGCAAGTACAAATAATTAATTGTCCCACATGGCATAAGCCAAACACGAATGAGTTATGCGTCCATGTGTCTGTTTAGTTTGAATGAAATTTTCTTTAAAAAAAAGAAAAAGAAAAAGAGTACATAATTAACATTTTTTTAAAAAAAAAATTAAGATTGCAATATTTAAATGGTAAATGTATTTATTGAAAAGTGCTATTTATAATTTTGCCTAAGGCCTCTAATAATGTTGACTAGGCTATGTTTTAAATGACAATTAATAGATGATGTTAGATTAATCGATTAATTATTGAAATAGCCTTCGTCACCTTAAAAAAAATGTGGGTGTTAACCTCGGATTCTATTGGGGTTATTGTTCTCGAAACCACACAGCCTTTGTTATTAGCTTTCCTCCTCTCAGAAGAAGAGATGCATACCAATGAGAATGCTTTAAGGTTGTGGAATTCATTTCACAAGAAAGAAAATATTGGGATATGTGTATAAGATAAACGGAGACATGATGCATAGGTTCTTATTTTGGTTAGTACTTTTAGCCAAATATTACACTGGCTAATTTTGTAGTGTACTTTTTATTACAAGAACACTTCACAAGTATGGTTGTCTCTTTGAGAACACGTTCGAACCAAAACAAAAATTATTCAAACCAATTTTATTATAGTATTTTCTCTCATAAAATTTGAATTATTATAGTGTTATGTTACTAAACGTACTCTTAAATCACACCTTACTATTGGGCACTCCACCTTAAGGTTCGCCTTTTAATTTTTACCAAAAGAATAGAAAAAGCATTACTGTTTGCTAAATAAGCCCACTGGGAGAGGAAAACATCCAATTAGGTTACATTCTACTTTTGAAGTCCAGTTATTCATCCGTATCACTTTGATTTAAAAAAAGCTTAAATTTTTTCAAATTATTCATTTCAATCTCAACTCATGTATTTCTGTAATTCACCCTGGAAAACAATGTACTAGGCCTCACAAACGGATGGTTTGGACTTAAAATGGACTGTCATCATCTCCAATTTTGAATTGCACTCAGTAAATGGTCTAATTTCTCACAAAAGTGGAAGATCCCCAAAAGCTAGCTGGCTTTTCCCAAAAGGCACAATCTTTTCTTCTTGTCCAGGTTCTAAATCCTAAAATATGGTTTCTCAAAGCCAACAAAGAATATCGATAAGTTCAACAAGGAAGCAGCTAGCACTTGTTTTTGACTTCCATCATTCAAGTTTTTTAAAATTTTCAAATCATTTTCATCTGCTCTTTGTTGCTCTCTGAGGACAATTCCTTTTGCCTTCTGCATAGTAGTGTAAATTCCAGTACGTAATTAAGATTTGCTCATAATTGGACAGACATAAAATAACATAAACAATTTAAAAAAAAAACATATATTATTTAGTCAAATAACAACATATTATGGATGCTATAATCTTTTCTACCAAGGAGAGAGCAATATCCACCTTGTCCATGGACTCAGAACGAATATAGAAGAGATCAATTTAGCTCTTCACATGCTTGCAATGACATTGTTTTTTTTAATGGTTAATGTTTGACTTAACGGCTATATCCTAGACCAGAAAGGTTATATATCCTGTTAAATCCAAAGAGAGACACATTTCTGAAGGAAAGTAGGAATAGCCAACCATGCTTTGCTAACGGCAAAAGCAAGGCCCTTTAATATTATAATGTTTTTTTTTTTTGTAGAAATTAATATTGTAATATTTAGTCCTGGATTGGTCAGAATAATTAAGGGCGGCTTATAAGAATACATAATTTGCCAAAGTGAATAAAACTAGCAAGCACTTATGTCCCATGAAACTGGCCATAAAAAAGACGTCAAAATTATGCAAATATTGTGATACAACATAATCTTTTGTTTTTTTTTCCCCTCAAAAATCACATGCACAAGGTAAAAACTTGAGTTCTGTCTGATTGAGATTGTAAAATTTGATAGATATTTTCTGAATCAGACTGCACAAAGGGCAAATTTCCACCTATTTAGGGCCAATTATATTGTTAAGTCTTAACTAGATTATGCATTTGACCATTCTTGACGCCACGAAAAGCCCACTTGGTCAACTGAAAGATGAAATAGGTTATTTGTTAAGGATGAGTGAAACTGTAATTATAGATAACATATTGAATATATGAAATCTATCTGGAAATAGATAGATATATTTTATATAATTAAATAGGACCTTGTTACTCTCTTTGGCCAGTACTATAGGCTTGTCTAGGCTTTTCCCTATATAAAATATGAACTCAGAACAATTAACTGCCTTTTATTTGTCTTTAGAAACAAACAAAACTAGTGATGACAAAGAGAACAAAGAATGGTTTGTAACTCAAAGCATTTCATTACTTCTTTATGAACTTTGCAGAGAAAAATTGATATGCCCACAACCATGGCATATCATCATTTTCTTCCCCATCTTCTCCTCTTTCTCCTGACAACACTATTTGCTGGAGTTTTTTCGTACCATGTTTCCATCAAAAGCTCCGTTATGCATCCTTTTTACTGCTCTGAACAACTCAAAACATGTAATGCTTCATTGTACCACACCAATGATGGTTTCACAAAAGAACAAGTTGCTTCTTATTACTCGGTCAATACATCCCAAATCAAGTTACAATGCATAAAAACAAGGAAGATTTCCTCATAACTGTACCTTGTTCTTGTTGGAATTAAATATGAAAACGCAGTGGAGGAACGAATCGTTGGCAAACAAACATTTTTAAAAACTTTATTCATCAAAAATAACTATATAATTTTAATTAATAATAAAAGAAAGCTTTGGGAAGTTTTACCAATCTTTTGAAGACCTATCAGAGTATGATAACTTTCATCTTTGATATCACGATCTTTCAAGCCAAGCCTCCACACAAATGAAAAAACGAATAGGCATCAAACTGTGATTTGCTATGTACTCAACACATGCACATGAGATGACAGACCTTTTTTTTCAAAGAAAAACTCTCAGTTTTTCTTTTGAGTATTTTTGCAAAAGTTAGGTAAAAAAGATTGATATAGAGATAACTGTTATCTCTCTCTTTTTATATGTATATGAGCAGTTAGTTATTTTTCAATTAATTTTAAATTTGAAATAACCACCATATCAAATATATGACGAAGGGATATACTGCACAATCTTTATCCTTTTTTTATTTTAATTATAACCAAATCAATTACATAATTCTTTAACTTATATATATATATATATAAGAAATCTCGTTTATGTTTTAACGACAATCTTAATCCGTACATTTACGTAAATGTAAACGTTTACGTTTTTTTAAATTATTTAAACATAAACGAGATTTCTTTTATGTATGTGTGTGTATATTTATATATATATATATATATATATAAAATATAAACACGTTTTGAAAAAAAAAAAGTAACGAAACAAGATTTCGTATATAATATATATATAATATAATTAAAATCTTATATATATATATTTAAATTTAAAAATAAATCATATTTATTTGAGAATATATTTTAATTTAATTTTGTGTGCATATAGGAAAAGATAAAATGTGGTCCCGCTACATATATATCCCACACAAAATTAAAATTATATTTAAATAATCTTATTATTTAAATATTATCAATTAATCAATTTAAAACATATTTAATTAATCTCATTAATTAAATAATCAATTAATTAATTTAACTAATGCTCAGTTAAATGTGAAATAATTAATTTGAAATTCAAGAGCTTATGAGTGAAAAGTGGATGTTTGGTAGAAAAGAAATTAGAATGAAAAAAAAAATGGGTGGAAGAAATGGTATAGGGGTTTCATCAAAATTGATCTCTTCAAATATGATGAATTTTGTGAGGAAAAAGTTTGACAACAATGAAAAAAATGAAGTTACTAATTTGTCATATTGCAACAAAAAATTTGGGCACCAAATTATAGAAATATCTAAATAATATTTAGACAAAATAGTAATTGTATTAATAGTAGTTTTTTCATGTTTTTCTTACAATACCAAACAAGAGAAGATAAAATCATTTCCTTTTCACCTTCACATACCAAACAAGTAAAAGGAAAACAGAATCTTTTCTTTCCTTATAGTTTTCTTTCTTTTATAATTTTCTCTTCCCTCCTATTTTCTTTTTCCATACCAAACGGAGCAAAAACCAGAGGTTTTTTTTTTTTTTTCCTTGAAAACTTTTCAGAGGACTTCAAAAATGTCTTTTAGCCTAATGAAGGTAGCATCTAGCCAAACCATTTGGGCAAACTTACTTGGTGACCAAAAAAAAAAAAGTCAGTTTTGCATATTATTGTTACATTGCTGGATTATAAATCTGCACTTTGAGGAACTTCATAAATCGAAAATTTTTTCATTAAACGAAAACAGCCTTAAAGCTCACAGCATATTGATGAGATTCTTGGCCGAAACTCATAAATAAAATAACTATTGATGAAATAATTGAATTCGGATAGCATTAGTTTCATCGAGACTTTCACCATTCAAACGTGCCCTATTAGCTACTAACACTCCTTACATAAATTCCAACAAGCGTAACTCTAACTAACAATTAACAAACTACTTAATTCGCTTAACTAACTAACAAGTCCTATCACATATTCATACTAGGAAACAGCTTTTTCTATTTGATATTCACATTACTCATGCAGTTAATGACCATTTTTAATTCCCTTGAGACTCAGCAACCTCTGCAGGAACTGCTCAAAGGTCTCTTCCCTGCTCAGCATACTAATTCTCGCAAAACTTGGATCGACCCCAAAGCGTCTCCCTCCTCTGCCCACTATCTTACAATGTTCTCTCAAAAACTTCTCGCAGTCTTCAACACCCTCCTTGATCTTCATCCATGCATATGCTGCTTGGAACAAAACAGAAAGCTGGGTTAATAAGTAAGATTATTTTTTTTACAAGTATTATTTTTACAAATGTGGGATGCAGTGACCGAGACAGGAGGTTACATACAGTGGTTTTTATTTTAATATAATAGATATGTGAATAAATTAGACTTGGTTCTCTTTAAATTAATAGTTTTCTACATGTTGATAAAATCTTGATTAAAAAAAAAAAATTGGCCCCTTCTACTTATAAATCCTATTTCCGTCATTGGTGGGATGTATAAGAGTAATATTACCGGGGTGTGGTTCAGTGTACTTTCCACGGAAAAGGCAGTATTCTTTAGGGTACTTGGGCAGACTGAAAACCTCACTGATATCCGCAACTACTTCTCTCAACCTCTTCCATCTTCCGGCCATGACCTTCTGGGCAAATTCGAATAAGTTTTCAGAGTTTCCAGGCTCGAAATCTTGGCAGTTGTTGCAAATCGCTCCCATGATCTTTGCGGCTCTGATCTGGGAGTCTTTCGATACCCCGATCGAGCTTAGTTCTACGAACTTAGTCATCTTTCTAGCAATCTCCTCATCCTTAACAAGCGCCCAACTATCAAAACAAAACATAAACGAACATCTTAATCATAGAATCTCGAATTTTGAACTATAGGAACTAGTATGTAACCAAATTGGAAACTAACCCAATGCGGGAACCGGCATGTCCTGTGCATTTGGACAATGTGAAGGACATGATATCATGATCGGCCGGGCAAGTTATGGGTGTGTATTGTGGCCAATAGTAGGCAAGGTCGTAAAAAACCTTGCCTTCACGGCCAGTACGGCTATTCACTACAGCTTCACGAATATAACCATCTGGGTTATTTGGTGAAGTGACCACTTCTATATAAGGCCCATCCTTGTCATATTCATTTGCATCACCACCCCATTTGTATAGCCCCGAAAGTAGAAGATCTGTCTGAGCCGGGTATTGCTGCATTAATATTCACAAAATTTAACGTCAATTATGTAATTAAGCTCCAATTTTCTTAATTAATAATAATAACAACAACAATGATAATAAACCTACATATAAGCCAAAAATTCGACAAGTACAATATGTTAGAATATCGAATTAGTACGGTCAAGCTCTTAACAGCTTAAGCTTTCGAGAGGTTTAATAAACTTATATTGTATTCGAGTTTAACTCCTGTGAACTAAGAGAACCAACCTAGCTAGTTTAGAGAATCTTTTTATTAGGTCGACAGAGTAATATTAAATGGCCTGGTATATTATCAAATAGAACTATACAAGCCCATGTTAACATGTTTTTCCTCCAGTGACGTCCCAAAACATGATAGTAGCAAATTACGTGCTCGTGTCTGTTGCATCATGTTCCTCTTTGTTTTTTTTGGAACCTCGTCATGTTCCTAATTCAAACATATATATATATATATATATATATGTAATGTTTGTGTTTATCAAAAAAAAAATGTCTGTCTCTCTGTCCCAGCACCCCATGCAGACACTTGCACGTGTCTACGACAGTTCTCTTTAACATGTCGTTTTTTTTGCAATTCATTTAACAGCTTCGGATTGCTTCAGTTTATAGCGCAGAATTAGAGACTTTCATTTATCTATATATTCTCACACATATCACACAAAATAAAACTTGCTAAAAAGGCTGTGTTTTGTGTGCTTGCTTTCGCCAACAGTTCTGGCTCAGCATGTGGCTTGAAATGATTGGAAGGACCAAATTGAAAAAAAAAACAAAAAAAAAACCAAAAATTTTAAATTATAAATTTATAATACAGAAGAAAATACCATAAAATTAGGGCCGTTAAAGCCGGGCCATGAACAGTTACAATTATAACATGCATTGTTTAAAAATGGAGAAGCAAGATTAAATCCTTACTTTGGTTGACTTTTACTTTCCACATCCCATATGAAGAGTGGATCCAATTTCTTTGTCAAATTTATTACTTGTCGACCACTCCAACCAGTACATTAATATCACTTGTTTTTGCCATATGCATTTTTCTTTTTTTGACTTGGTAGATTTGAATTAGACATCTTAACATGACTAGAAATACTTCTAGACTAGATTTTCGACCGTTGCGTCTTGCCTTATTAGTTTTAAAACTTTTTGTTAATAATCTTGCAAATTCCGAATACAAAAAAACACATGATAATGAAGAAAAGAAAGTATGGTTTCATTAACAAAACAATGGACTAAAAGAAACTCCAAATTTCCTTCAAAAAAATAGAAACTGAAAAAATATTTGCTCACAATAGTCACGATCTCGATTAGCTTCACTGATGACTACTTTGACTTTGTTGAGCTTGACTATCTCTTTTTCTCTTAACAAAAATGTTGTTGTTGATATTATTATTATTACTAAAAGGGACTTACCGAGTAGTATGGGGCGGCACAGACGACGGGGACGGGCTCCGCCCCACCACCGGGGGACGTGAGGGCGTAGAGCGCGGCCTGGTAAATCTGCGTGGAGCCGGTCCCGATGACGATGTAGCAATCTTCCACGACGGCATTCCCTGCTAGACGGTGGAGCCTCTTGATTGTTTCCTCAAGCTCCGGCTCCAAAAACCAGCATGGCCCACTCGTATCGCTACTGTAGCTCATCAACTCGTTTCCCTTGATCACCAACGTGCACTTCTCCCCCATCTTCCCCCAGAACGACTCGTAAACCATCGGATCACCTCTGCTCATAGACAAATATACAGAAACGACAATATTGATTAAAAATCAAAATTATCATCATAATTTCTATACAAGTCATAATTTATAAAAAAAACCTTGCCTTTCTAGATTAATGAGGGAGTCAGATGATATGTGGTTATTTTCCTTGGTGCCATTGTTTGAGGACAAGGAACATTTGTTAAGGGCTGGCTTGGCAGAAAGTTTCTCAGTGCCAAACATCTTTCTCTCTTTTTCTTCTTTCTTTCTTTCTTTCTTTGTATTTTTCTTCCTTTGATATCAAAATAACTTCTTTTTGTAGGCTCTCAAGTGTTGGTTCTGATGTAAGGATTTTGGTCCTGTATACATGCATATATATAGTAGAGGAAAGGTTCATGAATGAAGTCTAATTATTAATTAATTATATGTTTCCCTTTTTTTCTTATTAGAGATGTGTATTGGTTGTCCTTATCTTTATTTCTTCTTCTTTTTTTAGGATAATGTTTGTCCTTATTTTAACTCTGTACATCAAGTAAATCCTTATGTAAAGTAAATGTGGCAAATCTAGGAAGGACAATATGTATCTTATTTTCACCATATATATTTAAAAAAAAAAAAAAAAAGTTTACCATATATGGCAGATTGCATCGTAATTGCTTCAAACATATCTATTATTACAGCCCAAATATAGGGAACTAAGGAAGAAATAGTAATGTGGAAATTTCCGGATTTACCATAATTATGGAATCGGAAAGAGTATTTGCCTTGAAACCTTAAACCAGGTTAGCTATACAAAATGGGAAAATGGTTGGACCGGAATAAAAGAAAAGTCGGTGGGTTTTCATTTTCACTTTGCATTAATTTTCATTTTCCTCTTTTCGTGTATTTGGGATCCGTTTAGGCGATAAATAAAAGATCCGCGGTTGTGATTATATTGCATTGATTCAAATGCGTTCTATATGACTTGCATCACTTATCTAACGTTGGTGTCCAAAATATACTTCATTGATTCATGTCACGTTATATAAAACTAAACTTTGAGAATTTTTAAAATAATACAACAAAATGTGACTAATTAGATATCATTTAGAACATCAAAGATAGAACAAATAATCTTGAATCCAAATTTATTGTTTGTTTTCTATTTTGTTTTTAAATATGACGAAGATAATCAGTCAATTAAGATCAAGTGGTGTCTTTTTATTTATCCACTCATTTTTTTAAGGTTGATCTTAGGCTAAAATTTTAATCGAACAACTAAAAAAAGACCATTTGATTTTTTACAACGCTGTAAAAAAGGCAATGTTCTCTCTAGGAATGAGATTCTGTCGAGACCCACGCCGAACATGGTGAAAATGACGGAAAAAAATTAAGAATGAAGGCGCAGATGAGGACAAAATATTGCCCTTGAGTCGTGATAAGGCAACACAAGAGGAGCATTATTAACTTTAAAACATAATTTCTTCTTTTTACTAGGAAGATAAAGAAAAGGAAACTTTCCCTTTACTTTTCTAGAAAAAGGACAATTACTAATTGGTTTATAACTTTCCCGTTATCTAATTCTGCCAATATATTACTTCATTTTCTATGGCTTCTTTATAAATTGCCTGACTTCTATGGTAATGTAAAGATTTGGTTTCTTTTGTAAAACCCTTAAATTTGGTTTAGATTTAAAATTTCTACTTTATTAAATTTAAAAATTTCTACTTTATTTTTGTTCTAAATTGCTATTGCAATATTTTTGAAAAGCATAAAATATAGATAGATTGTTTGAAGGAAAAAATATATTAAATTTTGTAATTTCCTATCTTTGAAAAACCCACCATTCATTTCAAATAAGATTTGTCCCATAAACACTACCAAAATTTGATCTAAATTTTTAAAATATGTACCAAAATTTTATACACAATACACTATAAATTTTCCGGCATCTATATTTCCATCAATATTTTTGATATTTCATCAAAATCGATATTACAGTAAAAAGATATTTCGATAGTTCGAAATTTTCAAAATTTCCATCAAAATTTTGGCAAAATTTGCATCCATGTTGATAACTTATATGGTTGATATAGTATCGTAGGGCTTCTTTTTTTTTTTTGCCTTGGAAGCATATGTTATCGTAGATTTAAAATGTTTGTTAATGGCATTACAACTCCTAATAACGATATCAAGCTGGAAAACAAAATCCTATATATCATATAGGTTGATTGACTGCATAATCATTTATTAAATTTCTCATAAAATTACAAAAACCTCCTTGTTTCTCCCTCCATCCACAAAAACTTCCGTAACTCATTATTGATAGGGGGAGCATTCAATTCAATACCTTTCACTACGTTTAATCCAACTCAATGTGCCCAATCCAATTCCGAAACATGTACACATTGTAATGCCATACTAATTGATAGAAAGGACCACAAATATATTTTCTTATAAATCAATCTCTAATCATTTGAAAGCTCATTGAAAATCATCCCTCACAAAGCTATACTAGTAAGAGAACATGCAAAGGAGAAGAATAAGAAAAATGATGATCCATACTTACAATCTGAATAATTGAACAACGTGTTTCTCTTTAACTGCTTTTCTTTTCTTTTCTTTTTTTTTTTTTCAGTTCTCCGTAATAGTTGCTAAACTATTGTTGAGTTTGGTTTGGTAATGTTGGTGGGGTTTTCCTAAATACATGCTTTCTACAGCGTTCAAAAATGCTGTCGTATATGAGATCAAACTGGACACCTGCTCTTTCCCGGTTCACAATAAACAGTATGTGATCACCTTCCACCATCTTGTAGTACCTGCGCACAAACCAAGTTCCATAAGCTGATATAAGGATTTGTTTATGGATGAGAAAAACTAAAATTGATCTTGCATCATGCAAGCCTATTTTATGGTAGAAAACTTTTCGTAGCTAGTGACTTTTAGACACTGAAACGAGAAGCAAAAATGGCGTCCTGCGCTTTTGAACTGTATTAGATTGACTCTTACTTAAGGCTATATGTGTTTGGTAAGAGAGAAAATAGGGGGAAAAAAAAAGAGGAGATCGGAAAAGTAGAGAGAAATGAAGGGACCTCTCTAAGAGGACAAAGGTAAATCAAGTGGAAAAGAAGAATTACTAACCAGATACCAGGTTCCAAGGGCTGGCAATCTGAATCATTAGCCACAAAGCGGTTAGGATGTTCAATGGGGAGACGAGGATGAGTCATGGATATGGTGTTAAGCGCTCCATCATTGTCCTGCCAATCCTCATCCCTGCATATCCATCCACGCAATAAATAAGACTGAAAATTATATATATTTTTGGTAAAGCACAAAGTCAATACTGTGAAGTTCTAGGGAAATTCAACAAACCAATTCAAACCTGGTCATACTATTGCTGCATGTACAAAAACTAGAAGTGAAAACTACAATGAATAAAGCTAAGTGGCACCACTCACCACATGTGTTAGCAGCTAATATGGCTAATTTTGGTGACTTTTGAGTTGAACTGTGGGACCCATAATTAATAATTTCTCCTCTCTGAGTGCCATATCATGTGGTGAGGGAAGCGGCACCACTGGTGCCCATAGCTTTACTCAAAACTCATACCAAATTTTGGATTTAGAATTTGGGGTGAGCATGCAGCCCACTTTTCAACCACTATGAGAAGAAACGATCTCGGCCATTGAAAATACAATTGTCAATTTTTAGTTGAAATATTTTCAACAGCTCAGGTTGTTTATTTTCATCATCCAATGGTTTGAAATTTGGCACGTAATACTATATCATTTACTCTCATCATCTAACGGCTGAAATTGACTCCATAGTGCATGCCAGAAAAAAAAAAAGAAGTGATGTGCCATAGCTTCTTCCAAAACTAGGACAAGAAGTCCACAAGCAAGAAGCAAATGTAAAATTAGTATGCATTTAAAGACAAACCTATAGCCTTTGTAAGGGGGTGAAACATCTGGAGGGTGACGCCATTGGCTCATCTGCAAAACTCTAATGAAAAGCAATGGATGAATTCCAAGTATCCCAGATGGAACCGTGACACCAAAGATCTTCTTAGTGCGCTTGGTGGCGTAGCTAAAGTAGTAAGTGTTGGGAAATGTCTGTAGATGACTGTTAAGTCTTAGGGACCCTTGGATTGTAAGGTCTGGGAGGATCCAATCCCCAGAAGCAAATGGACCCACATTCCCCAAGAGGCAATCAACAAGACCCCAGATACCCGCCTTCTTCCAGGACATGTTGAAGTGATCGAATCCAAAGTTGTAATAGGCCTTCAGCCACGGAATATCGAACCAATCATAGATTATCACTCCTAAACGGCAAAGCTGCAGCAGACATAAAGGTTTCATGCTCCTTCCATCTTCTGGCCTGCAACAGTTGTAAACCACAGTGACTAATGCAACATTTCGGAATAATTGAAAACCAAGCTCAAAAACCTAGAAAATTGTACAATTGGCAATATCTAAATTTGTCATGCTAGCTTTCGGTTGTTCACTCTCTGTTATTCTTTTACGTTGTTCCATAAATTGGTTAAAAAAAAAAAATTGAAGCGCAAATGATATGGAAACTCACTGCATCCCATCTAAGTAGGTTCTTGTAGTTCCATTGAAAGCACCAGACAAGGACGTTATGCTCAGAACCCAATTCTCGTTAGTGTTCTCAAATCCCTTAAAAGCCTGAAGAAAAACATATAATCACCAAAAAAAATCTATATATTAGGAGATTTGTCATTATTTTACACTATAATCTAATTTGATAAACAAAAATTAAACTAACCTTATCAGCAAGCATTTGTTGCAGCACACGAACAACCTGTGCTCCGGCCGAATGGCCCACAAAGTGAATAGGATGATCCTCGTCCCATTCTGGGTAGTGCCCTGTACACAATTATATTCCCAAAAAAGATTAAAATAAAATAAATTTTATACACAATCTCATCTAAACAAAAAGATTAGTGAAAAAAAAAAGAACCTTCTTCATAAACACGACCAAATTGGGAGTGCCCACAGGCCTTGCTGTGTTCCTCGCCATAATCCACTTGCCCGCCTTTCAAATAATAGAACAATTCTCGAGCCCTGAAAAATCCCAACAAGCCCGTTAATAATTTTCCTCAAACAAAAAGAGAAACCTTTTTTTTTTTTTCTTTTTTAATGATTATTTGTTGGACCTTCTCAAGCACAAAAATGTTTACCTATCGTAAATGCTCGTCAACGACCCCAAATCAGGCACGAGAACCCTTTCGTCCTTCTTCTCTGCCCCGGCAAAATACGACAATCCCCCCAACCTCTACAAAACCCCCCCAAAAAAAAATCAACTTCAGAAAAGATAAAAGTAAATAAATTCAGACCCATTTTGTCAGAAATGAGAAGAATTTATTTAATTATTGTTACCCCTTTGCCGAAGCCGAAGATTCCGTGGACCAAAACGATGGGAGGGAGCTCGAGATTGTCAGCGTTTTTCACTGATGTTGTTGTTGTGGGAGGATCAAGTTTGACCTCAAAATTCGAGTTGGGCTTGAAGAAGGTCTCGTTCAGAGCCTGAGAGAGATCACCGGCGACGGCTGAGCTAAATATGTAAAACCCATATAGCATGTGAACCAACGAGCTCACGAACAGCTCCGCTATTTGCAATGAAGCTATCCACAATCTCATCATCTTGTCAAAAAACCCAAAAAGAATCTTTGTTTTTTTTTTGTTCTAAATTAAAACAGAGCCTTATGAAGAAGAAGAAGAAGGAAGCTCAAACTTTCCAGAGACCTCCATACACCAACCCCATAGAAAATGGGAGAAGATCAAAGAGGTCTCTGAAACGTCTTTGACAAAAAAGAAAACTTTTATATATATTTTCTAACGCAGACTTTGGACAAAGGGTTTTCCCCAATTTTCTCGTTTCCGACAGAGTTACGACCAATCATGAATGACAAACCTTTAAAAGTTCATGCGCTTCGGTTTTTGCTTCTTCTTTTTTTTTTTTGGCTTTAATTGACGAGGGGAAGATGTTGGTTTGGGTTGGTCCCACGTGTTCTCTAGAGATCCTCTCCAAAAAAAAAAAAAGAAAGAAAAATTAAATTCGTGTCAGACAGGGACGCACATCGTGGGCAAATAAAAAAAGTGTTAAATTACATGAGGATGGCTCGTACATGTAATTATTTATCCATTTATCTTTTTGATTTAAAAAGAAAAAGCAAGATACATTTTAAATTTAAAAAACTTGTTTTAATTTTATTTTTTACAGATTTTTTAAACAAAAATAAAAATAAAATAAAAATATATTTAATTAGTCCAAATTTATTTATAAAATATATTTTAAAAAAAAAAATTTTAATTCTAACATTCAAAAAACCATAACACTTAAGATTTTTTTTTTTCAAAATTTGATGCTTTGTTTAAGGAGTTTTTATGTTTTTAAATCTATAAGATATTTTTTATAGACGTTTAAAGATAACTATGTCATTTATCCTAATATTTTATATATATAAATGAAATTGAAACATGTTTTTTAAATGCAAATTATAACTTTGTAGTTTTTAAAAGAACACACAAAGAGAATGAGAAATAATTAAAATTAGAAGATATAATGATATAATTAACCTAATACGAAAATGGGATTAGAATCCGACAAAATTTTGTGCATCTAATTTACAGGTTTGCTTGATAAAGACACGTCCTTTTGGTACTAAATCTTGGAAATGGAAATTTATAGGGTGTTTAAGAAATAAGTTAGACTTGAAAGCACTCTAGCATATAAGAGCTTTACACTGTACCATATTTTTGTTTTACATTGTACGAGTTTTATATTATTTGAGTTGAAACTAATTTGCCAAACACCTTAGTTTGCTCTATGTAAAGTTTAGCACTAATAGTGCATGTTTTTTACTATTAAATTAAATTAATATAGCATCAAAAAATGAAAAATACACAAAGACGAACAGTTTGTAATACAAATCATATAGTGTTTAGTAAACATAATTGGAAATAATTTTTTAGTTATTAAATAGTATAAAACTCTCACATATTGCAGTAAAAAGTAAAAAATTATTACAATATAAAGCTCTCATATGTTAAAATATTTTGAATTAAAAAGTTAGTTCTAATCATACTTATCACACCCTTTAATAATCATAATGTATTTTTTGAGGTCTTACTGTAGAAATTATTATGGAATTTTATTTTATTTTGTTCAAAAATTAGGGGCGTTTATTTCCAGGTCGTCTGCGCTGGTGCTGAGCTGGAAGGTTCCTTATCAAACCAACCCCCAGCTGCGTGACCCGCTTATCAGTTTCATCAATATTATCTTCCTAATTCATGACCTTCCCACTCACGCGCAACGTTTCCCGGTGTACTACAATTGCATTTTGCAATCTCCCTTTTTTTTTTCTTTTTTTTTTTTGGAGGGAAGAAAAAGGACTAAAAACAAAAGTGGTATGAAGAGAATGAATAGTGGTCGTGAACTAGCAAAGAAAATTTGTGTGAGAAGTTGTTTCTTTCAAGCAAGAATATGGTGTTTTTTTCTTCTTTTTTCTTTTTCTCTTTTTGGACGTAGATATGGTAGTTGAACTCGTTTTTGCTTGTGCCATTTCATTTTCGCTTTCTTCTGTTTTGTTTCTATCTATTTTGAATAAAAGTTAACCATATGGTTTGTGATTTAAAGACTATAACTTTAGCCGTTGTTACTTTATTTGAACTTTAAATCTTATTTGGTGAACTATACTTTAAAAAAAAAAAAAAAACCTTTTAAGGAACACATTGAAATTGGAAAAGGGAGTTCAAGAAGAAAATGAGATGTTGTGTAGTGAGGAATTGTGAAGTAAAAAAAAAGGTTAATAGATCCATTTATTTACCATCTTTTATCCTCAAAACTTCAAAAGGAAAAGTGAAGAAAAAATTATTTAATAAAACAAATAGTGTATTAAATAACTATTTTGACCTTAATCATACTTTATCTTTTTATTTTGTATAAGGGTACTAATGGTAAATTAAAACTCGATTAGATAATTTATTTTCCTTTTTATTTCTTTTCTACCAAATATATGAAAGAAATCTCGTCCTCCTTTCTCGCATCGATACTTAATTTGTTTCTCATTTCTTTTGGTCTTCTATCATTCTCACCAATTATAATATAAAATTGCATTCATGCTAATTAGAGAAACAATTCAACTTTTTTTTCATGAGTTTTTTTTTTAAATCCTTGCTCATGCAACAAACTCAATTTCTAGGTGCAGTGACAATATAACAATTATTTTATTATGAACGTAGACGTAGAGAGAAACTAGTATAAAAAAAACACCTTGTTCGAGACTATAATAGTTTTGGCTTTAAAAAACTTCCATGATACAATTTTAATTAATCACAAAGTTCCCCCTAAATTATAGCCGTTGTAATACTTTGTCTCTCAAACTTCAAAACGAAACATTCGTTCCTCCTGAAGTACAAATTGTTAACAAAAATGGTCCCTTTGTTAGAATTTTAACAGAAAATTTGATAAATGATTATAAAATTAAAAGTATTTTAATTAAAAATTATAACTATAATAAAAATAGTCTTTATTGATGATTAAAAATAAAACAAAAAATCAACTAAAACCATTATACTATTTGAATCCTTCTTTTCTGATATATTAAAATTTTCTTCAAAATATTATTTTTTATGCATACAAAAAGTATTTTAAAAATTTAAAAATTTATATCAGTGAAATGAAAAACAAAAAATATATATTCATTATAACACAAAATTTTCAAAGAGACAAAACTCTACCAGCATTAATAAAATTTCGTTCATATTTTTAAAGTTTTTATTGGTATTTATATCTTTTAAAATTTTAAAATACTTTTTGAGTGTGAAAAAAATCAAAAAAATTTTAAAAAAAAATTTGATATATCAAAAAAAGATGGATTCAGATAGCAATATGTTTTTAATTGATTTGTTGATTTTAATCATTAATAAAGATTATTTATATTATAGTTTTAATTTTTTTTTTGTTACTTTTTGTTGAGGGTAGCTCGGCACTCCCACCGAGGACATTAACTTTGGTGGTCGGCAAATAAGTTCGGCATAAATGGCTACCGCCCGACCCGACGAATTATGCTTCTTCCCGGGGAGCCTTCCACTGATCTGAGGGCACGCCCCCAAGAAGGCTGCCACCTCGGGGGATGAACTGTAGCTCGGGCCGGGCCACGCTATTCATCATAACACGTCACTACCCATCCTTGTTGGCCAACACCAGGCAGGCGTGCTGCCGTCCGATAGAGTCCAATCCATTGGACTATGGACGCGACACTTGTCACCTATTGCTTGATACACTTTGATGTGACACCTGGGTAATGGGCAAAACCCATCTTGCACCCGATCCAGCTGGTGGCCTATAAATAGGATGCATTTATGACGTTTTAGAGAGAGAAACCTCTTCACATTTGATCAGCTGCCGACCTCTGCCGAACAGTTCTTGCCTTGAGCATCGGAGAGCCCTTGTATATTGACTAACCCCATTTCTCCGAATCATCCCTCTTGCAGGTACTCAGTTCCGACCAGGGGCAAGCTTAGAGGAGGTCAAAAGGTGTACAGTCACACCTGGGTGTTGATCCGACGCCGGACGGCGGCAAGCATCAACATTTTGGCGCTAGAAGGAGGGCCGACGCGCCCCAATCCAAAGTTATTCTACCTCGGATTTCTGAAATGACGACACGAGGTAACGTAAGAGATAGTACCGTCCGACATCAGGAGTCAGGCGACGTCAGGCATAAGCAACCAGCCACAGAACGGCCCAGCAGCCGTCCTCGGACCGCCAGATCTCGGTCCGGCGGGTAAGGAAGCGCGGCAAGAGCTAAGTCGATGCAGGTCCGAGCTGCACATGACCCCATCCAGGAGCTCACAGATGCAGTTTGGATTTTAACTCGGCAGCTCTCGCAAGCCCGACAACAAGCTGCGCCAGAACCGCCACCCCCTGCCCAGGTTGACCAGGCAGAGGGTCGGCGTGAACAGAGCGCCACCAACTAGGAGGACCGATCAGAGCAGTCCCTGGGATCCACCAGAGCGCCCCTGCTCGATAACAGACTGGTTCATGAACGCCAGGTGGGACGTCAACCACCCCGCGTCCCTTCACCACAAGGTTCCAGGGCCTCGGTATTTGATCGGCTAGGGTACCGAGGGATTAACAGAAATCGCCAAGGCGAAGTCGAAGGCCGTGCTGAGGGCGGAGTACCTTATCACGTCGAACTGCCCGAAGATACGAATAGTCGCCAATTCTGGGTACTGCAGCGATAGATCGATGAGATCCGTAATTACAGGTTTGGTCTGGATGAGATCGGGGTGCAGGGTCTGCCATTCCCGGATCACATAATGCGGGCACCCATGCCGCCGAAGTTCAAGGTCCCACAGATTAAGCCTTACGACGGGGCCACAGACGCGGATGAGCATGCCGAGCTCTTTTGCGGGCACATGCTGTTGCAAAATGCCAGTGACGCTGCGATGTGCAAAGCCTTCTCCCTCACCCTTACAGGCCCTGCTTTGCAGTGGTTTCGACGGCTCGAACCAGGGTCGATTTCTTCTTTTGGGCACTTAACTGACGCCTTCTCCGCTGCATTCTCTACAACCAGGATGCGGAGGAAAGAAATAACCTCCCTGTACGCTGTCAAGCAGGGAGACGGCAGTGTCAGGGATTACGTCAACCGATTCACCCGGGCCGCTCTTGAGGTCAAGCATGTCGAAGATGAAACCCTCAAGCATATTTTTGCAGGGGGACTCCGAGACGAGAAGCTGACCTGGTCCCTGGCCTTTGAGCAGCCAAACACGTTTTCACAAATGCTCGGCTACACTCAAAGACATGCAGACGCTGCCGAGTATATGAAAAGCCACCGGGAGAAAAAAGGCCCGGAGCAGGGTAGTGCCGAGCATGCCAATAAGCAAAAGAAGGAGAAATCTGACAAGCCGAAGGGGCCGACCGGCAAGTTCCAAAACTACACACCTCTGGTGGCAACCATTGATGAGGTGCTCATTCAGGTCGGCGACAAGAATCTGCTGACACCGCCGCCCAAGCTTCGAGGCTTTAGGGCGAAGCGTACCAGCCAAAGTTTTACAAATTCCATCAGGATGTGGGTCATACGACCCGAGAATGCATCCAACTTAAGGACCAATAGAAAGGCTGGTCCGAGAAGGTTTACTGCAGGAGTTTGTGGATAAAGCCATAAACCTGAGGGCGACCTCTGGAAGAAACGACTCGTCGGGCCGAGACGTGCAGGGCCGGCCCAGAACCGATAGTGTGAACGCCCCGAAACCCCCAAATATCGTACATACGATACTCGGCGGGCCTGTAGCCGGGGACACATCGAGTGGGCGGCGAGCCTACGTCCGAGAAGCCCGGCGCATCGAACGGGGTGATTTCATGAATGTCTCCGAGCACATCAATAAGATATGCTGCCAAGAAGACATCCCCATCACCTTCACTGAGGAGGAAGCAGATCGGCTGCTGCATCCCCACAACGATGCCTTGGTTTACGAACTGCCTATCGCCAACAACGTTGTACGACGTGTTTTAATTGACAATGGCAGTTCAGCAGACATCCTCTTTAAGCAGGCGTTTGATAGACTGAAGATTAGCAACGCGCCTTTAACCTCAGTTTGGACCTCACTTTTCGGCTTCGCGGGTGAGTGTGTCCGAGCAATCGGGAAGGTTAGTCTCCCGGTAACTTTTGGAGAAGAAGTTGCCAGGTCACTCGGGTGGTCGACTTTTTGGTCGTCGACAAACCTTCTCAGTATAACATAATCATCGGCCGACCGACACTGAACGGACTAAAAGCCGTGGTCTCGACGTATCACCTGGCGATGAAGTTTCCAACCGATGGTGGCGTTGGAGTAATCTGCTCGTCCCAGGCGGATTCCTGGGCTTGCTATGCGAATGCAGTCTGGGCAGCCTCAGTCCAGCAACAGGGAATTCTGGCCGTGCACACAATCGACGAGATCGACCTTCCAACCGATCCGATGCCGAAGATGCTCGCGGACCTAGACCCCAGGTTTCCGGAGGAGGAAGTAAGGGGCACCCCGGTCGAAGACTTAGTGCCGTTCTCCCTGGACCCCGAAAGGCCAGAACGCACAGTCCAACTCGGGACTCAGCTACAACCTGAGATCCGGGCCGACCTGGAATCCCTTCTTTCTGAGTACCGCGACGTTTTTGCATGGTCTCATGAAGACATGCCCGGCGTAGATCCGAGCATCATCAGCCATCGGCTTAACGTCCAACCTGGTCACAGGCCGGTGATACAAAGACGAAGAGCCTTCAACCCGGAGAGATATGCCGCGATAAATGATGAAGTCCAGAAACTATTGAAGGTTGGGTTCATCAGAGAGGTCAAATATCCAGAATGGTTGGCAAATGTTGTCCTCGTCAAAAAAGCGAATGAAAAGTGGCGGGTCTGCATCGATTGTACCGACCTTAACAAGACCTGCCCCAAGGATTGCTTCCCGCTTCCTCGGATAGACCAGCTCGTTGATGCCACAGCCGGACACGAGCTCTTGAGCTTTATGGACGCGTATTCCGGGTATAATCAGATAAGAATGGCCGAAGAGGACCCAATTAAAACCTCATTCGTTACCGACCAGGGTTTGTATTGTTACGTTGTGATGCCATTTGGTCTCAAGAACGCCGGAGCTACGTATCAACGACTCGTTAACAAAATGTTCGCTCGGCTGATCGGGAAAACTATGCCACAGCCGGACACGAGCTCTTGAGCTTTATGGACGCGTATTCCGGGTATAATCAGATAAGAATGGCCGAAGAGGACCAAATTAAAACCTCATTCGTTACCGACCAGGGTTTGTATTGTTACGTTGTGATGCCATTTGGTCTCAAGAACGCCGGAGCTACGTATCAACGACTCGTTAACAAAATGTTCGCTCGGCTGATCGGGAAAACTATGGAGGTCTACGTGGACGACATGTTAGTAAAATCTGTCCAAGCGATGGACCACATAGCCGACCTCCGAGCTAGCTTTGACATCCTCCGGGAGTATGGGATGAAACTCAACCCGGTAAAATGCGCTTTTGGCGTCAGCTCCGGCAAATTCCTCAGATTTTTGGTTAACCGACGAGGAATCGAGGTGAACCCGGCAAAAGCCCAGGCAATCATAGACATGCATTCTCCTCAGACAGTAAAAGACGTGCAAAGGCTTACTGGCATGGTGGCCGCCTTATCAAGATTTGTCTCCCAGGCTACCGACAAGTGCCATCCTTTTTTCAAGGCGCTTAAGGGGAGGTTTGAGTGGAGCAGGGAGTGTGAAGACGCATTTCAAGGCTTAAAAACCTACCTAGCCACACCCCCGCTCCTGTCCAAACCTTCGCTCGGTGAGATTTTAACCGCGTATTTAGCCGTCTTGGAGAAGGCTGTTAGCTCGGTGTTGATCCGAGATGAAGATGGGATTTAGAGACCCATCTACTACACCAGCCACGCGTTCCAAGGTGCCGAGGAGCGCTATTCATCATTGGAAAAGCTGGCATTCGCTCTAATAACATCAGTTAGGAAACTTCGGCCGTATTACCAAGGCCATACTGTTAAGATCCCGACCAAGTTCCCTCTCCGGCAAGTTCTACAGAGTCCAGAAATATCAGGTCGGATGGCCAAGTGGTCGGTTGAGTTGGGCCAGTATGATATACATTTTGTGCCAAGAACGGCAATAAAGGCTCAAGTCCTGGCGGACTTCCTTGCCGAATTTACAGAAGCCGGAAAGTTTGCTCCCCTAGTTGAGAAATCGCCCATGGAGCAACCAGATACACCTAGCTGCAGTGAACAAGGCCTCTTCTCGGAGCCGAATTAGAAACTACACGTCGATGGATCGACCTGCGTCGATGGGTCGGGGGCAGGCTTGATTTTAACAAGCCCTAACGGATATAAGGTCATTTATGCCCTTCGCTTCGATTTCAAGACCTCAAATAACGAAGCGGAATACGAAGCTTTGCTGGCCGGTCTACGAATTGCCCGGGACCTCAAAGTTGATCGGCTGACCATCTATAGTGACTCAATGCTGGTGGTGCAGCAAGTCACGGGACGATTCCAGGCCCGAGCAGAATCAATGACGGCATATTTAAAAGAAGCGAAACGGTTGCTTGGACAATTCAAGTCCTACACTTTTGAGCAAATCCCCCGATCCGAGAACGCGGAAGCTGATGCCCTCGCTCGACTAGCCTCCGGGATAGGCAGAGTGGACCCGATCTCCGTCCCTATTGAAAGACTCTCCGAACCAAGTGTCAGTAAAGAGGTCATGAGCCTGGAAGCCGAACGAAAATGCTCATGGATGGACCCGATAATCCGGTACCTAACCCTATCCGAATTACCCGATAACCGGGAAGAAGCACGGCGGATACGTAACAGCTCAGCCCGGTATTCAATGATCGGGGAAAAGCTATACCGGCGCGGCTACTCAACGCCATGCCTGAGATGCTTGGATCCCCAGGAGGCAGAGTACTTAATGAAAGAGATTCATGAGGGCCTGTGTGGCAATCACTCCGGTGGACGCTCCTTGGCCCAAAAATGCCTACGACAAGGTTACTACTGGCCTAGTATGCAGCAAGACTGCGTGAGCTTTGCACGAAAATGCCTCAAATGCCAGCAATTTGCTCGAATGTTAGGTTCGCACGCCGAGCCTTTAAACCCGGTGACTTCAGCATGGCCATTTGCAAAATGGGCCATCGACTTGATCGGACCACTCCCTCCGGCTCGTTCGCAATTCAGATATTGTGTCGTCGCCATCGACTATCTGACAAAATGGATCGAAGTCGAGCCTTGCACCAGCATGACTGAAGCTAAGTGCACCAACTTCGTATGGAAAAATATCGTCTGTCGGTTCAGAATCCCGCACACTATCGTGACCGACAATGCTAAGCAGTTTGACTCCTCAGGTTTATGGCATTTGTGTAAGAAGCTCGGCATTAAGAAAGTCTTCTCTTCTCCGAGCTATCCGCAGAGTAACGGCCAAGTGGAGGCCGTAAACAAGACAATTAAAGACAATCTGAAGAAGAAGCTCGAAAGGCTCAAGGGTGCGTGGATCGACGAGCTGTCCCAAGTGCTCTGGGCATACCGAACAACCGCGCGAGCTGCAACTGGCGAGACACCGTTCTCCCTGGTCTACGGGGCAGAGGCCGTCATCGCAGCCGAGGTTGGATTGCCGACCTTAAGGGTTGAGCAATATGAAGAAAAACTTAATGAAAAGCTCATGATGACCGAGCTCGACCTACTTGAAGAAAAAAGGAACCAAGCATCCATCTGTAACGCAGCCCGGAATCAGGTTGTAGCCCGGTATTACAACAAACAGGTTCAGCCGAGGAGCTTTAAGGTTGGTGACTTAGTAATGAAGAAAGTCACGGTTCAGCAACCCGGTCTTGGGTCCTTTGGTCCGAAGTGGGAAGGACCTTTTAAAGTCGAAGGTGTCGTGCGATCAGGCACCTACAGGCTAGTCGATTTGGAGGGGAATCAACTTGGGCATCCTTGGAATGCCGAGCTGTTAAAAAGATTCTATTCCTGAACAAGAACAGGAAATCAGAGCCAGATTCCTTTTTTGATCTCTGGCCACAATTCTTTTGTAACTAGACCTGCTGAGCAGGACTGGAAAAGTCAATGTAAATATTACATTCGTGGAACACAACTTCCCTAATCTCATTTCGCCTGAGCAATGTTTTTAAGGGAAGTCAGGCCAAGACACCGGAACCCCAGCTCGGAAGACAGGATGTTGACTCCCAGCCAAGGGCGTCATCCTCGTCAAACTGGACAGGGGGGCTAGTCAATATACGTATCATGTCTGTCATGCAGACACCCTTAAGTTGCTCGGCACATTTATGTGCCCGATCAGTCCTATACTTGTAAAGTTTCTTTGAAACTTCCACAAGTCTATGGGGGGCGACAGGGTAAGGGCAGCTGTACGCCGTTTACATCCTGCCCGACCGAGACCAGAAACCTAAACTTGCTTGGATAACTAAGCAGAAGTGGATAACTACTCGGAACGACCGAGAACTGAAGTCTTCGGATCAACTGAGGACAGAGGTACTGGAATTAACCGAAAATAATCGCACCATTCACCTCTGCTCGGTCAATTATCCCCCAGCCTGGGAATCTACCCGAGAAGTATCTAACCTTAAATGTTACGTGGGATGTAAAAAAAAAACTACTACACGTAATCTAAAGTGGATACAAAACGGGAAAATATAAATCGTTTAAATTTCTTTATTAAGGAGGTACAAGAAAGTCGGGCACCTCCTAAGCCCAATCACAAAAAGCGAGAAACAGAGGATCAATCGGCCCGAGTCTCATCACCAGCTTGAGTCTCGTCCCCGGTCGCGCTGTCGTCTTGACCGCCCTCGGCAGCTTGCACATCCCCGCCGTCGTCACCGTCTACAACGACGACCTCCTCAACATCCCGTTGTTGCTCGGCCTCACCCTGGTCCGGCTCGGCAATAACCGACCAGTCGAATGCAGCGGCCTCGGGATGCTTCTCTATCAGATGGTCGCGGAGATCCACCATTCCATCGAAGTAGAGATCGGTGTACTCGGGGGACGTCTTGAACTCCTCGACCGCAGCGGCTAGCTGATCCGGAAGCCCGGCCACAAATCGGTGATGCTCGGCTTGTAGAGTTGCCAGTCGTTCCTCTAGCTGAGCGGCTTTCTCCTCCTGCCGAGCAGCAATCTCCTCCTGCCGAGCAGCCTTATCCTCTGCCTCCTTTAGCCGCCTCAACATGTCATCGGCCTCGGACTTCGCCTTCTGAGCCTCCTCCTTGGCCCGACCTAATTCATCCTTCGTGTCTTTGAGCTCTCTGTCGGAGTCCAACTTCAGGAGGAGGGTCTTCTTGTGCCTTTCTTGCTCCTTGTGGATCTCCCTCACCCCGATGGAGTGCGCCATGTGCACAACGGCGCTCAGCTGTGAAAAGTACCAGGGGATAAGTTCTCGGCAACATTATAGGAAGTCCCTGCAACCATTAGTCGACTTGGATACTTACTGAGGCTGCCGATCGGAGTGCCAGGTTGCACAAATCGGGGAAGTCCTCACCCCGAATCTCCATAAAAAAGTCATTCGAGGGAGCCACGTCCCCGATGCGTTCAAGGAGCATCCCGCGGTAGTTCGGGCGCCTTCTTTGTTGGTTCTCGGAAGAACCTCTGGAAGCCTCGTCTACTCGGCCGACCTCTGAGGAGGTCCTTATTGGCAGTGGCGGTGGAGCTTGGACTGATGTGGAGGTCTGCCCGGTACGTGTCGGGGGCTCGGGTGCTGGCGTCCTCTTACGCTTCTTGCTGGCCTCGGCGGCCTTGCCCTTGCCCTTCCTCTGTGTTGTCATCTGGGCAAGCCTACCAGAGCGGGAGCTCGGTGCGGTCATTTCTGTACAAAGAAAATCCAAGTTAAGCAAAGAACGAAATAAAAGAGGACGGCGACTATAAATAAAATTCTGGGCTGACCTCCGATCCGGAGTTGGCCCGACGGGTACAGGAGCCTGATCACGCCCTCGAGGTTCTCGTCGGCTACAGGTGGCCCCGCACCGAGGGAGCCACTGGACGAGTCCTCGGTACTGGACAATGAAGGCTCCCTCGTCGGCCACCCGGACCGGGAAGTGCTTGGCCCTGGAAGATCCGCATCACCCATATGGGCAACAGTAACCTGCCCGGTTTCCCGGGCAGAACGCCTAGCTCGGGGAAAACTGCTAGATTCCCTGAACCAACCGTATCTGGACAGGGTGTCCTTTCTCAGAAGAAAGGACTGTTGTCTGGACGACTCGGGCTTTTCGAACAGCTCGTCCACGGCCTCTATTACATGGCTCGGTGCCCAAGGGCGCTTAATCTAGACGTGCCCCAGCTCGAATGACCCCGGCACTTGTTCATCCTCGGGGACAACTTCACCGGCTCGGGCTAAAAAGTTCCCCCCGACGTAAAACCATTCGTACTTCCACAGCTTGTCCGAGTCGGGGTTGCCCAGAATAAAGTCCTTTCTGAAGCCGGTGAAGTAGTACCAACCGGACTGCCGAGGAAGCTTCTTCATCTTGAATACTTGCTTGAAGGCCTCCAGCGGCATCTCAGTACTCCGGTGGTACTTCCACAAAATATACATCCCAATCAGCGACCTGTAGCTGTTCGGGTTTAATTGTGTCGGGCACACATTAAAGTTATTAAGCGCCCGGCGAAGGAAACGGTGCAGTGGCAGACGCAGCCCGGCCTTGAAGAACTCGGCGTAAAGTGTGATAAACCCCTCTGGCACCTCTAAAGGTGAATCCCCTTCGCCGGGAACGACGAGATCCACATCGGCCGGAATACCATATTCGGCGCGCAGTGTCCCTAACCGCGACTCTGTAATCGCGCTCGTATATCCTGCCGCTGAGGTTTGCCCAGGACGGCTTATCCGATATGCTGTGACGCCCCGTACGCGGGTGGCCTGGACCTCCTGCTCCATCTCCGGCTGTTCTGCCCCTGCCTCCTCGGCCGCATGCTCCTCATCGGAGGCATCAACCGTAATCACGCCTGCAACTTGGACGGGGGCCTCGGCATTCCGACCAGAGGTGCTCGGAGCGTCCTCCTGGGTTTGAAACTCGGTCCTCTCCCTTGGAAAAACTTGGGAATGGCCCGCTGTTGCCGCCCCAGTGTAAGGGTCTTGCTCCCTGGACGGCCTGATAAGTTTGTGCCCGCCTAGCAAATCTAAAAATTCTTGCTCGGGCACGGTCTGGGAATCGACCCTTAGGATCTGCTCCAGCCGCCTGGCCCCTTCCCGTCTATGGGACGCCACCTTGGCGTCAGATTGAGTCGAAGAAGAGCTACTGCTCTCCCCGCTGCTTTCCAACCATGAAGCCTCTACGTTTTGCGAGTCAGACAAATCACTCATTTTTCACTCGGGAATTACCTGCTCGGGTTCTTGGTTGCTCGGTTGATATAATCCTCGGCTAGTACTTGAGCTCGGCAGCTAAAATTTCTCGTTCGTAAATTTTTGAAAATGAAGTGCAAACTGCGGAGGGGAGGGGCCCTATTTATAGCCACTTTAAGCGGGAAATTCGAGCGCGAAAACCCAAAAGGCGCAATTAATACGCCTGACAGCCACACAGACGGCTGCGACGCGACACGCGTCCCCCGTCTGATCCGCGCGTCTTTTCACCTCACCCCGCTTCTAAGTGTCGCTTAGTCTTCTTCCTTTGAGCCGACCTCACCCACTCGGCATAGTCCACCCGGCCGAACACCGACCAGGTGCACTGGGGGGCTAATGTTGAGGGTAGCTCGGCACTCCCACCGAGGACATTAACTTTGGTGGTCGGCAAATAAGTTCGGCATAAATGGCTACCGCCCGACCCGACGAATTATGCTTCTTCCCGGGGAGCCTTCCACTGATCTGAGGGCACGCCCCCAAGAAGGCTGCCACCTCGGGGGATGAACTGTAGCTCGGGCCGGGCCACGCTATTCATCATAACACGTCACTACCCATCCTTGTTGGCCAACACCAAGCAGGCGTGCTGCCGTCCGATAGAGTCCAATCCATTGGACTATGGACGCGACACTTGTCACCTATTGCTTGATACACTTTGATGTGACACCTGGGTAATGGGCAAAACCCATCTTGCACCCGATCCAGCTGGTGGCCTATAAATAGGATGCATTTATGACGTTTTAGAGAGAGAAACCTCTTCACATTTGATCAGCTGCCGACCTCTGCCGAACAGTTCTTGCCTTGAGCATCGGAGAGCCCTTGTATATTGACTAACCCCATTTCTCCGAATCATCCCTCTTGCAGGTACTCAGTTCCGACCAGGGGCAAGCTTAGAGGAGGTCAAAAGGTGTACAGTCACACCTGGGTGTTGATCCGACGCCGGACGGCGGCAAGCATCAACACTTTTATAACTAGGATTACCAAAATCTCTTAATTTTAAAATTGTTTGTCAATTTGCAATTAAAAATTTTAATAAAATAACTATTTTTATTAACAAATTAAACTTTAGAAAGAACAAATATCATGTTTTAAAGTTTAAGAGTAAAATATTACAAAAGTTATAATTTATAGAAAATCTTTGTAATTAATCCTATAATTTAACATTCAAAAGACACGGCAACATTTAAAGAAAAAAAAAACAAAAGGTCAAGGCAACAGATTCTCATCTAATTTCGAAGAAAAATAAATGCAGATTCTCTTCTCCTGAATTTTAGTCACCCAATGTGGCACTTGCAATGGAAACTCAAAGGACACGCGCTCAAGAAGTGAGCGTGGGAGGTTAGTCAATCTCCCGCGTTGAAGGGCAAGTGCGTGGTACATGCAGATTTCGTGTTTGGCTGCGAAAAAGAAGACCACAAAGCTTTACAAAACGGAGTTGGGACTGCTCATCTCCCCCCTCACTAAGCTACAAATAATTAAGGAAAAATTTATTTTAAAACCCGTGTCGTATCAAAATATAAGTTTAGTATTTTTTGTTTTGAAAAATTTTATTTTCATACCTTAATTTTTTAGAAAAATCTTTTTTAGTATTTTAGTATCTTTTTTTAGGATATGAAAAGATAAAATTATCTTTTTTTTATAAAATATAATCAATTGACCAAAATTTTGAGTAAAAAAAATTTAAAAATTATTATGTCTACAACCAAACACCCAAATATCAAAATCCCTAAACAATGTCGTTTTCTTTAAATTTTTGGGTGTTTGGTTGCAGGTATAATAATTTTTAATTTTTTACTCAAAATTTCTCGTCAAGTAATTGTATTTTATAAAAAATAATAATTTTATCTTTTTGTGTCCTAAAAAAAGGTTCTAAGGTACTAAAAACAGATTTTCTAAAAGGTTGAGGTACTAGCATGAGATTTTTCAAAATAGAAAATATCAAACTCATATTTCAATAAAACAAACGGTACTAAAATGAAAATTTTCCTAATATTAGAAATAGCAAAAATAATAAGAGGAGTTTTTCTGTGAGAATCCAACCAATGATACATGTTTTAAAACCATTAGATCTTATCAAAATAATATTTTTTTCACAGATATAACAGCTGAAAAATTGATACATACTGTTAGGTATCTTTTTTGGTTGCTATTAAAAAAATTGTTAAATAAATAATACATTTGAAAAGCTAGAAATAAAATCAAAAAATAATAAAAGGAGCTTTTTTTTGTAGAAATCTAACTAGTGGTACATATTTTGAAACCATTAGATCCTATCAAATTAACAAGAGGAGTTTTTTTTACTATTATTATCAAAACAATTGTCAAATATTATTATCGAAAAAATAATAAAAGGTGCTTTTTTTTATGAATCCAACCAGTAATGCATGTTTTAAAACCAATAGATTTTATCAAAATAATATTTTTACATATATGAAAGATTGATTATATTTTATGATGGTTCTAATACCATTAGTTGATTAATTATTTGGTTTGTAATTTCCACATGCACTAATCAACACCAAGGCTATTCTTAATTATAGCTTGTGGCTATAAATCTCGTCATTAATCAACATGAATCCATTGTTTAGTAGCTCCTCCAATATTAAAAACAAAATTTACACCCTTTACTTTTTTGACAACTTTTTCGATTAAATATAAAAAAGTAGTTAACATTATTATTATATTAAAGGATAATAAAATATAACAGTTGTCTAATACATGGGCCACGTGAAAGGAGTCCCGACTCTGATTCAAAAGAGTAAAATATAAGGGCCACAGTTTTGGTAGAGGAATAATCAACCTTTACACTTGGGAAACTTCTAGAAGGTCGAAAAGGAATTATAGTTTAATCTTTGTCAAGGCCAGAGAATAAGTATCGTTAAATACATTAATCAATTACTCGAATCCAATTAACTATAATAATCATGTGACATAATTGACGATTACTTGATTTGATAAAGCTAATAATGCCTAATGCCTAATTCCATCTTTAGAACGTGTTCTAAATACGTGCGCGTGAAGAGAAAAGCAGGCCACCGTCCAAGTTCCGGATAGCTCGCTCGTTGTAATGGCAAAAATGCTGTAGTTGGCAGATCCACGGGCCACATTCTTGGTCTTTCTCTCTCTCTCTCTCTTTGATTAGGACTTTAGTAAATCACCAATTTTGTCTCTTTTTTTTGGCTGAATAAGTTTTGTCACTTTTCCAATACTTCATTCTAGTCCCCACTCTTATGGTTTTTGACTTTTTTCCCTAGAAAAAAGACACAAAGAAAAATGGGTGTTCTTGTGTTCATTTTGGTACTGTACCTGGTCCAAGACAGATGGCTGAGGCCTGAGTTCCAGCTTTTTTTCGTTTTTCCTTTTGTTTCCTTTACACACGATGTTTACAAGAGTGGTTGAAATTTTATATTAAAACTATATATTGTAGCATATAAAAGTTTTACACTATAGTAAACTTTAACTTTAAATTGTAACATATGATAGCTTTATACTGTTGCGGTTTAAACTATGTAATTGAAACTACTCATCTAAATAAAACATAATAATTTTTGTGTTTTGAGCTGCTAATAGATACTGTAATAAATCCCATCAATTTTTGGGTCTGTTTAGTGTATTGAATTTTGAGTTAAAAGTGAGATTATATTAAATTTATGCTAATTTGAAATCTATTGTTTGGTCTTTCTCTTAGGATAAATAATTTGAGTTCAAATGAAGGTGGAAATAAATAAAATTTGAAATCTCTTTTTAGTCTTTCATTGTCATTAAAAAAAAAAAGGAAACGTACAAAAGCCCGGAACACAAAAACATGTAGGGTGTGTTTGTTTGAGTTTTCAAATTATAGTTTGAATCATTTTGTTACAGTATTTTCTTTCACAAAAATTTAAATCTTCATTCAAATACTATATTCAAATACTCGTATCAAACGCACCTATAGATCCACCACACAAGTCTTTCAAGGTGAGATGACACTATATTTGATCTTTTCTTCGGACTGGATATCTAATTCAAGTACACGCGTATTAGTTCGAAGTGCGTGGAATAGTTATCCAATCAAAAGGTATTCCAATCAAAAGGTATAAAACAACCGGGACCTGTTTGGTTGGATATTTGAATCACGATTCGAATCATTTTGTTACGGTATTTTCTCTTACAAAAATTTAAATCTTCATTCAAATACTCTACTCAAATACTCGAACCAAACGGGCCCCTAATTTTTAGTAGGAGTGTGAGATGATTTCAATTTATGCTTGATTAACTTCTAGGGGATAATATATATATTTTTAAGCTCTAATAAAAGAGTGACTTAGTTTTAAAATAATTATTAAGTTTTTTAGCATTTAAATTTAGTGTTTTTAAAATAAAATTTTATAGGGTGTTTGGTAAATGAGTTTGAACTTAAAAAATAAGTTTAAATATTATAGCATGCTAAAGTTTTATACTGTAGTACATTTTTACTTTACACTGTAACGTATAAGAATTTTGCAATATAGACGGTTTAAACTCGCGAGTTCGAATCTTTTTTCCAAACACAAAATTAATATTTATAAATTAATTCATCTTTTATTTTTTTTAAATGTTTCAATTAATAGATTTTTTATATAAATAAAAAAATCAGGTAGAGTGACCAATCATGACCGACGAAGTCCACAAGGACTTACACATGTTGAAGTGTCTCTACAACATCATAATTATATTCCTTTGTAAGTAAAGAGTGACGCCTTAGCTCATTCAAGGGCTAAGACCATATCTAATGTAAGTAAATACTAATATTAATGTGATACTTGTAATTAAAAAAAATATAAAAATAGCATATTTGATATGTCATTTTGTTTTATTCTCGTATGCATACTGCTATTTAAAATAACATCTTTGCCTTTTAACGTAATTATTAAACTTTAAAACTTATAAAAGTAAACTTTTTAATATTAAAATATGGTTACTGGCATAAGTATACCTGCTAGTGTTTATTATTTCTAAATTCATCCCTCTGTTTTTAAAAACTATAAGAATATCATTTAAATTTGAAAAACTTGTTTTAATTTTTTCCCCTGTAAATGTTTTTGACATAAAACATAAAGATAAGATAAAAGTATCATTGACTAAACCTAATTTTTTTGATGAAATGTATTTGTTTTTCTCAAGAAAAATTTAAAAATACATATATTTTAAAATTTAAAAAGTCATAAAACTTAATTGTTTTTTGAAATTAAATGTTTCGCTTTAGAATTTTTTTATGTTTTTAATCTGTAAAATATTTATCACAACCATTTAAGAGTAGTCATGATATTTTGCCCAATTTTTTCTAATCATGGGATAAAATTAAATGAGTTTTTAAAATTTTAAGGATACTTTTATAATTTCTAAAAATAGAGGATTAAGAATAAGTTAAAACTAGGAAGTACAATTATGTAATTAACCCTATTAAAATAATTAAAAAGTAAGAATGTTGCAATTTTAAAATAAAAAGTCAATCTGTCAACCAATAGAAATCAAATACAAAATATGTTATATGTTAAAATTTATGACATGTTTGCCACAATGTTTAGCATATAGAAAATTTAACATTAAAAATAATATTGCATTAGAGAGTTATTTTTTTTATATTCAAATGTTAAATTTATCGTTGATACATCAATTTTTTATTGCATTGAAGATGCCTTAAAGAAACGTTGAGTTGGTAACATATAAGGAGTTTCACGCACTTTTTACGAGATTAAGCTCAACATGTGCAGGACACGGAACACAGCGCGTGCTAGACACACATTGGGAGTGAATACAATGTCATAATACCGCGACCTTAGTGGAAATTCAAGAATTCAATCCCATGTCTCTTTTCTATGTCTCTTTTAGTGCATCACAATAATATAATGTAACATCAATTAAAATATTTCAAATAGTATGATATTTTAATCAACATGACATGATGTTATTAGAGGCATATAAAGAGGTACAAAAATAAAAAGAACACAAAAATTAAATCAATAATTAAAGCAATCTTTTTGGTGGAGAGTGATTCAAGGGTATTTTGGTGAAATTGCAAGTGCATCTCTTCATGAGTAGATTAGGCGGTATATCATATTTTTAACACTACTATTGTGTTTTATTATTTTTTATCTTTACGTTTGATTCATACCATTTTTTTTAGTCAAAAAAGCCAAAATATACTTAGATAATATATATTTGCTTAACCCTAACCCAAGATACTTAGAAATAATAGTATTTTTTATGTCTATTAAAAGTGGTATGTTACAAATCTTCTCATATAATAAAAAAAAAAAAACACATAAGCAGTATTTTTCAAATTGACCCTCCATTCATGCTACTCTCAGCCTAGACTCTTGAGAAAATTACACGTTATGCCACATTTTTAAAAATTGTGTTTATTCATGCTATATATAGACAAAATTATGTTACACTTTCAATAATATTTTGTGTTAAGATGCGCCACAAATAAATATAGATAACATTTATAAAAAGTAAATTTGTCAAAATTGCCCTGGACTCTTTCTATTCGGCCTTTTCAGTAACCTTCTAAGGCCGGCCCAAGAAAAAAGCCTAGATCCATATTCTTGTGGGCCACAGAAGCCCAGACCAAACCCAAATTTGTCACTCAGAGTCCAGTCCATTTCAGGGGAGAGTGACGTGTTGAAAACAATCAGTCTTCTTTTTCTTCTTCCCTTCCCAAACCTCAGGGTTTTTGATCGCATCAAACACACCGTGAAAAACCCTAATTTCGCAGAGGGAGAAAATGGCGTTTCAGCTGCTGAGTCGCAGCAAGAGCGTGACGAGACGGTCGAGCAACTACTTGGACGAAGCTCTGTACAAGAGGCTTTTCAAAGATGGCGGGTCCGAGGTCAGCGTTCGACACCAACTCAACGAGTTCCTCAAGAGCCGCAAGCGAGTCTTCAAATGGGAGGTTGACGACACGCTCAGGAAGCTTCGCGATCGCAAGCTGTACTATCCTGCTCTCAAGGTCTGTTAATCTCCATTTCCCGATTTCCATATGATGATCTTTTGTAGTCGCCAAAAATTTTATATTGGTTAGGGTTTTCAGTACTTAGTTTCTAGAACTTAGGTCTTAGAGATTCGAATGGTTGCGTTAATGGGTCAAAGGTACCGCCTTTTTACTAACACTGAGTCATTGTGCCAAATTTGAATAGTGTGAATTTGTGTTAATTAGCAAGAACAATTAACATTTTGATTCAATGTGATCTTTAAGCAATTCACAAATTGTTTTAAAAGGTTGCGTAGACTGGTTCATATGTGGTATATAAATATTATTGGGACCCTTTTATCAAAGCATCTTCGATGCAATATCAAATTAGAGCGTCATCGTCAAATTTTAGCTTTTAAAAAAAATCACTGTCCAATGCAAAAGCTATTCTTGGTGCTGAAGTTGGCATATGCTATACTAAGTGGCAATTTTGACACCAAATATAGCACATGTTCAAATTTTAGCATTTGGTTGCTATTGGTTGCTTTATCTTCCTTTTCATTTAATCATTACAATTATGGCATTTTCAAATTATTTCACGATTAAGAATTTGCTTTTACAATTTTCAAGGCATAATGATTATGATGAAAAGTAAATATAGCATTTACAATAGCATTATGCCATGGAGAAAAAATGAAGACGGCATATTAAATGTGTCATTTTCATTCTTCTTGGTGGAGAAAAAATGAAGACGACATATTAAATGTGTCATTTTCATACTTCTTGTTGCTAAATTTAGCATTGGCATTATTATTTGGATTGGAGATCATCTTAGCTCATTACCAATTGCTTATACACATCTTACTGAACCGATTTATGTTATACAGCTCTCTGAAGCTATGGCTAAAAGGGGAATGAACAAGACTGTCAGTGATCAGGCCATACATTTAGATTTAATTGCCAAAGCTAGGGGTATTCCTGCTGCGGAAAATTATTTCGTTGAACTTCCTGAATCTTTGAAAAACCATCTATGCTACGGGGCACTGCTCAATTGTTACTGCAAGGAATTGATGACCGAGGAAGCTGAAGCGCTTATGGAGAAGATGAAGGAACTTAATCTTTCTTTGAGCTCTTTGTCTTATAATAGCCTTATGACACTTTACGTGAAAAAGGGGCAGCCAGAGAAAATACCTGCTATCATACAAGAAATGAAGGTCTCCAATATTATGCTGGATTCTTATTCGTACAATATCTGGATGCGTGCTCTTGCTGCTGTTGATGATATCTCTGGTGTTGAAAGGGTTATTGATGAGATTAAGAGGGATGGCCGAGTTGTGAGTGACTGGACGATGTATAGCAACTTAGCATCGATTTATGTCGATGCTGGTTTGTTTGAGAAGGGGGAAAGTGCACTCAAGGAATTGGAGAAAAGAAATGTGAAGAGAGACCATTTTGCTTACCAGTTTTTAATTACACTTTATGGTCGAACAGGAAATCTGATTGAAGTTTATCGAATATGGCGGTCTTTGAGATTGGCATTTCCTAAAACTTCAAATATAAGCTATTTAAACATGATCCAGGTGTTGGTTAATCTGAAAGATCTACCAGGTGCCGAGAAATGCTTCAAGGAATGGCAATTGAAGTGCTCAGCTTATGATATTCGGGTTGCAAATGTACTGATTGGAGCTTATGCCAAACAAAATTTACTTGAGATGGCTCAGGAGCTCAAGGAACATGCTCGCCAAAGAGGTGCCAAACCCAATGTGAAAACCTGGGAGACCTTTCTTGATTATTATATGAGGAATGGAGATTTCAAATCGGCAGTTGATTGTGTTGCTAACGCAATATCTACTGGCAGAGGGGATGGCGAGAAGTGGATTCCATCGCCAGATATAGTCAAGACGTTGATGCAGAATTTTGAGCTAGAAAAAGATGTGGACGGTGCGGAAGCTTTTCTGGAGATTTTGAAGAAGGCCGTAAATGCATTGGACTTAGATGTGTTTGAATCATTAATTAGAACTTATGCTGCTGCTGGAAGGACAAGCCCGTCGATGCGTCGCCGATTAAAAATGGAGGAGGTGGAATTGAGTGAGGCCAGCAAGAAGTTGCTGGAGGAGATATGTGTGGACTGAGGGATTTTTTTTTTTTCACCTTGTTATCTTTGTCTCTGTCATCAAAAAATTTAAACTCCTGTAGTAGTGATTTGAATAGTTCCTGCATGATTTTCCGTCTTGACAATAGAATGTGCCAGTTTTTCTTAGGTGGAATAATGAAGCCCTATGAAGAATGCCCCTTTGGTGAATAATACTGTACCATTGAAGTGAAGATGCTGCATCCTCATTCATCAAATATCATTTTTACAGGACCTAGATTTGTATTGTTTATGGCAAGTTGAATCACGGTTCAGTTTGGGCTGCTTATCATGCTCTTGAATGGGAAGCGGTGCAAGTTGGCCGCTTGGATTTCATTATCTTTTCACTCTTCTAATTCTTGGATGTTGGCAAGTTTTGGACTTTGTCAATTCGTTGGTTTTGTTACTTGTTTGTCCTCTCTATGTTCTGTAGTTTGTTTGACGGCTTAGTATAAATTCCCTTTCTCTCTTTTTAAAAGTGAGAGTCGGGGGTTCAAACTCGAGACCTCACCGTTGAGATTGGTATGGAGCTGTCGTAGTCGTCGGGTTGTGATCAATATTCTTTTCTACTGTGTTTGGTTAGATTTGGAGGGAGAGAATCAATAAACTATTTAATTGAAGAAATTCTCTTCGGCCTATCAAATCTAATCCTTTGTCTATTAAAGGATTCAAGCAATTCATCACCTTCAAGTTTAAAAATACTGTTTTACCTTTGAAAAAAATTATTAACAAATAGTAAATAGACGATACAGTAATAGACAAATGACTACATTCAACCATCGTCTTCATCCATTCCTTATTCGTTTGACTTTTTTCCTCTTTTCTTACCCCACCAAATAAAGCCTTAAAAGAAACCCTTTGTTCGGGTTCGGTCATAGCATGTCCAAGGAACGTCTGTCAAAAAGTGGTGGATAAGTAAAATGGAAGGCATACAAGGCTAGAAGTGACACAATAGATGTTGCTGAGGTCATTGTTTTTCAATTTACAAAAATTAACTGGAATAACATTTTGTTTTTGTCCTCTGGTTAAAAGAGTTTCAAATTTACTGTTTTGGGACAAAAGTTGTCGAAACCATGTCTAAGAAGTAGTAAACTTGTCCCCAAATTAAGACAAAAATAACAGTTAGCATTGGTTCAGAAGATATGTAAGCATGCACAAACTTTTACCCTTCAGAACAGCCGAAAGAGAAAAGCTCATAAAGTAGAGATAAAATAAGATGACGAAATGGGTGATGATGAGATCAAGGAAGTTCAAAATTTTTGCTCCAAAAAAATAAAACTTGCTCCTGGCATTTGGTTCAAAATTTACGCTCTTTTTGACTCCTTGTGTTTGGAGCCATTCCCTCTAGTGTTTTGGGAGGTAAAACACTTGTACCCATAAAACAAAAGTGCAAAACCCATAAAATTGTTTTTGATTTTAGTTTTTATACAGATCCAATCGTTGATGAAAGATAAATACCCACTAATAAATACCTTTTTGACACAGAAATTGTGAAACAAAAGAGAAATCAATGTTGAATTAAAAAAAAAGCTTACTGTCAGTTCCTAAGGTTGTCATTTTGTCTTGAAATTCCTTTATTCTCTTGGAAGGAAATTATGGCAAGACATGGGGATTAATCACAAGCAAATATCGGCGTTTCATAGACCAAACCGAACAACATCTAGGCCTAGATCCTGATACTGATACTGATAGCGCAGAGAGCTGTCATCTAGCTTTGGTTGTCATGTTGTGCCACGTGTAAAGGTCAAAAGGACTGCTACGTAATGCTGTCGGTTGTTGTCAGTCACCCACCTGTGACATTTGGGATGGTCGTTTAAAGGGGGTGTTGGTAACCACCAACTAACCCGTACCCGAATCCATCACGGTCAAAACTCAAAAGTGTTTTTTTTTTTTTTTTGGAAATTTTATTTTGTTGTCTTGAAAAATCGTGTTCAAAAATTGAACCTGACCAATGAGAGACGTGAAAAAGTCAAAACTGAGCTGTAAAAAGTACTTCCGCAGATGTGGTCGGCCCACGACAACTTTTTTTTTTTACCACATTTCGGCTCTATTATTATTGTTGTCGTCGTCGTTGTCGTTGTTGTTTTAAAAATGTAAACTAATCCTTTATTCATCCGAAATAGACAAAGATGGATACCAAATTTTAGCGGCTTACCTCTTCTTTTTTTTTTTTTAATTTTTATTTCTCCTTTTTCAACGTATAAAATGAAATTCAATTTCTCCTAAAAAAAAAATTCACTTTTTTTTTTGAATTTATGGTATATATCTCAAAAAAGTGGCATGTGGCATAGCTTCTAAAGAAAAGAAAGAAGCAAAAGAATGGTATGAAATTATTATTGCACTAGTTTGACTCTTCCTGCTAAATAATCACCTCCCATCATGAACCAAAAAAAAAAGAAAAAAAAAAAGAGAGAACAAGAATCACTGGCTGACTTGACATTTTATCTTTAAATTCTTAAATGTTATCCTTAGAATTATTAGCAATTAACATTTAAGGTCATACATGTTTATGATTATTAATTTTTAAGACGTGGAATAGAAAACTAATATCTTATCGGGGTATTGAGGTATTCATTTGACTAAGTACTTGTTTTTTTTTTTTTTTTTAAAAAAAACGAAACCGATTCTAAGTTGTGCGTGATAGTGTCGACAGGTTTTCCTACTACGTGAACCTAACTAGCAAAATGAATGATAATTGATAGCTTTTGAGGAACAAAGTATACTTTAAGAAAAAGATTGTTGGCAATTCATATATATATATATATATATATATATATATGCATATAATAATTATCTTGCATGTCTAGACAACTTCATGTGGGAACACAAACCAATGCGAGAGCTAATTAAATGTTATAATTACCCAAGTACTCGGTATCATTGCATATGCTATCTCAATTATAATTTCCACTATATCTTTAATTTTTCAGACTTGCTTTATGTGTGTGTGTGTGTTTTTCAGGAAACTAAGTTATGGAAGAAAAAGTTAGACATATAGAAAAACTTTGTTAGTCATATTGAAATATAGGGAAAAATACATATAGAATATTTTATAGATGATAAAAATTTAAATTATAGAATAATTATGACCATTTTTTAAATATAAAATTGAATATTATTGTAATAACAAACTATTTTAAAAGAATTTCAAAACATTTTTATATTTCGACTTCGTTCTCATAAATTTTATCATGCTGTATGAATTTTACATAATAATTCTTTATCTTGTACGGTTTTAAGTGGGACATTATTAGTCATAATCTTCTTCATTCTATAATTTTCTTGGAAGTGGGAAATAATGGCACTCGAATTATTCAATATTATCTTCCAAGGCAAGAATGCCCTCTCCCTCTCTCTCTCTCTCCCCGTGGCATAATTGCTTATTTCATGCCAAATACACATGTTTAATTTATATATCCAGTAATTGGGTCCCTCCATATGCAAATCATTCATGTATTGTGAACTATTGTCTATCAAGAGTTTTTCTTTTTATAATTGTTTCGTCGAGAGAGGGAGTTAGTGTGTAAGGAGCCGTTTGACAAGTTAGTTAGAACTAAATTCGTTTAGAGAGAGAGTTAGCATGTAATGGGCTATAGGTTGTTTGACAAGTTAGTTAAAACTAATTCGTTTAAAGAGAGAGTTAGTGTGTAATAGACCGTTTGACAAATTGGTTAGAATTAAAGTTTTAAGTTTTAAAACTGTAGCATGCGAAAACTTTACACTATAATAACTTTTTACTTTTAATTATTAAGAGCTTTATATTATAGTTAGTTAGAATCAATTAGTTCTAACTAACATTTTAAAGAAATGCTAAATCACTTGGACATAAATATGTTTGAAACACACGTATATATCAGAGAAGATATGACAATGAAGGACTTGAGAAAATTGTGAATAAATTTGCGAGGCAGTAATTATAATGTTTATATGTACACTTTTCATTTAATTAATATTTGTAGGCAATTCATTTATGGAGATACAGTACTACTGCATATTTTACAATATATTATTGCTGAGGTTTTGGCTATATTACATATATATTGGCAATGATATATATATATATATATATATATATATATAGCACCCTTATTGATGCTAATGCACATTTAAACACATTACTTTAACATATTTCCAAACGATTGAAAAAAAGAGAAAACGAAAATCACAAACCGTAATATATTCACTATTTCTTTTTTTTTGCAGATATACACAATTCCTATGGAGATAAAATTAATGGATCACCTGTTAACTAGCTGAGAAAAAAAGGAAAAGAAAAATATTGGATTAACAAAGGAAATAAATATAGGAATACCCCAAACTTTCCCATTGATCAAGAAAAGATAAAACCCCATTGACCCATCAAGGAAAAAAAAAAAACATATATGTAAAAATTTAAGAAAAAAATAAAAACAAAAACCCACATCTATACCTTTTTTCCCCACTTAGGGACACCTCACGTTTCTTCCTGGCCCACCATAGTAAAAGTAACTACCCCAAACATTATTAATCCCTCCTTGTATGTCGTAGCAGTTTGGATGATCAGCCAAAACTTTAAGGTTCGATAAAGGAATCAAGCTATTATCCCAGTCCACAACTTGCAAGTTTCTGAAATATGATGCTTTTCCAAACCCTTCTCCCGCAAAATGTCCACTTCCCATTTGTGTTGAAGTGTGGAAGCCAGAAGGCCTTGAATTCACAACTTCTCCCCCAAATTGTACCATACTTGCATGATCTCTTAGGTGTGTGAACAAAAATGATGGCCAATACCCAACTAAAATTCCTGAGCCAAATTCTAGCCACCAATTTCCATGCTTTGGATCCTGCAAAATAATAGTTTCTTTAACGCTATAAAAAAATATTTAGAGTATTTAGGAACTCAATTTGAACTAAAAATGCTGAAATAATCTAAATTTTGTTAGAAAAAATACTGTAGCAAAATTGATTTAAAATAATAAGCTGGGTTGGAACTTATGTGTCTCCAAACTCACTAATTAATATTTTTGATCAATTTCTTTTGCCCTATCCACACGATACATGCGATACATATGGATTATTATAACTGGTAATGATCATATGACAAAAAGCAAGGAAAAAAAAGAGAGGAAAGTTGTAATAGCTAGTCCATTGCTGTAAAGTTGAAATGCTACTTGGAATTCCCAAGTTGATAGGTGCTTTAGTTATTTTTTGTGAATAAAAGAAGGAAAATTGAAAAGCAAGCATATAGGGGGTGAAAGAGTAGTCAGGAAGTTCTTTTGCTAGGATGAGAAACGAATCTTGCAGACAAGATGAGAAGAAGAAACAAAAAAGCACGAAAATTACAGTCCAATAATTGTCGGAATCGATTCACCAATGCATGCGCGCATGTAATCTACCACAAGGGCAAATATAAGATACATAAATGAATGTGTATATATACACGTATTTGTGACACTATAGTATAAATATGTGATACACAAAAGTCTAATAATCGAGAGCTTATATGGTGTTTGCATATTGTCACATGATAGTGTGTAACTAATTAGAGATATATTGATGTTTAGTGTGTGTGTGTGTGTATATATATATGTATATGATCTAGACCTCATAATGTAAAGCATGGATTATTAAACTATCTCTTGTAAACTAAGCTAAGCTATTGGACAATGCATAATAGCCAAATTTGGTTTTCTACAAAAAAAAAAAAAAAAAAAAAAAAAAAAAAGAAGAAAAGAAAAGAAAAGAAAAGAAGTTATGTTTCCAAAAAGTCTGGGGATTCAGTTAAGTTTATTAAATTGAAAAGTGAGTTTATTAGCCAAAAAAAAAAAAAAAGGAAAGAAAAAGAAAATGTTGAAATATTAGCCTAGTATATTACCTTCCAAATCAATAAGCTAATATCGAATTGTCCACCATTATAGGATGAAGTCGGAGAGATTGCAGCTCCAATGGCAATTCTACTATTTGTCTGAACAAATCCTGAACATAGCAAATTATAGCACCCCGTTGCTTGATATGCGTCCGTCTGTCAAACACCATTTTTTTTTTTAAAAGAAATATCTCCGGTAAATTTTTTACCAAAGAAAATAACAAAAATTAATAATTGAATTATTAAGGTTACTTTATTTATAATATTTGTATACTTACAGTCCAATAAGTAAAGAATCTAGGATAGTTGTCCCCATATAGCTCTGGGCTAACCTGAGGAAAATTAAATGAAACCGTGACTTATAATTCGCAACAAAACATATAAAAATGGAAAATGAAAGGTAGTTGAGCCTTTGACAACTGCTTTAAATGTTTTGTTTCTTCCCTTTCCTTCAACTAAGTAAAAAACCTCTACTGGAAGTCTAGAAACAACTTTAAATGTGAAAACAAGTATTTCTAATGATTAAATACTTTGCAACTATTTATATATATATTGTCAGATTGATTACAGATGTAGTTTCTGACTTCTGAGACTTTACTTTTATGTGCTAGAATATTGCAGATTCATGGTTGGTAAATCAATTTACTGAAAACTTCGTTCACACTTAATACATATACAGACCAACAAAAATATTGTGGAATTCTTGGTCGAATATAATGCACAGTGTTGAATCATAAAATGGTTTTCACTATATTGCATCATATTGTATATATACATCTAGATTTAAATATTGTTATCAGCACGTCTCCTCACTCACATTTGAAATTTCGAGTTTTATTTATCATTTTTGTGTAAGATTTTAGTTGTGCCCATGTTTATTTCATTTGCGCTTGCAATTTGTTAAAAAAAAAATTATAATTGTATCCTCAATCAATAATTAACACATATAATTATCTCCTTATTTGAAAGAATTTAATTTTGATAGGTGTTTGGCATGATGGTTAGAACTATAAATATTGTAGCATATAAGAGCTTTAAATTGTAGTAACTTTTTTTTACTGTAGCATATGAGAGCTTTATACTGTTTATAATCGAAAAGTCAGTTAAAATCAACTTTGCTAGACAAGTAATGATTTTTTTTTAATAGTGCTACATGGAAAATATATTTTTTTGCTCTGTCACTGTCAAAATATATATGCAGGAAACAATACAATGAATTGGAAAGGGAAATTAATAAAAGATGAATATGAGATGTAGAAATAAGTACATGCCTGCCAACCAGCTTCAATGGTATTAAGGTCATCGCCAAATGAACCAGAGATGACCCACATTTGTGACAAGCTAAACTCGTATTGATTTGATACCTTTGGTGCCCACACGTTTATGCTGGCTTTTGCTCCGTAATACTGCTCTCCACTCACATACCCAACTGCATGCTGTAAATGTACAGGGTAGAGCCAGAAAATTAGTCAAAGGGGACGGAGCGTGTATTAAGATTATCAAGAAAAAATATATAAAGAAAAATATATAAGAGAAATAAAGAATTTTAGGAAAGGGGTAAAGAAAAAAATTTAAAAAAGAAATAAAATTCTAAATAATTTTGAAAAGAAAAAAATTCAGAGAGACGACCGTCCACTCTCGTCGATATCTAACTCTAATATGTGTTACCCTACAACTTATAACTACAGCAAATTACCACAATACATACATTGTACATATAATATAACATATGATATATATGTTACTTTCATGAGGATTTTTCAGGAATTTTGCACTCGTTTTGGAACAGTTAATACTATTAATGAATGAGGTGTAGCCTAGCCATGTGAGATTCCTACGCTTTCTGATCTTTCAATTTTGGATTCCATGTGTTTGTGAAAATTCTCAGCGCGACATGGAAGTTTCAGGAATTTCCTCTTTCTGAGACTCTGAGAGGACATTAAATATATATATATATATATATGATTAAGATAAGTGTAACCACACTTGCTATGAAAGCTCGTAAATATTACTTATAATGGGAATCTCACTGTGTTTGATTCTGTAATTTCGCTCAAGTTGGAAAGTGTGGGACATTTTGCTTTGACATGCATATATTCAATATTATCTAAAAAATTGTGTTTTTTTAATAATAAAAGGTATGATTTTATTAAAATTAAACTTTGTTTATCTTCGCTTATACAGAAGAATATCTTCTTCTTCTTCTTCTTCTTCTTCACTTTCTTATTATCTTGAAGAAAAAAACAAATAAAAAAGAAGAAGAAGACAAACTAAGAAATAATAATAATCTACTCTGCTTGACATTTGAGAAAGAAAAACAAAAAATTCTGAGAAGTACAAAAAAAAAATGTACGTGTGTACTCTTCTGTTTTTTTAAGCATGGATTTATTTGAATAAATTATTGGTCTATATATGTACATATATATATATATATATATAGCTGATGAATTCCTAGTTTTCCTTAAACTCTTTTATATGTTTATTCATTTTTTTTAGAAAAAATATTTTTAAGAAGCACTAACCTCATGGCCATTACTGCTTGAATCTCTCCTAACATGTCTTCTAACTTTTCTTCCAAATCTTCTAACAGAACTAGCTCTTAGCATATCTTTCTCAGTTGTTCTTCTTATTGGAACAGTTCCTTCTGGACATAATTCACCGGACAATCTCCACATCTGAAAATCTACCCCTGAAGGCTTATGTTTGTTATGCCCTTTTGGTCTCTCTGGTGGATCCTACCAAAAAAAAAAAAAAAAAAAAGAAAAAAAATCAAACAACTTAAATTTAACTAAACTTACCTAAAAAAATAATTAATTAAATAAAAAACCTTAAATTAAATTGCAATGCTAGAGAGAGAAAAAAAAAAAAAAAGCCTCACCAATGGCTTTTGTCCTTTCAACAGAGGGTGATCAAAAGCTGGTTGCTGATGAATTAATACACAATCTATAATATCACCATCAGGACTCTGTACAAACAAAAACAGAGAAATAATTATTTTATAAAAAGAAAAACAGAGCAAAAAAAAAAAAAAACAGAGGAAGAAAGAGTTAAGTAAAATGAATGCCTGAATTGTCTTGACAGCGGGCTTGTTGATCTTCTTGAGACGAGATTTAATAATCTTCAATTTTTGTAATTCTGGGTCTGGTCGGAAAGTTTGATTCTTTAGATTCTGGTCGTCGTTTAGTTGCGAGGAAACGGAAGAAACGACAAGAAGGAAGAGTACAAGAGTTTGGAGAAGTATTGGCGAGATCTTGCAACTGTAACACCAGCTAGAAGCCATGTTTGTTTGTTCTTGTCGTTGCTGTTGTTGTTGTTGTTTTTGTGTACAACATTGGCGTTGTCGTTTTCTTCTTCTTCTTCTTGTGTGATCAGATTCAGAACAAGAGAGCCTGCATTTATTCCAACAATGTTTTGTCCAACGCATGATGACCGTTCTAAGCTTAGACTCTCATCACCATTTCCGAAGCTTTGGAACACCAGAGTAGAAACTAATTAAAACTTCCTTGATTCCTTCGACCTCTTCTTTTCTCTCTCTACTCTCTGTCTCCGAGATTTCTAGTAGTACCTTGGTTTTATGTTCTGACAGCTTGAACTTCTGGGAATGAGGTGGTGATTAAAATAATCACCATTGGGTTGGGATTTTTTTTTTATAATTTTATTATTTGTTTTGGTTAAAATTTTTGTACATGTGGGTGTGGAGCTATAAATGCTTGCTGGGTAGTGATGGAAATCATGCTTGTTGAATTGTTTGAAACAAAATATTTAGAGAGAGAGAGAGAGAGAGGAGAGAGAAGGAGGGTTGTGTTTCCGGTCTCCAATACAAGGACTGAAAACTCTAGCTTTTTTTGTTTAATTTTATAGGGCAAAATGGTACTCATATCTGTTATTCTTTACTTTGGTTTTGAGGACACAGAGGAATTACACTTGATTCTGGGTTTACAAAGTTCTTTGCTTTAGGGCTCTCTTTCTCACTTCCCTAGATGTTCTTTGTGTCAGCAACTCAGTTTTTATTTTTTTTTATTTTTTTTAAATTTTTAAATAATTTTCCTTCTAAATTTCACCTTTTAATAAAAAATTAAAAAAAAATAAAGCCAACCCACTTTCAGTTTTCCCACAAATAGTTTAATAAATGTCATCAAAATTTCATGGGGTTTTGGATAATTCAATTAACATGGAAAATTTTAACATGAAAAAAGATTAACTGTTGCCAGTGCTGGAGTAACGAAAAATTATATATCAGGGTAAAAAGACAATGGAAAAATTCTTCCTCTGCCGGGACATATATAGTCCTGTTCAGCAACATACATTGATTTTTTTTTTTGACTCTAAGAAATTTGACTACCTAAGTTACTACACCTTTTTAAAGCTGTCGTTTTCTAGCCGGTGAACCGAAAATTCCATAACGTGTTGGGCCTTCTTGGTGGCTGGCTGTTTGGCACGCGCACATGGTTATGTGCACAAGCTTACATGCCTATGCGCTCACTCACAATGTGCATTCTCTCATGCGCATTATGGGGCTCAATCTTTATTTTGTTCTTCATTATCTACGTCAACATGGTCTTATACTTAAAATAGTTACCACAATTATTATATATAAGTATCTATGTACAGTTTTTTTGCTAGATAACATAATAGAATAGTAAATAGTTTATGAATTTTTGGATTTGTTGAGTTTGTTAGAGTTTTTGACCTGTTTATTTTGTTTTGCCTTTTGAACTATTTTATTTTTTTATCTTTTTTTTTTAATCTTTTTGGCTTCGTTTGATAATGTCGTTCTAACTATATATATTTTCCGCTGTTATAGTTTAAAGTATTCCCACGTTACAATATGACTATGTTATAGTAAATTCGTTGCAATTTTTTGTTCTAATTATGTTACCAAACCAAAAGTACTCTTTATTTCTTTTTTTGTTTTAAGTTAAGTGGAAACTTGGTGGGATGCCCACAATTGTTCACCCTAATTATCTTGGTTTAGAAAAAAAAAAAAAAGAAAATCTGCCATGCATATTGCAAATCTTGATTTAGTGATTTTTTTTTTTCATTTTCTGATTATGGAATCCTTGTTGATGTTTTTCAAAAGGATTCGCAGTAATTCTATGATCCAAAACAAGTCGTTGTTACTGTTTTGAAACTGAAAGACATGTGGGAGAGAAACAATAATTACAACGAACAATGACTAGCCAACTTCCGCTGCTGAAATTCATCAGATGACAGATATACACTCTGAGAGGCATAACTGCGTTATCTGATAACAAATACATGGGATAATGACTTGTCACGTATATTATTTTTTTTTCCTTTTTTTTTTTCAAAAATAAAAGTACGTAATGGGAAATTTCATTAATTAATTAAAAGGGGTATGTATATAACACGTTACACACAATTAATGCCCCTAAAAGACATCTATTTATTGTATTAATTTTTTTTTAAGTGGTATTTTGAGGGCCTCTAAGGGTTAAAAGTGCTTTTTATTCCCATAATTCCCAGTTAGTTCTGTTTTTAAGGGTCTGGTAATGATGCCTGTCACTGCCTCAGCAGCCTCTTTGATTTCCTATGTCGTTTATTTAAAAATCCAATCTCTCTCTAACTCGTTGTGGAAAACACTGTACCTACCGCCACCTAAAAAATAGTAAGCATTTAGCAAAAATATTGGCCCACATGCATGGTGTTTCTCAGTTTTAAATTGGTCGAAGTTGGCTGTGGCATGCACATATAATTAAGGAGCCTCGGATAAAATCAACACGCCTAGCTAGTCATATGATAAAATTAGAAATTTATTACATGATATATAGACCTTAATCTACTTAAAAAAAAAAGGTTCGGGAAGGCGGTGAGAAATGTTCGTTAAAGGCCTTCCAGTTAGGCCTATCTCACAACGAAGAACGTATTATCTCAGCTCTACCGAATATGCTAGCAGCAAGATACGAGTTTGTAGGTTCAGGAACTTTGTTTTAGAGTATTATACTAAGAGACGCTACTCAATGTTTAAAGTTTTGACCACAGACCACCATGATAATCCATTATTACTAGGCTTATTCTACTAGAGCAATACACACAAAAAAAATTAGAGAACTTTCCTACTTATTTCGCGATTGTTTTATGAATTTAACCATGATAAAAATCTTTTTGATATAGTATATTTTCTTACAAAAACTTAAATTCTTTCAAACCATCCGTTCAACAAATTAATTATGAACCAAATGTCCATGAGACTTTTAAAATACATGAGTATTTAAAAGTAGATACCCTAAATTTTAATTTAAAAAAGGCAGGCAACCTATATTCGTTTTTTATGTTTTTTTTTGTTTTTATACAAAGGGAGGGGGAATGCCTCCATTTTTGAGTGGGATTAAGTGTGACTCAAACCCTCAATTTATGATTGAAGTGGAAGGACTTATAACTAACTAAGCTGCCCTCACTTGTTTTATGTTTTTATTTTTATGTTTTTTTAGGGACATACTCTTTCTATTTTTTTTATGCTAATGAGTTATAAAACCATGACAGTTAAATCTGACCACTATGTACCCTAAGCATTTGGGCAACTTCGTTCATCTAATTTATAAATGCAGCTTAATTTAAATAGTATAATTTTTTTTTGAAAGGATTAAATAGTATTGTCATGATAAACAGTCCCATAAAATGAGGTTCTCATATAAAATTCCTCAACGAGAACTGATATATATATACATATTTATATACACACATATGACCGTCTGATTAAAAGAAAAGTCGATTTATGATCAATCCACCGTTGGGGTAGGACTCCTCACCTCCGTGTTACAAGTGTTAGTTAGAAACATTGATGGCGAGCTACTACGTGGTACTGCTTTAATTCTTGGGAAAAATCCAGTCTCTAATCATAGAAGAACATTCTATATATAACTAGCGGTTACCATCAATACGTTCTTTTTTTTTTGTTTTTTTTTTTTTTTAGTAACACTATCTTTCACTAAAAAAATTAATCTTTTAGGGAGTAAAGATTTTGCAACGAAAAACATTATGCAGCTGAACCTTTTTCGACCATTTTTTTTGTCACAAAAGATTAATTTTCAATATGCTATCAATTTTGAAAAATTAGGCATATTGTGATCAATTTTTTGGTAGCAGAACGTAAATTCTTGTAGTGATTTTTTTTTTTTAAATTTCGGAATCAGCCAGAAATTATCATGAAAATTTGTGGGAAACCCAATTAAAGTATTAATGATAAATCGATGCTCTACACAAAATATAGATGAATGAAAATTTATAGTTGATCGAGACCAAAGTTACGTCGATGCATGTTAATATATGGTTTAGATTTTTGGAGAATATTAATGACTCAGTGTTGGAACACGTAGTTAAATTCACAGAATCTATAGAATAACTTACTTCTTTATTCTCAAGTCAATAGCAGAATTTTCAAACATTATATTTGGTAAAATTCTTTTCGAACTTAAAGCTGATATTTGAAAGGCTGCAAAAGCATTAATATTTGGAGTTGCTTTCAAAGGGGGACAATGAAAAAAAAATAATAATAAGTGTTGGGTTTCATCATTTAGGACGTTGATACATTATTAGTTTGATTGGAATACGAGAAGGAAAAAGCAAAAGAATTCACCCACACATATAAACGCATATATACATATATATATATGTATATAGCTATACACTCATATATTGTACATTAGTAATTAGATGACCAGGTCATGCTTGTGTACTCAATGGCAGAGCTATGTTAGGCTAAGTAGGAGCGGCCCTTCACTGATTTAAGTGGCTCTTTTATGATTTAAGTGTAATATTAAACTTTTTTATACTTTTTTTTCTTATTTTATTTTTATTGAAACTTGTTATTGACAATATTGTATTAACATTTTTAAAAAAGTTTTAACTGTACCCTTGAATTGTATCTTTTAAATTTTTAGAGTGTTTAAGAACATTAGTTTAAACGGTTGGTTTTAACAAAAAAAATTACAACAATTTAAATTTTGTAAGAAAAAACTCTATAATAATCTTATTTGAACAAAAAATTTCGATTTAAACCAAGTTCTAAACAATATATTATATTTCAATTTTAAAAGACGATAAATAACAACTCAATCACAATATTATATAAATTTATAATTTTAAAAATTGAATTAGACTCTATTAAAATACTAATAATATGTTTTAGTTAAAAAATTTGGTGAAAAAATTTTCTGGCTCTGCGATTGTGTGTACTAGCATGCATGCATGTGTTTTGTTGTCTAACAAACCGTATGAGAAACTGCACATACCATGTAATTAAATGGGATTCTCTTAATTGTAGGCAGCTGAATTGGCGTTTAATAAATGTGTAATTCGTTTTAACAAATTTAGTCTTGGATTTAAGGCCGAGAATATATATATATAAAAAAAAAAGAAAGTGGAATTCACTTTTGGGATAGTTAAAAAAAAAAAAATTTGTGACAAAAATACGTATAGGCAGAGCCACTTATGGACGAAAGTGGCTGGTAGCCCACTTTCTTTCGAACTTCCCTTTTGGTTTTAATTTTGTCTATGAAATTTTATAACATTTGTGTTTTGCCCTTTTGTCCCTTCCTTTTTTTTTTTAAAAAAAAAATTGTATTTTGCTTCTCATAAAATTTTATATTTTTTTATTTGACCTATCTCATTAGTTCAGTCACGCTCTCGCCTATCTAACTAATTTATTATATGTGCATGAAAGATGTGTGTATATATAATTTGCATGGAGGCGTGATTTCCAAATAATACTGATTAATTAAATATAAAATATGGTTTGCATGTAATCCAAGTGACCCGTTTTCTACGGAAAGCATACTTTGATCGGAAAATATATGGCTTTGAGTACTTGTCGCAATACTTGTCGCAACAGCTAGCTCATAAGTTCAATAAAATTTATTATTTATTTTGTTTAGAAAGGAGTTTAATAGAATTTACGAAAGTAGTTTTGGTGTGCAGACAAAATAATGAGTTATTGCTGAAATCTGTCCAACATCTCTTACAAAAAAGTGTCGTTTTATTTTATATGCGAAATAATATTCTTTGGTTGGTTAAAAAACCGAAAAGCATATATATTTTTGAGCGTGAAACAGACCTTCATATGATTTCTTTTTTAACGTGATGAAGGTGAGTGATCAGGCTATGTGTGAAGGAACCACGCATGTGATTTTGTCGTTTAATTATAAAATTCAGTGTTCTCCCTTTTCATCAGCTTGACAGAAAGAAAGCTGAAATTATTACTCTGTAAACCCCTTAACTAAATTAAAACTATAATATATAGACAAAATAATTTGCCAGGATATTCAAAATCAAAATCTGGGATAGCCCAGCTTGTGAATTTTTATTCTCACTAACTATGGAGGTCCTTCAATATTCATAGTCGTGGTAAGTGGTATGAAAGTATACAACTAAAAGGGTAAAAAAAAAAAAAAGACTAACTATATACATATATGTTTAGTCATTAGTGAAGATGATCCTCCTAATTACTAATACTATGTTCGGCAAATCGATTTGAACTAATTGGTTTAAACTAACAATAGCATAAAATATTTATAATATAAATATCTTACATACTAAAGTTTTTGAACAAAAATCTTACGTTTAAACTAGTTTGTCAAATATTTATAAACATGACATTTTGTTGTAATAAAAAAGTCCACAAATAAAAATAATATTATATAAATACTGAAAACTGAGATTATAAGTAGTTTCATAGATAAAATTTGTTTGAAATAAACCCCCTGTTTGGTATTGTGGTGGGAACCACGGTTCTCACCACAAACTCAGTTATAAACAGTGTAAAGCTCTCACATGCTACAATAACAATTTAAAAAATTGCTACAGTGTAAAGCTTTCACATGCTACAGTAAAAGTGGTTCCCACCATCGGTTTCCACCACCTTCCAAACACCCCCAAAGTGGTCCGAAATCTTATGTGGGCTCTAATTATGAAATGTACATAGTTTGGTCAAGTCAATTTTTTTTATGGTGTACAAGTTCTGAAGAAGGTGCAGTCTCATTGATGTGTTTCTAAAGGCCTCTGAATCAGCAGCCCAGAATGTCCAATCTTTTGCCGAGTTGGACTAGCTTTCACCTTCCCTTGTACATGAATAACAAATTGGGGACCATAAATATAATAATAGCTTGGCCGTGGCCTATGACTCATTTTTCAAATGGTTTTAACGCGTAGATATAATCATAGTGTCTCCACCATCAGCCCAGTATGAGAGATGTGGGAATGGGTGACTATATGCGTGTGTATATATATATATATATATATATATATATAAAGAATGTTTAAAGTAACCCCAAAGAAATTAAAGTACACAAACGGTGTGACACATATTCCTTGAGCGTGTACACATGCATCGTATATTGGAGCCAAACTTCTACTTTTTTGACATTTCAGTGCCGTTTTGGACTTCTTTGACTTTTGGATATGAATTGAATGCCATGTAAAGTGACCATCAACGAAGAAAAGGATCTTCAAAGTATTCTTTGGTTCTTTTTTCTTTTTCTTTGTAAAATGCAATATTGCCTTTGACACATTAAATGACTGCTTTTATTACCCTGCATTTTAATTTTTCCAAAAAAAAATTAAGGTTTCAATCTTATAAGATAACGTGACACGCATATAAGTATGTGTAATTGTAACACCCCTATATAGGGGTTAACAGTTTTTAATGAGATAAAATAAAAATAAATAATAAAAGTAAAACCTTAAAAATAAAATTTGCCCGGGACTTAAATGAAAACTCTCAACTCAAAAATAAAAATATAAACGACAAATAAACCACAGTTTTAATGTAGCACCTTTAATTTAATAATATAAACTGTTGTCATCATCATTTTAACCCTCAACACATTATAATACAGTCACAGAAAGTAACAATTGATGCTTACATTATCATGAAGAACATTCTCAACGATTGAAGCAGTCCCAATGTAATATAGCTACATCACTTCATCAACTATATTTCTCGTAGCCACCTCACACTTAGTGAGTCCTGAAAAGATATAAACAAAAGGGTATGAGCAACACTATGCTCAGTAGAGAAAGCCATTACTCACCTTCAGGTTTTTATCATTACCACATTAAAATCTGCATGGTTAGTAAGTCACATCATATTCCAGATTATGAGGTTTATTATGATCACATCTTATGGATACCGTAGTTAATCATTACCAAGTGTCATAATTACACATTTATACAAATATTACCAATCATCATTGTTCCTAGGTATCCATGTTAAATTGAGTATCACTCAACTCATCGAAACCCAAATGGGCGCACTTGATCACCCTATAAACATTCCAAGGGTGTTCCGGTGAGGGGACATCAAGCCCCGAGTCCTCACCAAATCGATTCCTGTACAGTGTGTTCTGGGACTTTCAACCCAAGGAAGCGTCATCGCCTTCCCCCTATTTTACCTTTTAGGGTATTCATGCCCAAGGACGTAACCGTCGCCCTCTTCATGTCTCACAATTTCTCTATATTGAATCATTATCAATAGAGTTAGTTTTCCTAACCATGCTTCTCAATTTATAACATGTGTCAATTCATTATGTTCCTCGCCGTACAATACAAGACGAGTCCATGTCATAGTTTCATATGTGATAATCATATAATATCAGTTCAACATAGATATATATATATTGCGGCAAAACAATCAATTTTAATTCTATAAAAACCTCACAAAAGATGAGTAATAGAATCCCTACCTTTTAAGCTTATCAACAGTCTCTTAATCCTGGAATCAATTAACGTTAGCTCCATACTCCCTTGATCCTAAGGCGTGCATAAGGACAATTAAAACTAAAGCACAACATACAACTACATTCATAAATAAATCATGTGTAAACCTATCTTACTAGTATGCCATTAAAGCTTTTATATAAATCTCTTTTGAATACCACAGTAAACAATTTTTGTCTTAACACAATATAAAATGTGAACAAGTAATCTATATGTTTTAGTCCCTAATAAGATTCATCAATCACTTAGGATAATATTGGAAAGGTTGCAAGACATTAAAGAATTAGGTGGTGAGCAAAGATGGGTTCTTGGTTCAGGTTAGCAGTTGGTATACCATAACAAACTGGCAGATTTACTAGTTTCCAATACAAAAATTGAATAATTCTTAGAAAATAAAATACAACTCCGATTTAGGTTTATGATAGCTCGTTAGAAAGCCTAGGATGCTACTTTTCAAATATGCAAACCAATTCATAAAATTCATTTTAATTTAATCTTAGAATTTCAAGAAATAACCACTGCCCATAGGGGTATTACAAAGTTTAACAATATAAATTTTATGTCTAGGGCATATACACTTAGACTTCATACATATGCTCCAAAATAGCAACAAACATATACTTAGGTTTAAGAACGCAAATTTGAATAATCCTTTAGTATAAAAGAAAATTTATAAATGAAAGACTAAATTTGTTCATAAGATTCTAACCTCGGATTATGGTTAGTTGGAAGCTTGAAATGGCTTCAAAACAGGTTCCTTTACTTCGGTATGACTGAAATTCTTGCTCAAATGGAGGTGATGGTGGCAGATTTTTATGGCTGCCTTAAAGAAGTTCTCTAAGTATTTTGCTTCAGCAAAGAAATAAGAAGAAGAGTGTGGGAACCGTAGAAGAGAAATGAAGAAAAGATGAAGTCTTTGAAGAGAAGTGATAGAAACAATTATAGAGGAGACATGTTGAAGCATGTCACGGAGGAAATAAAGAAAATGAGGGTCAAGAGTAGTTGGAAAATATATCCTTATGTCTCATCTAAAGACTTTAACACACATAATGCCAATATGACATTTTTGAGATTTATTAGAAGTTCTAAGGCTTTTTAGTAATCATACTAAATAAATATAGGAGAATTTTAGAAAATTTAAAAATAGATAAAAATAAATATTATAAAATAAATTTAAATGAAGCAATTTTTTTTTTATACATTAAAAATTAATTTAATTACCTCAATACCCGTTAGAAGAATAACGGGTGTCACAGCTCTACCCCCCTTAAAGAAATTTCGTCCTCGAAATTTCAATTCAGCAATACTAGTAAAAATTTTGATTCCATTATGATTCCAATTCCGAGTCTAAACCGTTAATGTTGTTTATCTTCCAAAGTTAAGTTATCGTATCTCCACTTATTTACTTGCATAATAAATCTTACTCCTAAATCCCTCAATGAGAGTATTTCTGACAAGTTTCAACTTATAACACCGTATAATAGTCTAAGAATCTGATCAGGCATACATATTGACCATACCATGATTCCAGTCCTTCATTGTCCATGGACTGTGATTTACAATCACATTTAAGGAGATTGCTAGAGAAATTTTATATACTTCATCTTTAGGTTCCTTTTCCTTTTTGAGTAAGGAAAAGTCAAATATATTTGATTTCATACCTCAACTAATAAACTAAAACATAATCATAAAACATATATCACAAACGCTTTTATTCAAAACTATACATTAAACTTACTCATAGAGATATTAAACGGAATCTCAGAGTTGCAGACAAACCCGACATATTTTTCATTAAACAGCTATTCTCATGACACAAACATTCAATCCAAATAATATACTCATATTTCATATGGAATATCCTCATAACTGACTCTGGTACTTCCACATAATATTAACAGAATATTACACATTACAAACATAATACGGATACGTTTCGAGAGTACAAGGCACTCCGTATACCAGCTATCCATATCATGCATGCTTAGAGGATACAAAAACATCGATAAACAAAAGATCGGACCTTAAGAAGGATGCATTTCGAGAGCATCAAGTACTCCGTATCCAGCCATCCCGGCATTAGGCTCAATGAATATAAAAGATTTAACAACGACGTACCACAAGAAACACAGAATACAAGGCAAACGGTTATTCGTAACACACGAAATACGGACACACATGCCTACATGCCAAAGATAAAACAAAAAGATTACAGATGGAGATTCAAATCAATTGGCCGCTCCCGGCTTTCCCTTTCCCATTCAAGCTTGGATGTTGCAGTGTCGGATTCTGGATGTATGATTTGCATTTTATCTATCAATTCCTCAGCTGTTGAAGCAGTGACAAAGATTTGTCTCTCCAATTCTGTAGTGATGTTTTCTTCCACAGCGTAATCTAGAAATTTTAAAAGACCGTCATAAAAACCCTTTACGTTCAGCAGTCCCAAAGGTTTGGAATAAAAGCCCAACAATTGCCCACAAGCAACTATAAATATTTCCTCAAGAGTACCTAGACCACCAGGTAATGCTATAAAAGCATCAGAATTATAGATTATGTCTTTAAAATTTTTAGGGATACTCCTGACTCCTTCTCCCTTACCTATGGCTTCCTTACAAAGGTTTCCTTCAACTGGAATATGAGGCCAAATTTTTACATCAGTAGCGTCGCTAGACCTAGCTGCTAGTGTCATATTTACCATCATTTTTATACTACCACCCCCATAGATTATGTTAATCTTCTTGTGTGCTAGGACTTGCCCTAAGTGATTTGCAGCTTCTAAATAAGCTTTATCTTTTCCAAGGCTGGAACCACAAAAGACACAGACATTCTTTATTTTCTTCGTGGACTGGGAGGTAGACATATTTGGTTTATAGAAGTGGTTGTTTAATGTCTGCTCCACTTAGACTTCGGGTTCTATATGAGATTTTAAAGATGAGAAATATACAAGAAGGGCTAAAGAGATAGACGAGTAGGTAATGAAAAGGTAATCCAAAGATTTAAACAAAATCTTGTGCGGATAAGAAAGTAAGATAAGGTGATTGATAGTTTACAGAAAATCTGATTCACTTTTTGAAAAAGATTAGACTCTAATTGTATAACTTTTGACAATTGAGAACAATTCGACAGAAGACCCTCATGACACAACTGTAGACTTTTTGACAAATATACACCAAGTCTAGAAATTTAATATAAACGACAAATACTGTAGAACTTTTGAAATTTGAGACACAAATCTTGAAATATCTGGATAAGCTTTTCAAAATTCAAACATATTACTGTACCGTATGTAACGTGTCTGATAAGATAATATATTTTATTATATATATATTTAAGAAAATCATAAATTAAATAAGATATTAACACTTACTGTATCAATCTAATAATCACAATTATTTCAAACACAAAAGCAAATATTCTGAGTAAAAGAAAAACACAAACTGTTGAACATCAGCTAAAACTGCTTCAAATAAGTAAAGACTAAATAACCTTTATAGTGCGATGACTTATTCCCCATCCAGTTTTCTTATGGCTTGGCAAACAGGATCTAGAAATACCATATTCCTGAGGCGTTGTCTTTCTGTATAAAATTTAGGCCAGAGTTTAAAAATAGCTCCTTGAACATATCCACTAGGGTGACCGTGGAGAGGAGGATGGATGCTATCCAAGTTCTCCTTTGAAAGTCCATCCCTACAAA